>ML794083.1:93213-110750 GCA_009831015.1 Picea engelmannii | reverse complement strand
ACCCATGCCATCTTCATTGCTGTACTTGCCATCAATGACAAGCATATGCTACTTGTTAAACATTTTCCAACATAAAGGACCCTGGACATGTATTCTATCTCCTCCTCTGTCTTTGGACACATTTATTTTTTTTATTTGAAATGGATGGCCAAATGTGTACTAACTGGTTTTGTATTCTGCATTCTAAACCTCTCCAACACATTCTCTATGTACTCACCCTGAGACAATGTCAAATTGCGATTTTTCCCATCTCTTGTTATTCTCATACCAAGGAGTTTCTTTGTAGCACCCAAATCCTTGATCACAAATGAATTAGATAATTTCTTCTTGAGAACATTTATATCCTACATATTAGACCTCACAACAAGAATTTCATCTACATACAATAGAAAGATAATATATCATCCATTTTCTAGCTTTGAAAAATAAACACAGTGATCAAAATGACATCTACTATAACCTTTTTCTGTCATAAACCTGTCAAAATTCAAATACCATTGCCTTAGAGATTTATTTAGACCATACAACATCTTCTTCAACCTTCATACCGATTTTTCCTTCCCTTTGACCTCATACCCCTGTGGTTGCTGCATATAAATCTCTTCCTCCAAGTCCCCATGGAGAAAATTTGTTTTTACATATAAATGTTCAAGATTTAAATATTCTACTGCCACAAGACTTAAAATAGTCCTAATTGAAGTCATTTTAACAACGACAAAATATATTTCATCAAAATATATACCTTTCTTTTGTGCAAACCCCTTTACAACAAGTATATACTTGTACCTCTTTTTGCCTCCATCTTCTTCCTTCAACTTGTAAACCCATTTATTCTGCAATGCTCTTTTTCCTGCAGGAAACTGTACCAAATCCCAAGTGTGGTTATTTACTAGAATTCATTTCCTCTTTCATGCCTTGCTCGCACTTCTTTTTAGTGTCTACCTGCATTTCCTCTTCATAACATTCTAGTTCACTAGAATCAGTCAACAATAAATAATACAATGAAGGAGAGTATCGTTCAGGGGGTCTACTTAACCTGGTAGACATTCTAACAACACTTGCAGGAGTTTGAGGTACCTGTTGCTCCTATTTTTGTACATTTTGATTTTCTGGTACCTTTGGAATTTATTTTTCAATGTTCTCATCAAGCACTATGTATTCTGGTTTTTCTTTTTCCTATTTCTTTCTATGCAACTGATATTTGTACATGACCTTCTCATTGAATATGACATCTATAATCCTAATGATTTTGTTATTTTCATAATCCCATAAGCGATAACCAAAATCATTAACACTATATCCAATAAAGGTACTGTTCTTGGATTTTTCCTCAATCTTTTTTCTATTTTCTTTATCAATATGGACAAATGCTTCACAACCGAAAGTCTTCAAAAAATAATAGTTTACATTTTTACCTGTCCATGCCTCCTCTTGAATTCCACCATCCAAAGAACTTGAATGTCCTCTATTTATTAAGTAAACAACAATATCTACATCATTTTCTCATAACTGTAAGGGAAAACCAACATGCAATCTCATACTCCTTCCACGCTCCATGCTTTTCCTGTTCATCCTTTCTGACACACCATTTTCTTATGGTGTTCTTGAAACTGTCTTCTCTCTACGAATCCCATGGTATGAAAAATAATCATCAAAATCCTTTCTGCAATATTCACCTCCATTTTCTGATCTGAGACACTTCAACCTTTTTCCTGTCTCATTCTCAACCAAAACTTTCCATTTCTTAAAAGTATCAAAAACATCAGATTTTTGTCGAATGCAATAAACCCAAGTTTTTCTAGTGGCATCATCAATAAAAGTAACACAATAATGAGAGTCACCAAGAGATGATGCTTGAGTTGGTCCCCATACATATGTAAGCACAAGCTCTACCCTTTCACTCTTCTTTTATTTTCTGACTCCGAGAAATCTGACTCTCTTATGTTTTCCATAAATACAATGCTCACAGAAATCCAAATAAATTTGTTTAAGTTCTGGAAACAAATTTCTTTTGTGAAGTATCTTCATCCCCTACTCACTCATGTGTCCAAGCCTATAATTCCATAGCGTTGTATCCACTCCTGTAGAAGCTAAAGAGATAGGGGAGTCAATATTACAAGTACATAAATACAATGTACCTACCTTCTCTCATTTTGCTATCACCAATGATCCTTTGGTGACCTTCCACACATTATCTGTAAATATGGATGTACAACCTTCACTTTCCAACTTCCCTATTGAAATTAGATTTTTCCTTAGATCTAGAACATGTCTTACCTCTTTCAAAAACCATATGTTTCCATTCCTTTTCTTTATTTTTACCTTTCCCATTCCAACAGTTTTACATGGTGCATCATCACCTAAATGAACCTGTCCAAAATCACCTTGAACATAATCTAGAAAATGTTTCCTATGGGGTGTGGCATGAAATGAAGCCCCTGAATATACTACCCAAGACTCATAAACATTATCTACAGAAAGAATCCAATCATCTTGTAACACATCACTTGTTACATTTGCTTCTTGATTTTTTTCATGCTGTCCATCTCTTTGTTTCTTTGGAGCTATGCAATCTTTCTTTAGATGCCCTTTCTTCCCACAATTCCATCACTTTATATTTCCCTGTCTAGATTTGGATATACCCTTCCTACAATTCCCACGGTTCTCTGAGCCCTTTCCTCTATCCTTTTGTCTTCCCCTATTCTCCATGTTTAACACATTACCTGATGTCTCACTTGTGCTTTTCCGTCGCATTTCTTCACTAAGGATAACACCAACAACATCATCAAATTTTAAAGTGTTTGAACCAGAGACATAGTTACTTACAACCATGACCAAGCCATTCCAAGCTTTTTTGCAATGAGAACAATATTAGAAGAGACTTTACCTCATCATCAAAGTCCACTTTTACAGAACTTAGTTTATTAGTAACTGTATTAAATTCATTTAAATGATCTGCAACAGACCCACTTTCTGAAATATTCATATTAAATAATATCTTCATTAGAAATACCTTATTGGACACTGAGGGTTTTTTATATAGTTTATCCAAGGCATACATCATCTCCTTCGTTGTATTTTATTTCAAAATATTGAAAGCCACTGATGTTGCTAGGCTCAACCGTATCGTTCCTAGTTCCTTTCTGTCAAGAACCTCCCATTCTTCATCCTTCATGGCCGTCGGCTTCTTTTCTATTCCACCCAATGGTAGGAAGAGATCCTTCTGATATAAATAATATTCCATATGTATCTTCCATAGCTGGTAGTTTTTGTCGTTAAATTTCTTGACCCTAAACTTTCCATCTTCTACCATTGCTCCCACTCAAACCAGGAACCCTCTTTTCCTATGAGTTACCTTTCGCTTTGATACAGTTTGTTAAAAAAATAGGATCATAGAGCAATAAAATAAAAACAAATGTAGAAATAAAACATAGAAGATACATAATACAATAGAGACACATATATACGTGGTTCACCTAGTGTAGGCTATGTCCACTAGATAAATTTCCAGGTCCTTCCTTTTTATTATCCAAAAAAATGAAGGAATATAACCTAAAACACACACGCTATAACTTCCCCTTCTTTCTCTCACAATATCCTCTCTTAGAATACAATATTCACAATGATACACACCCACAATACATTTCCCTCATAAAAGAGGGCTGCTTTCTAGGGGAAAAAAACCCTAACATAAATTCTACAGTCAGATCTATGACCTTATAATGAATGGTCCATATTTACTATGAAATTACAATATACATTTACAAGGTATTTTTTTTCCTTCAGGGAATTTGCCCCGGAACCCCCGCCGAGGGCCTGCTTGCCCTCGAACCCCGCAGGGGGGCAAGCCATGTGGTGTACAATATTATGAGGTGTACATTATTCATGGGGTATAAACATGATTTAAAACAAATATCTATGAAACATGAAGATAATCAGGCTCCCCAACCAGCATATTATGCAAGTATTGCAAATCCGATCAAGTTATTGTTGAAAAATGATCAAAGGTTTGAATGGACCACAAATACACAATAATATTTTAATAATATAAAAAAGGTAATCACTACAAATCCAATCCTCATTAGCCCAGATTTTCAAAGAGAATTCATCATTTATTCGTTTGCTACAAACTTGTTGCATCTATTCTTACTTAGAGGAATACCAAGCATGAAGAACTACCAATTAGCTTCATGAGAAATACCCTTCATGATTATGAATTGAGATATTCAGAATTGGAGAATCAATCCCTATATCTTGTGAAAGCTATGGTGCTCTTTAAGACTTACATACTAAATTCTCATGTCATTGCTTATGTTCCATCCTCTCCCGTGAAGATGATTTTAAATCAACAATTGAGAGAAGTAAAATGGGCAAACTGGCTGGCGAAGATTCAAAAATATGATATTGAAATTAAAACTTTAAAGGCAGTCAAAGGACATGGTTTATGTAAGCTCATTGAAAATAGTGATTCTTTGGATGGAATGATTTCAATCTCAGTAGGAGAACCCATGGCAGATTCAGAATGGTATAGAGATATTGTATTGTACTCGAGGTCTGGACAATTTCCAGTCACCATGAACCCTAAAGAGCGAAGAACATTGAAGATGAAGTCGAGTCAATATGTGATGATTTCTGATATATTGTTAAGGAGAAACTATGATGGTATATTGCTGAGATGTATTGATGAAAGGAAATCTCAAGAATTGATGAAAGAATTCCATGAAGGAATATGTAGTGGACATTTTTCACCTACCACCACCACTCATAAGATAATAAGAGCTAGGTTTTATTGGTCTTTAGTTTTTAAAGACTCATATGCTACCATATGGAAGTGTGTATCTTGACAACAATTTTCAGGGAAAATGAAAAAATATGCAATGCCATTACAACCTATATTTGTAGAACAACCATTTTCCCAATGGGGACTAGATGTAGTTGAACCAATAAATCCAAATTCAAGCAAAGGACATATATATATTCTCATCGCTATAGATTATTTTACAAAGTGATGTTGGCATAGGGGCAGACCTAGGGTTCAAGGCTTCAACAACGCACCAAAAAAACCCTAACTACTGGCCCTTTCAGCAACACCTGTGAAGTAGATGAAGTCTCACCTGAGGTAGAGGCGGGTGGTTGCAAGACTCAAGTGTTTGCAACCTTAGCTGGGACACCGATCTGTGATTCTAACACTTAGAAAACACTTTAGCATAAATCATTCATCAGTATTTAACCCTCATGGCACTCCGTAGATGGTGCAGAGCACCGCAACATTCACTTAGATCTAGGTTAAGTTAGCAGTTAGCAACATCAAAATAGGTCTAGCACTCAGCACTTTCATATATGTTAGATCTACATCCATACATATAAGAAGCACAAATCAAAGTAGATCTATCTAAGTATATCATAACAAAGAACATAGCATAATCATATCAAAGCACAATACATGGAAAGAGACAAACACATTAGGTCAAAGCACATAGAACAACACACAGGTTTACCGTGGTTCACCCCCACCCTGGGGCTACATCCACAAAGTCTTCTTCTTATTTATTGGCTTTGGTCAATCTGATTATAACAAAGAGATCAAACTTGTACTCCACATAGGATAGGAGATCTGTGCACACCTCGCTAGATCCTCCTTCCCCAAGTAGATCTAGCACATAACCTTCTTACAATACATGCACTCAACACTTACAACACTTGCACTCATCTTTGCAAGTCGGTCACACAGTATACACAAAGCCTTTACTAGCACTTAGCTTCTCCACCTCTCTTACATTGCCTAGCTACTTATTTATACTTTGCAAAATAGGCCTAAACATGGATAAACCCATGGGCCGACATCCCATACCCATTACATTATCCCCCAAAACCCAAAAAGGACCCAACAAAGGGTTCTATCTTCCATGAACTCTGCTTCGCATTGTGCTCCATCTTTGACAAGCTGTTGAAGTTCCAAAAATGGTCAAATATTACCAAGTGTTTCCTCAAAATTGGTCAAGGGCCAACAGGCCCCCAACACTCACTTGTGACTCATGCCGAGTCACTTAGATCTGGGTAAAGTTGCCTCAAAGGTCTCAAGATTGGCTTGAGCTGCTTCGACTTGTCCTTGTGCTACTAATTCCTGCTCAATGAACTCCTAAAAAACCACTTCGCTAATAGGCCCTTTCAGTTGCTACTCGACTGTAACAACTACTTGTTCCAGTAGTGTTCCTTGGCCTTCAATTTATTCAAACAATATATAGGCCTCCTCCTAGCTCAGCTGGAGTTTCTGGGTGACTTCCATCACTCTGTTCTGCATAGTAAGAACAAGTTGTTGGGTAATTCATTATTCTTGGGATCTCTTCATCCTCTCAATAGGTGACAGGAGCTTGAGCTATGCCTGTACTGTATCTACGTGCTTCTTTTCTTCCTTGAGTTGGGACTCCAGTTTCTTCAACTCTGGGTCTTCAGATAATTGCTCATATATCTGTGCACTTTTGTTACTTAGTTGTTTTCATTCTGCAGCAAGTTTTCTAATCCTCTCAACTGCACTCTGAGCATCCAATTCTCACTGTTCGCGCACTTCTTGTGGAGTCTGTGGTATGGTCTGAAGCTCTAATTCCACGACCCTTTGTTGAAGCTGCTGAATAACTTCAACGAGCTTCATCACTTGACACTCTATGGGCTCTTCAACCTTCTGATCTAAGCCAGTCATAGAGAGAAATGATCTGTTGACTGCTTCTTCAATTCTGATCTGCTTCACAAGGAACTGCTCTTTCTCTTTTTGGACCTTCACTCGGTCTTCTTCAAATTTTTATTGGAGAGAATTCTTCTCTTGTTGCGCTGCTTGACGTTGCTCAATAATTTCTTCCTGTGCCTTCTTGAGGGGCTGGGTGGCCTATGCTTTTTCTTCCTGAGCATGTCGAAGGCGTACTTTGACTGTATCAACATTATTGAGGAGCTGGACCGATTCATCTCCTTCTTCTGTTGTTCCTTCTGGCAGAGGCATAGTAGAGATTGCTCAGCTAGACTGGAGTGTCTGCTGTACTCCTTGGAGCGCGATCTCAATCTAGCTATACATTTTCTCCTTCTTCACTTCCTGCTTCTCTATTATTTCCCTTGAAGCATCATTGACTACTGAAACAATGAAATCAAAGTCATCCAACGTAAGGGCAGTTCGCATCTTAGTTACAGGGGTTCTTGGTTTCTTTCTAGAGGAAGACTTCAGGGGTGAAACCTTCCTTTTCTTAGGTGAGTTTGCTTCATCCCTGGGTGGCAGTACTTTGACTTGTTGTTGCTCAGTTTCTACACCTTCTTCGTCATCACCTTCTTCATCTGGCGTAATGGAATCCATCCTTATAGATCTGTTATCTATATCCTGAACCTCTTCAGGCTTTTTCGTCTCCTTTGTCTTCTTTTTTCTATTGGGCCCAAGTGTATCTTGCACAGCTTCTAGGCTGTCGATGTCTAAAATTTCAGTGGGGTCTACTGAAACAAGGAGGTCCACCAACCATTCCTTGGTGATCTCTTCTAGGTCTTCTTCTGTCAGCTTATAGTAGGACTGGAGCTGTTCTTGGTGCTCATCAGCGCATGGGGTTAGGTATATAAAATGGTGTTCCACGCTGAACTTTATCATAGGTCATAACCTCTGTAAAGTGTTCAGGGTTATGCAAGTTTCACTCCTTATGGATACTTTCAGTTGATTATAATATACATGGAAAATGACATTCGATTGCCATTGCTTTCTCATGTCGTTCGAGTACCACAAGGTACTGAACTTCGTAGCTAGTGGCTCAAAAGGGTCAAGGTCTAGGAAAGTTGCACCTTTTGGTAGCTCCCATGCAACAAAGGCAATCAGTATCAAGAGCCAACTAAAATGGAATTCATGCCCATGATCTTGAGATTCTCTGCAGTCATTCTCCAGTTGATTCACCAGGTACTTCACCCAGTTCATCTGTAGTCCCTCTGCGCACTTTCCTGCGAGGTCAACTACGAAGCCTGATACTTGTGTTGGTCAATTATTACATACCATCTTCCCTGCAATTAGTTGGCATGCGAGGCTCACTGCGCCACTTTCAATAGAATCTACCTTGTATCCTCTCACGCCTTTCTCAACATTGCCATAGGCCTCTTTTATCTTCTGCGCAAGAGCACGGTCTGCGGTCTTTCCAGGATAGTACTCATGGGGATCAGGGCCCTGCATGCTAAGCCCGATGATCCTATTGATCAACACTGGATCAACAGTTATGCAACATTCTAACCATAGGTATCCTCTGTGGTAACTTTCCAGTAGTAACTTTACACAAGCATTCACCTCTTGGTGTCTGTCGAAGTGTGGTATTTTCATAACGTTTAGTAGAGTAGACTGTGTGAGGTTCATCGTCCATTGCTGCGGGATGAGCTTTGAGTTCTTGCCCTTATTTTTCATCAAGTACTTATACAGGGAAAGAATTCTATAAACTTTATGGTTCCCCAGGTTGAAGTCGCAAAACTTCAACGCTGTAACCTTGTCTTGATCTGTGCGGTAGGTGCGTACTCCCTTCGATAAATATGCAGTTACTAGGGTATATTCAAAATCTCTAGGCACACTGTCCCTGTTAATATCACCGCTCAGAGGGGGTATGTAAGCTGGTAGAATGGATGGAACTAAATTCACATTGGCTATGTCGTCCTTATGCTTAGTTCTCCTCTCTGCGTCGGCTCGAGATGTTCCAGCTCGAGCAGTCAACGGGGAGGCTTGCACTCCTCTCGTTGAAGAGGCTTAGACTCCTATGGACATTCTTCTTTCTGATATGACTCTCTTAGTCATTAAATCATGAAGGAATTCTGTGATGGATTCTTCAAGCATGGTGAGCTCGTTGGACATACACACTCGGGAAAGATAAGCAGGGTCACGATGATCTCAAAACACCGCACTAGGGTGAACAATCTACTTGCAATTATCACTGTATACAATTATGAGTTCTGCGAGCTTCACGTTTTTAGTTGGAAAAAGTGTTCTTCATGCATGACACGATGAGCTAAATAGGAAATTCATCAACGGTCTAGTTGCAACAGGTATGAAGCTTTCGTGAACGTTGATCCATCTGTTATGGCACGGTCCAATGGTCTAGTGGTGATCCTTTAATGATTTTCTGTCCGTTCGGGGTGGAAATTGAATGGGTATATCGGTCCAATGACTATAATGCTGCACCATGGTGAAGTGCCAGATGTCGTTGTTCTGATATCTCGACAAAGCTCAATTATTGTGATTTTTCCTTATGCGGAGTTTCCTCCAGAACGTTCTATAACTTTTCGATCTTGGCTCTCTTCTTACTTAGCTTCCTAGCCTTCTTCCCAATGAGCTTCATCTTGGTCATCCTTTTTCCATTCTAAGTCTTATCTTCTTTTGACATAGTTACTTCATGTTGTTGAGGTTCTTTCTTCAGATCCAAGGGTAATACTCTTTCACCATATGGATTAGGTATTTCGGTCTTTTGTGGTTCCTATAAAACTCTTATAGCTTCGACATCCAGGTCCCTAGTGTTCAACAACTGAGATCTTTTCTCTTGTTATTCCATCAAGTAGGCGATCCTTCTAGTCATAAATTCCATGAGTTCTTGCTTCTTCTGTTCTAGGGCTTCCTTTTCTTCTTTTCTCCGGATCTAGTCTTTTTCAATCTAGATCTTCCCTAACAAAGCTGGAAATGGGGCATGGTCCTCAATAAATATAATGACTTCGAACTCTTCCTCTGTCTAAGCTCCATGGGTACTCATAGCTAGTTGGGTAATTCTTCCACATAGGGTTACCATTTTTCCTTTAAACAACCCTATTCTTCCTAGTGAAGGAACCATAACAGGCCTTCCTAGGGTTTCCCAAGTACTTTTTGTCATAATGTTCATCTGTGTTCCATATAGAGCATAGTCAATGTCGAAGTCTCTTATTCTTACTTCGATTTTCTCCTTTTATTTGAAGATCTCTGACAAACTAGCATCTTTATGTTCATCCAGGGTTTCTTTCATTTTCAGTAACATACTCTCTATTTCTTTCTAGGGTTCTTCTATAATCTTAGTCTCTTGACCTTGCTCCATATTCAACTTTTCAAGTCTAGTAATCATTCTAGGGAAATCCAGTACTTCATGGTCCATAGCCTTACAACAGAGGCAACTAGGGTTTCTCCCAGGGCATTCCTTAGCAAGATGTCCTGGTCTTATGCAACTGTAACAAAGAGTTAATCCTCTCTTCCTCTTCCATGATCCCCAACTTTTCTTGTACTGTGAGCTAGGATAATAATGGCTAGCCTGAAAAAATTTCTTTCTAGGATCCTGCATCCAGTGGTTAGTCCAAAAATTCTTTCTATGCATAGGTATAACATATCTTTCATTATTCTATTAGATCTATTCATATCAAATGTTCTTTCATCTAACAATGCCCTAGTTTTCAAGCTAGGACAAAATCTATCAAGCATACCTAAATCCATACTTTAGAAACAAAAATTTTCACTTCTTTTACTTCTACAGGTCACAAAGCTTCCAGATATAAGAACTTTTAACTATTCTTATCTTTATCAGAGCACAAAGCTTACAGATCTTACCTCTTTCTGTCGATCTGACTTAGAAACTTCCACTTTAACCTTTCTTAGAGAAAAAAACGTTCAGATTTGACTTCTTTTCTTCAGATCTATCCTTCCTTCTTCAGCACAGAGCTTTTCGTATCAAGTGAATCACTGCGCACTAGGGCACAGGTCCATGCATAGAGCTTTTACAATTTCAGGATGGACTTTCTACACAAATATTCTTCTTCCTCAGTTCCCAACAATCATAGTTTCAGGTCCCGACAACAGAACCATTTGTTGGCACAGGGGCAGACCTAGGGTTCAATGCTTCAACAACGCACCAAGAAAACCCTAACTACTGGCCCTTTTGGAAACACCTGCGAAGAAGATGAAGTATCACCCAAGGTAGAGGCAAGAGTGGTTGAAAGACTCAGGTGTCTGCAACCTTAGATGGGACACAGATCTATGATTCTAACACTTAGCAAACACTTTAGCATAGATCATTCATCAGTATTTAACCCTCATGTCACTCCGCAGATGGTGCAGAGCACCACAACATTTACTTAGATCTAGTTTAAGTTAGCACTTAGCAACAACAAAATAGGTCTAGCACTCAACACTTTCATATATATCAGATCTGCAACCATACATCTAAGAAGCACAAAGAAAAGTAGATATATCTAAGTATATCATAGAAAAGCACATAGCATAATCATATCAAAGAACAACACATGGAAAGAGACAAACACATTAGGTCAAAGCATAGAGCACAACACACATGTTTACTATGATTCACCCCCACCCTTGGGATACATCCACAAAGTCTTCTTCTTCTTTATTAGCTTTGGTCAATCTAATTACAACACAGAGCTCGAACTTGTACTCGACATAGGACAAGAGATCTGCATGCACCTCACCAGATCCTCCTTCCCTGATTAGATCTAGCACAGAGCCTTCTTACAATCCGTGCACTCAACACTTACAACACTTGCACTCATCTCTGCAAGTCGGTCACACAGTATACAAGAAGTCTTTACTAGCACTTAGCTTCTCTGCCTCTCTTACATTTCCTAGCTACTTATTTCTACTTTATAAAATAGGCCTAAACATGGGTAAACCCATGGGACAACATCCCATACCCATTACATTATCCCCAAAAACCCAAAAAGGACCCAAGGAAGGGGTCTATCTTCCATGATCTCCACTTCGCATTGTGCTCCATCTTTAACAAGCTATCGAAGTTCCAAAAATAGTCAAATATGACCATGTGTTTCCTCAAACATGGTCAAGGGCCAACAAGTGGCCAGAATAAGTGGAATTAAAAAAGGTTGATTCTGAATATCTGATTAAGTTTCTCAAAGATAATATATTGTCAATATTCGGTGTCCCAAAAAAAATCATCATTGATAATGGCTCGATTTTCATTGGCTCAAAATTTACATAATTTTGTGGAGAATATGGAATTGTTATGGGGCAGTCATCAAACTATTATCCACAAGGGAATGGTCTTGTAGAATCCACTAATAAGACACTCATTCAGATATTGAACAAAACTATTGACAATAACCAAAGGAATTGGCATTTAAAGTTGATTGATGCATTGTGGGCGAGTAGAATGACTCTGAAAGACAACACTGGGATGTCTCCATATACATTGGTTTATGGGAAAGAAGCAAACATGCCAATTATCCTCGATCTGAATTCCTTAAATTTTGTAGTTAATACAAAGGATAAAAAATATAGTTCCCCTATGCAAAAGAGGTTCAACCAGTTATTGAAATTGGAGGAAGAACGAAGTAAAGACCTGAATAGAAATTCTTAGAGACAACAAATTATCAAAATACATTTTGACCAGAATGCAACCGTAAAGAATTTTCAGAAGGGTGAACTGGTGTTACTCTGGAACAAAGCTAAGGAGAAACTATAGATGCACACAAAATTTGAAGCAATCTGGATTGGACCATACATCATTGAAAAGATCCCAGGTTTTAATTATTATATGCTCAAATATATGAAGGGTAAGATGTTAATGTTGTCTGTTAATGGGCAACATTTGAAAGGTTTCTTCACCTGAAATTTTCTCATTTCCTTGTACATAATTTTTATTTTACTTAGTTTGTATATTCTTACCTTTGAATCCATAGCCCAATGGATGGAAGAACATGGTCATGAATATTCTATATTCTTGACAACCCACAATGGGTTATCATACCACAGTTGGAGCTAGTGGTTAAGATAATTTCATGTTTCCATATTTTTCCTTCCCCTTTATATTTTCCCAACTTCTTTTTTTCCATTTTTTTTCCCTATTATACACCTCCCCTTGTTTACCTCTTTCTTTTTCCCTTCTTTTGTCAATTTCTAGTTACCATACTGTTGTTGGGGAAAAACACCCTATGGACTAGCAAATAGAGTTCATACTTTGCATGCAGATATAACCGAATAGAAATTACTTTCTACCTACATCCCTAGATTTAAATCCCCTTTTCTTAGTAAATGCATGGAAAGATCCACCTACCTTGTTACTGGCGTTTGATGTCGATCCTCCATTGTGCTTGATTACTTGTTTGTAATACTCCTTCCAAAGCTGACCTGCATTCAAGATGAGCAACAACTATGCATGCATACTACTTATATACTAACGGGTTAGAAATCAAACATAAACTAATCAAATCATAGAAAGTTCATGAATTGGGATGGGAAAATCATTCTCTTTATTACTTAAAATGAGTCAACTTACAAAAGTTGAGATCGACCATCGCTCCTTGAACCTGATCCTGGGCTTCTCTTCTTCTGTCCCTCAACTGCTTTTCTTTAAATCTCCTTTGGCATTGGGAAAGGCTAAAGGGTTGGGACAATGGAATACGTAAATGGGTAGAGTTTCTTTTCTATATTCTTCCTCTTTTTCAAATGGTAGCCCTACCCCTTCTTTTATAGGCTAGAAGGAGCTAGGTATTTGGATGAAACCTCGGCCATGCATGGCTGGGAGTTTCAGTTAACTCACCCATAGCTTTTTGTTCCGTCGGAAACTTTCCTTTTTTCATGCTTTTGTCGGTCCACGCGGGCTATTTTGGGTCAGCCAGCGTGTACATGCGTGCAGTAATGGGTTAGGGTGCGTGGGCCTTTACACAAGAGAATTTTCAAAGAGTTGTTCAACAGAGTTTTTGCAAAGAAGGGATATGAGTTGGCCTGATGCCAGGTAAGCATGTGTGGTGCAATTTAGGGTTATAACAGATGCCCCCTAATGTGTGAGGTCAGAAGAGCATCTGATGGATGAAATACATTACCAATATTTACTGATGTGCCGAACGATTGAGCCCAAGGATTAGGAACTGGGAGGTGCCATCTACAAAATAACAAATGTCTCACCGAGGCGGGCATACCCATGCTCGGGATAAAAATAGAACCATGGCTACCAATCAAATACACTATAGATCCATGTCAAATAACTATAAAGAGTAGCCACGAACAATACACAGTGGAGCTACTTCTCGAAATCAAAAAGATATACATATAGAGTATCCATCTTCCAGAAGCTGATTTGGCATGATGGCTAGATATGAGATCTTCATAGCTCGAGCAACAACTTCAAAATCTTCCAAAACTCGGGTAGGAGTGTAATATGAGTGTACGACTGCACTACCCAGAGGTCTTTGACGGCTTGTCGGTCATGGACTTGATAATCCTGATGATCGGACTGAAGGCTTCAGTGATTTTGAACAAGGACTTGATTGGACATTCGGGATGGCTGGGTATGCAGACAAGAGACATATTGTAGAGGGGCCGACTCAGGCTTAGTGACAAACTTCCCTTGGACAATAGCATGACAAGTGATGAGAATCAGGCAACATATATGTTAATCATAAGTCTACGAAGCAGGAGGAAACACAAACTCTCCATATGTTTGGAAGAATAACCAAATGGTGGAGGACACAACTCTATTTAGCGATAAAAGATTCCTAAGGTCGTACTACATCCCATAGTCTGATGATCAAACAGACATATGTGATTTATCCAAGGGCAACTCATTATGTTGCTAATAAAGAAAATACTTTTCCCTTCCTCTTTTTGGGGTATATTTGATTTTTTTTTTCTTTTCGATAATTTTGGAAAAAGAATAAAGGAGTATTACATTACAATGGAGGAACGAGTATTGCAAACATACAAGCTCAAGGCACAAGGACAAGACTGATGTTCTAGTAAAATGATACTCGAGAAAAATCCTTCGGCGGCCAATGGTGTTAAGACGCAGAAGCAAACTATCACAAGGCTGGTGGATAAGGTATGCAAATGCGGTTGATAAAACACACAATGGTAACCTCCTTCGATGTAAGTTTAACGAGCCCAAAGAAGGTAAGATCGGTGGTTTTTTCATATTTAGAGAGTCTGAAAAAACATAAAAGGAGAGTCCATTGGGGTACCTTTTTCGAAGATAGTCTAGTTGGTTCGAAAAAGGGATAAACTAGCACCGATTAGACGTTGATTCAAAACCATTTTAACGAGTGTGACAAGGACAAGATCACTCGACTATTTTTTCACTTTTAAGGAGTTTGAAAAAAGATTAACTATGGACTCCATCAGGAATATTCTTCTGGACCAATTTAATGAGTGTGAAAGAATAAGGTCACTCGACGATCTTTTCAATTTTAGGGAGTCTGAAAAGAGATTAACTATGGACTCCGTGGGGGTTTCTTTTTTGTAAAATTAGTCCCTCATGTCCGAAAAAGGGATAAAATTATACTTGAGAATACTCTTCTAAAGAACAAAATTTCTATAGAGTATACCTTTGTTCGTACAGTTGACCGTCTGGACCGAAAAAGGGGTAAACTACCTCTAGACAGACGTGACTTCAAATTTCAATTTAACGAGCATGAAAGGCCACAAGATCGCTCGGAAATCTTTTCATGTTTAGAGGGTCTGAAAAGGGATTAAAAGGAGACCCATTTAAGGAATGTTCTTTTGGACCAATTTAATGAGTGTGAAGAAACAAGGTCACTCGACAATCTTTTCATCTTTAAGGAGTCTAAAAAGGGCTTAAAGAAGACTCCATAATGGTTTCTTTTCTCAGTTAATCCGGATGAGATCGAAAATCATAAATGCAGTCTCACCGGATGTTTCTTTCGGATCTCAAAGCGAGCTTGAAAAACAACAAAGCTAGCTCATGATAGACTCTTTGTGGGTCGATGCCTGGCATCTTCTCAGGGGAGCTGTATGCTCCGACGAAAACATTGTCTATGACGCCAGGGGTTCTGGAGATATTGATAGGTATCGTTTAAGAAATGGTTGCCATATTACCCTCAGCATAGATCTTGTGTGTAGCTAAGGGATTAGTATGACAAGACTTATCTCCAATCATAGTCACGGTGAATTCTCCTGCTTCATTTTGGCTTAACTCTGAAAGGAAATATGATCTGTGATGAAGATCTTCCCAAGGTTTGTCTGGACTAGTCATTGCTTCAATTACTGCTTCATTAGAAGGCAAGACTAAGTCTAACAAATCGACGTTAGAGAGAGAACCCTGATCCCAAATAGGCTCTAGAAGCGGATCTAACTCTTGTGCAGAAGTCGGATCGGTGTTAGCTGAAGCTTGCTGGACTAAAGAGTACGCTACTTCAGTTGTATACAAGGGCATGGACATGCCTCAGTGCCCTGTCTCATCCATCATGGCTGATGGGGAAGGAAGAATCCATGGATCCTCGAAGTAAGTCGTGCGGAACGATGAAACTTGAAAAATATCAACCTTATGGTGGTTAGATATAAATTTGATATCACCGTGAGGAGGTGGGTAATCAAAGGTACCCATGAAAGATGGGTACAAACCAACTCCTACATTGAGGACACCTGGTTGAGGATTATCAATCAGTGGGACCGTGGATGCCCCCAAAGATGGGTCAGGTCCAGAGAAAAACAATTGATCGATGATCACTATCCGGCCCTCGTGTGGAAACAACAAGACCCAGAAAACTGTAGCAACCACAGCTTGCATAGCATAATTCCAACTCCATCCTAACAAGAGGTTATAGTCAAGGGGAGCATCGACTACCTCTACTTCGACACACACAGTCTTCTGTCCTAACTGCACAGGGAAAGAAGGAACGATGCCATGTGGTCGGAACAAATGACCATCGAAAGCAGTGAGGAGAGTAGGTGATGGAGACAAAACGGGCTGGCCAATGGCCTTCCAACATGCCAATGACATAACGCATGTCGAGGCACCCTCGTCGACCACTGTGCAGAATATATTCCATGTAAAAGTTTTCATGGGGTAAGCCACTACTATCTGAAACGCTACGTGGTAAGGCAGATGAGGTTTTAAGTCGGTTGTATCTAACATGATGGTACCTAGATTACAAGTCTCAGTAGAGACCAATGCGGTTAACAAGGCTTTTCTCTGAGAAGGGAAAATTTGGAGGACCTCCAAAGTAGACATCGCACAAGGGGTTTGTGATAAATCTTCCACCACAGAGTAGTTCTGGGCAGCCCTTGCATTTGGGTTATGAGAAGCTTTTTTAAATGCACCTTTTGGAATGTGTGTCATTGTTTCTCCCAATGTCTTCTCAATCTGTAGAGGAAGAGATGGGAGGTCAACTTCTTTACCCTTCTCAGAAGCGCTTGGTTTACTATAATCGTGTGCTCTAGTTGATATGAAAGCATCAACCCTAACCATATATATGTTCATGGATGAGGGATTGTTCAGAGGTGGGAATTTTTCTTAGCTGCCCCCTTCTGTACTTGTAGAGGCTTGAGTTAGGTTTTTCCCATGTTGAAATGGGTTTGTCAACACCGCATGCTATTGCTGCGTGACAAATTTTTGGGCCTCTGCAAGTCGGGGACATAGATGGGTCAGGTGGTCTTCCGCACACAAGTTGCAAGGATACCTCACTGTTAAGCCCTAATATTGGCTCATTACCACTTAATTGGGGCATATTAGATTAGTAATGTTATTTTATTTATGTCGGCTTTAGGCCATTAGTTGTGATTTATATTAGTAATGTTATTTTATTTATGTCGGCTTTAGGCC
>ML794083.1:67782-87401 GCA_009831015.1 Picea engelmannii | reverse complement strand
CTATTTTTCAGTGTTGTCCCCACCAGCATTATCGTTGGTTTTTTTATCCCCCTTACCCTTCTTTCGTTGTTTTTTCTTCCCTTTAGGCTGCTGAGTGGCCTTTGGGTTAGTCACTGCACTGTGTGTACTTCCAATGTTTGGGTAGGGGGAGCAGCCAAAGTAGTAGTTTGGTTGGCCACTATGTGTTGTATGGATAAATGTTGCAACTGCTTTGTCAATTGCTCAGTGGGCTTAGTTTGTGCTGAACCGACGATACCATCGGCATGCGGTCCATCTCTCTATCTAGTTTTATCTAGTATTGAATGTGGCACATCTGGCAAGATGTTGTATAATAAACCAGACTGAGAATAGATGAGCTCAAACTGTTGAGCCCTCATAATGGCGTCTTCTTCAGAGAAAACTCTGAATGTCACGATGTCTTTGGATAATTGTGGGATGAAATAATTAAGGAACCACTCAAGCAGGAATGCTGGTGGGACTGGTACTTTGATTAAACTCTTCTGGTGTCTCCATTCTCGGATGTGATCAGAGATATGGTCTGTTGTTGTCTGTTCGAAATTAGCGAGCAAATCTGTGCCAGTGTCGTATCTCACAGGTAACTGGAAATGGTTAAGGAAAACCATCGCCAATTCGCCAAAAGAAAAGTATCTTGAGCGATCGAGCTCAATGTACCATTTCGCGGCACTCCCAATGAGAGTACGTTGACACAATCGAAATTGTACAGAGTCATCTTTCAATGAGTTAGATGAGAACCAAAGATGAAAGGTAGTCACATGATCTCCTGGATCTTCATTAGGCTTGGCTTCAAACTTTGGAATGTCCGAAGGCAACTTCGTCGGCATAGGAGGCCAACGCGGATCGTGACAAATGGGGTCATTCAACAACCTTGTCAAATCTAGCAAGTGTAAAGTTGCTAGGAATGGTAGTTTGGGTTGTTGCTAATAACCTGTGAAAAAGGGTCCCGGAGTTTGACTGGCACCAGGTTGCCAGGAAAATTTTGGTTGCTGGCTCGGATTTTGGTAGAAACCATGGCCCTGGCCAGTGTAAGGATTTTGCATCTGTGGATACATCATCGACTGATTTCCCAAATAGGACATAGATTGTTGGGAATGCATTGTGTTCGAAGGACTTTGGGAAATATTACCCCATATAGGTCTCGTAGGGATAGGCATAGTAGTTTGTCAGGGGTTCCATTGATTGTGGAAAGAATTACCCCGGATCGACATTCTGGAGGAGGGAACAGATCCTTGCCCTAAATTCCAAGGTCCTGCTAAGTTTGCCCCCTATGCAGGAATAGTACCCTGCCAAGGAGTAGATTGTCCAAAAATGGGGTTGCCCCCAGTCGGGAAAGTGGCTGACGAGAAGGTTTTGTTACCAAACAGTTTTTTCCAAGAAAATGGTGTCGAACCTACCGACATACTATGTGAAGGTGGTCCTTGACTCCCCACTCCAAATAAACTATTGTGTGTAGGTTTCCCGATGAATTACTGATGCGAACCACCGAGTGAAGGGGACGAAGGAGGGATATGACCTCTTGCATAAGGAAAAGAATTAAAAGGGACAGGAGTGCCCCCCATGTGACCTTGCAGAGGAGCGCTAGAGCTCCCTGCCCCCAGACCCAAAGTCTATAAACTGGAGTAGGACAGTACAAGACTTGTACCCGAACTAGGCATACCGTATGAGAACGGAGGGCCTGTTGCACTAGGTGTGAAAGGGGTTGTGGCCACCGCCAAAGACGGGTTTGGACCACTGTACGAAGTAGTTGCGGTTGAGACCATGGTGGCTCGGACTGACAACGGTAGGTTAGGAGATGACTTTCCTATGGTGAAAACTATGGTGGGAATTGAAGAATTCCCGGAAGAAGTAACAACATTTGTTTCCATTGCTGTGTGGGGCACTGTCTAGCACTCGTGAAATTGAATTGGTACAATAAAAGGTGCCAAGAGATTAGTGGTTCAGGTTTCAACCAAGCCAAGAGTGGTTGCTTCAAGGTTCAAAACGATCGATTCCTCCGGGGGTTGTTCGGGCACAATGGTTTGTAACCCGATCGCTTCAAAAGACCCCTGTTGGTCTAGCTTCCACCTTAATGGTGGTGGGGGTGGCTCCAGTGTAACCGACGGTAGGCCAAGAAGCCTTCGTGACCGACGGAGCTCGGGATCCTCCATTGTGTGAGAAGATCCAAGACACTCTAAGGTAGTCTAAATGCTCAAAAGTAACACACACTAAGAAAAAAGTCCCTAGAAGATAAGAAAAGCAAACACTAAATTAATTGGAAGAACAGTTACAACAACCAACACTAGAGCAACTTACCGGTGCAAGTGCAACTCGAACACAGAAGAACCCTCCGGGTATACTCTACAAATCGCAGCCTGATGTCTGTCCTAGGTACTGCGGTATACCCTCACCGTCACTTGTGTATGTCCCTAACAAAGATTGGCAACTAGGTTGCCAACACGTGAACAGTCACCAGGCGGGTACAGTCGAAAGTCGGGTAGACCACAATGAGCAGGGTATCGAGCCTGAAACCTGTCAAGGGTATCGAGAGAAAATGGTCTGGAAGACAACTGAGGATATTGAACGGATTTGATACCCATGAATCCCTGTGGCAAATGAAAATGATGGAATCCCAAAACAAGCCTTCTATATGTGTTCTCCACTACGATTGGTCCGACTTTGGAGGGGTTATCTCTGCTACCTTTCTGCACATGACCGTGTGTTTATCCCCTGTGTTAGAGGGGGGTCCCAGATAACTTCCATGAAATTGGACTTAGACACTCCCTATCTCAGACTCCAATGTTTGATTTTAAATGGCCTTGAAGAGTTTCCTCTCCAACCTAATCCAAGGCCCTAGTCCTGAACTAGTTTTTGAACCCTACAAACATAAAAGTCTAGTAGATTTTAAATTTAGCGTTACTTTTATGGATTTGTCTTACTTCAAGGGGTATGAGGGTGAAACCGATGATGTGTAAAAGACGAAAGCAAAAAATGAATAAAAACGCTGGAAACAAAACTTTTACTGAATGCAAAATTTCAACAACTTTTCAAAAGAAAGATTTTTTTAACTTTTCTAAGATTTTGGACAGCAAACTCAAAGGAATTTCACTCAACTATGAGCTACTTATGATCTAAGTGAACTGCAAAAACTTATGAAATAAAAGACTTTTCCCTAGCTAATGATGCAGAAACATACTCTTCAACCAAAGAAGAAAATGAAAAGAGATTTTTTTATTTTATTTAAGTGCTAGTAAGTAAGAAAGGGAAAATACCAACAAGCAAAAAACCAAGAAAAAAAATTCTGGATTAAAGCACAGATCACAAAGAATCAGATTAGAAAATCACACAATAGCAATTGTAAAAACAATGAATCTCACAATTGTCTAAAAACCGTAATTTTATTTTTATTTTTCTGACAACATTTTAAATGAGAAAAAACAAGCTAAGGGTAAAAATAATCCTAAGCTACTGACTGCTCCAAACATAGATTCAAACACCTGAGAGGAATACTTCTTATCAAAGGAGGGGACAACTGCCCCACCCTAAACAAAAAGTAGCCTGTACAAGAACGCGACTGTTACTCAAACAACACACGTGCGAACGTGCGTTGAACAGATATAGAGGGCGTGTACACGCAGGCTGACCTTGTATAGGCCACGTGTATATCTAAACTTTAAGGAAAAAATGAAAACAGACAGACCAAACCAGGAAGAGACCACTAATATTGATAATCAGGATCCCTTGAAGGCTTGGATACTCTTTCTAATAGAAAAACAAATAATGGAAGGAAAAAAATAATAAGGCAAAAACAATCTGAGATAGGACTGTTATCAAACAAGACTCAAACAAAATTTCAGAAAACCCCTTGAGGATGTGTGATTCTGATAGGGAAGAGGAGGACTGCCTCTGAGGTTCTCTGAACTCCTACACGCTACTGCTACCTCTATAGTGAGCATTCACACGCGGGCTGTAAGAGGACAAGGCATGGGTACATGCGTGCAGGCCGCATGTACCTCTGTAGGTCCTAAAAAACACAGTCAAGCAAAAGTCAGGGAAAGATGGTATGGAAAACTAGACTCCTTGCTAGCTCAGACTTTACAGAAACGAAAAGAAAAGATAGGCAAGAAAAACTAGTCTTTAAACTACCCAAAAACTAAATAAAATTCCAGGAACCCTAGATATTCTCCCCAGTATGGTCACCAATTCTGTTGTTGGGGAAAAATACCCTATGAACTAACAAATAGAGTTCAGACTTTTCATGTAGATATGACCGAATAGAAATTACTTTCTACCTACATCCCTAGATTTAAATCCCCTTTTCTTAGTAAATGCATGGAAAGATCCACCTACCTTGTTACCAGTGTTTGATGTCGATCCTCCATTGTGCTTGATTACTTGTTCGCATACTCCTTCCAAAGCTGACCTGCATTCAAGATGAGCAACAACTATGCATGCATACTACTTATATACTAACAGGTTATAAATCAAACATAAACTAATTAAATCATAGAAAGTTCATGAATTGGGACGGGAAAAGCATTATCTTTATTACTTAAAATGAGTCAACTTACAAAAGTTGAGACCGACCACCGCTCCTTGAACCTGATCTTGGGATCCTCTTCTTCTGTCCCTCAACTACTTTGCTTTAAATCTCCTTTGGCATTAGAAAAGGCTAAAGGGTTGGGACAATGAAATACGTAAATGGGCAGAGTTTATTTGCTATATTCTTCCTCTTTTTCAAATGGTACCCCTACCCCTTCTTTTATAGGCTAGAAGGAGCTAGGTATTTGGATGAACCCTCAGCCATGTATGGCTGGGAGTTTCAGTTAACTCACCCATATCTTTTTGTTCCATCGACAACTTTCCTTTTTTCATGCTTTTGTCGGTCCACGCGCGCTGTTTTGGGTCAGCCAGCGTGTACACGCGTGCAGTAATGGGTTAAGGCGCGTGGGCCTTTACACAAGAGGATTTTCAAAGAGTTGTTCAATAGATTTTTTGCAAAGAAGGGATATGAGTTGGCCTGATTCCAGGTAAGCATGTGTGGTGCAATTTAGGGTTATAACACATACTTAGTCGTATTACAAAAATTGATGGGTTGACAGGTTGGCGGACCTTCATATCCATCTACTTTCCTATGTCATAAGTCCAACCAACCACCTTGCTACATTACACTTAGCCATTTTTTCCAACTTCATGGGTTTGTGGGTTCAAGCCCTCATCCCCCAAGTTCCTTGATCTCCAGTTTGCACCCAAAGTTCCATGATCTACATTGTGACCATTATATTTGTTGCGGATGCCGATCCCTTAAGTATTTTATTTCTCCTGCATGCAAGTCTGAATGAATTCCTTTATACACTTAACTTATTTTTTATCATACATAACCTTATTTTTGATCATCCATAACCACAGCTTCACAAGTTCCCAGGTTTGTGGGTTCATGAAAATATCCATATTCAAAATTGCTCTCATCCGTCCTCGCCTTTCTCGTGCTTTTCCCAATATGCATTAAGTGTTGTTTAATGCTAACAACTGTTGTGCAGGATTCGAAAAGATCATCATTAATGGTGAAAGGCCTGAGGAATTCTCATTAAATTTCATTAAATCTCAATTTTCCAAGGGATTGTATTATCGTCATCTCTCTGAAAATATTTATTTCAAGTTATTATCCAGTTGAAGAAATACTCTTGTCAACCTATGAAAAAAACAAAAATACATCATTTTTGTGGTGATACTTTAAATATCTTTGGTCGTGAAGACCAAAAATTTCAATGGTCCAAAGCATATTCATATTATTCCTCTCCTCCTGCATAGAAAGACATAATTTAGGCATTCATAATTGCTCGTCCAGGGTATTTTCCTAAGGTTTTTGACTATAAATAACTTGTTGCATGGTGCATTGATCCAAAAAGGATCCAGAGAAGGCTAAGAATAACACAAAACTCACTGAGGCAACTCAGAATGCTCATAATGGCTCCAACAGATAGATAAAGGGAAAAAATTCAAAGTTCCAAAAACTTAGTGAAAGCAACATGATTGTGAAGAGCGTGTCACAAGATTTCTAATGGCGCAAATGACTCATCAAACAGAGTTATAGTTTGAAAGATATTCATGGTCAAAGTTGCAGTCAAACACGACCAGTCAGCAAGGGGCCACATCATCATCCGTACTATTGATGCTATTAGTTGGCATGGTAGGGTGGCATCATTGTACAAGATGATGATGTCATCGTGCCATGTGGTAGCACCAGAGGCTACCATGTGTCACCCACCAATGGGATTTTCAGGGGTCCATGTGGACCAATAGAAAAGTGCCATGTGGAACCCCCAGACGATGCCATGTGGCACCACCCAGGAAGCAGCACATGTCAGTATGGAATGACAGGGCGACAACATTAGCATACATGTGGAATTATCAGTGGGATCCACATGGCCCAATCATCGGGCGACACGTGGCATCTCGAAAATGCCCAATATTTGCCCATGAACGAATTTTGTTTTAAAAAATATGGCGGGTCCACCAAATCTAGAGAACCACGCCAATGTTAGAGTTCAGTGGAAGTATCGCTAGTGGGTACGCTAAAATTGGTGGAGGGACAATATATTATTATATATATACAAACCAATGTTCAAAAATGGAGTCCGGTGGGATTCGACCCCATAACCTCTACAATGCCCAACGCCTTAACTACTCTACCCATAACCAATGTGCCACATATGTCACTTGGTATAACCACCCACACTTATTTCGAGACAAAACTATCATAATTGCAGGTTGCAGAGGGCACAAAAATTGACATGGAATTCTTCTTGGGCCTGGGAGTGCCAGAGTCGAATCATGTTGGTATCAGAGAAATTATATTTGAATTGAAATGTTTAGTGTGAATGCTTACTAGGGCCAAGCATAAGCAAGGTGAAGGAACTCTTAATACTTTCAATCTCAAAGTTGGACATGTATCCATAAGGAAGAAAATGGCAAAAGAGGACAAGCATGATGAACAGGAGAAAAAAATTCACATGGTCTTTTATCGCATGTTAGAAATGGTCGAGCGAATGTATGGAGATTACATGAAGAGGATGAAGAAGAAAGGGAAGAAAAAGGAATCACATGCAAATGATGATGCTTCAATAAACCAAGGGGCTGAAGGAGATCCTCCTGAGCCTCCATCTTCACCTTCGAGTTGTAGTTCTTCTTCCTCTGATCATTCTCATCATTCTAGCCATAAAGCCTATTTTAAGAAACCATTATTAAAGCTTGATGTAAAATTTTCTTTACCTATTTTTAATGGAGATGCTAATCCTGGAAAGCTAGATAATTGGATCTGACAGGTTGAAGTGTATTTCTATGTCTAGGATATTGATGAAGAGGAAGTTAAAGTGCAATTGTCTTCTCTTCGATTGGAAGGAACCTCTCTCGTATGGTGGGAGAGAAAGATCCATGACATAAGTAAGTGTGGTAAGCTTCTTTCATCACGGTCGGAATTTAAATCAATGATAAGGAATGAATTTTATCCATTAGGGTATTTACATAAAGCAATGATGGAATGACAAACTTTAAGGCAAAGTAAAGGACAAACTGTACAAAGTTTCACAGAAGAATTTAGGAATAAATATCTTGAATTGAACATTCCTTTGGATTCTTATCATACTTTAATGAAGTATATTGGCACACTTCACAGTTATATTTGACATACTTTGCTCTTGTTTAACCCCACTATTATTGAAGAAGTTTGTGTTCAAGCCACTCACCTTGAGAACATGGGGGAACATGTTCAAGAATATCCCACAAAGAAACCTTCCAATTTCCCACATAAGACTTTTAAGAAGTTTAAAAGGAAGGACAAGAAGACCACTACAGTGACGAGAGAAGGAGGAAAACCATATTGCACTCATTGCAAGAAGAGAGGTCATGATGAAGAACATTGTTGGAAACTACATCTAGAAAAGAAACCGAAACAATTTGGTGGAAAGGGGAAGACAAAGATCGTTGCTACGGTACAACAAGATCTTGGTTCCAATTAAGGAGATGAATGAAATATCACAATGGTTGGAGTACAAGGTAAATGTTCTCTTCATGCTAGTTCTAGTTCCAATGATGAATCTCATGTTGATGAACGAAAGAGGAATGAGTTATTTCACATAAGAGTTGTATCTAAACATACTAAGATAGATACATTATTTGATCCGGGTTCCCAAATAAGCTTAATATCTGAAGCACTTTTCAAGAAAATGGGTCTTGAAACGAAACCACATCCAAAACCTTATCCTCTTGGTTGGCTATGTGACAAAGAAAAACTTAATGTCACCAAACAATGTAGGATCAGATTTTCTATTTCTTCAAAATTGATTGATGAAGTGGATTTGGATGTTGTACCACTTGATGTATGTGGCATAGTGTTGGGAAGTACTTATCTTTATGATAGAAAAGAAGTTTTCTTTCGTCATGAGAGAAAATACCACCTTATTAAGGGGGGAGTGGAATATATTGTTAGAGCTCACAACATGAGGGTAAATACAACACTTGTTAGTGAAGGTCAAATGAAAAGACTTATAAACACTAATAAGAGATATGTACTCATGGTCGTCAGAGAGAAATATGTCGAGACATACAATGCTTTCTAAGGGTGTGATCCCTCTCATAAAAAGGAATTAATTGATATTGTTTCTAAGTATGATGATATTTTTCAGGAACCAGATGGATTACCTCGTAATAGGGAAATCCAACATGAGATACATCTTCAACATGATTCTCCTCTTCCTAATGTGGGCATGTACAGGATGTCAGTTGTGGAGATGACAAAGATCAAGAATCAGGTACAGTTCTTATTGGATCAAGGGGTCATCAGGCCCAATTCATGTCCTTGTGGTTCTCCAACCATGATGGTGCCAAAGAAAGATGGCACATGGCGAATGTGTGTCGATTACCGATCCTTAAATAAAATCATGGTGAAAAATTGACACCCTATTCCTCGCATAGATGATTTACTTGATCAATTGAAGAATGTTGTCGATTTCACTAAGTTGGATTTGTGCAATGGATATTATAAAATCAAAGTCACAGAACATGATGCATGGAAAAATGCCTTTAAAACCAAACATGGATTGTTTGAGTGGTTGGTTATGTCGTTTGGGATTTGTAATGCTCCAACAACTTTCATGCGTACGATGAATGATGTATTCAGGCCTTTCATAGATGACTTTGTGATTGTATATTTAGATGACATTCTTGTTTTTAGTGGGACTTGGGATGAGAATGTGAGGCATGTAAACCAAGTATTGGATAATTTGCAAAGGGAAAATATGTATGTAAAATTGTCTAAATGTGAATTTGGCAAGACTACACTTGTGTACTTAGGTCATATTGTAAGAGGAGGACAATTGGAAATTGACCGTGCCAAAATTGATGTAATTGTAAATTGGCCTGAGCCAAAATGTTTAACCAAAATTCGAAGCTTCTTAGGTGAAGTACATTATTGGAGGAGATTCATTCCCAACTTCTCCTTCATAGCATCTCCTCTACATGACTTAACCAGTGTGAAGAACACTTTTCAGTGGGAAGGAAAGCAACAAAAATATTTTGACACTTTGAAAGGGAAGATCTGTACCGCACCAGTATTAGCACTGCCGAATCTTCAACAACCTTTTGAGATCAAGCAGATGCCAGTGGATACACCATGGGTGCAATACTAATGAAATATTGTAATCCTATCTGTTACCACTCTGAAACTTTTAACCAAGCTATTGTTAACTATCCTACATATGATAAAGAGTTGTATGCATTAGTCCAAAGTGTAAATAAATGGAAGCACTACTCATTAGGGAAGGAAACAATCATACATACATATCACCAACCCTTACAGTATCTTCCAGCACATACCAAACTGCAACAATATCGACACTACAGGTGGATGGGTTTTCTACAACAGTTTCACTTGGTAATCAAGTACAAAAGGGTACAAGTAACAAGGTAGCTGATATGATTTCTAGAACTCCTATTACTGCTTCTATTATTTTGAAGAATTCTTCTTTATCTCATGATATATATATAGAACAATATTCCATCGATGAATATTTTAAAGAAGTATATATGAAGCTAACCCTTGGTACATAGGTAGAGAACTATTGTCTGTAGGGAAAGTTACTCTACCATATTGGAAAGCTATGTATTCCTACAAGTGAACGAGTCCATGTAATACGAGAAGCTCATACTTCTCTTGTGTCTGGGAATTTTGGGGTAGGAAAAACTATAGCTCATTTACAGAGGTTTTGTTACTGGCCTCAAATGAAAGTAATAGTAACTAAATATGTAAAGGGGTGTGTGATGTGTTCTACTTGTAAGCCCACTAATAGAAAACTAGGGCTATACTCACCACTTCCTATTCCATCCCATCCATGGGAAAGTGTCTCCATGGATTTTTTAGGGGGTTTACCAATGACCATAGGGGGTCATGATTATTTGTATGTTGTAGTGGATAGGTTCAACAATATGTGTATCTTGATGCCTTGTAAAAATCAAATCACTACTGAGTAGACTGCTAATCTCTTCTTTCAACATGTTTGGGCTCACTTTGGATTACCCACATCTATCATCTTAAGATAATCGATTCCTTGGTGACTTTTGGACTAGATTGTGGAGAATGATCAACACCAAATTGAAGAGGAGCATTGCTTTCCATCCACAGACTGATGAACAGAGATAGGTGGTAAGCCAAAAAATGGTACTTTTTCTTTGAGGCTACTACAATAAGCATCCCAAGGTATGGGATGAACAGATACCCTATGTACAACAGGCATACAACTAAGATTTACATTCATCCACTCAGAGTTCACCTTTTGAGACATGTTTTGGGTACCTACCAAAGGTTCCTTTGGACTTGATGTACGAGAGAGATGCCAATGTAAATGAAGAATGAAAAGAGGACAGAGCCTGCAAGTTCATCCAAAGGATTCAACAGATACACTAGACAGTCAGGGAAGAGTTGGAGAAACTTCAAGCACATTATAAAGCTCGACATGACAAGCACAGGGTTGATGATCAGTTCCAGGTTGGAGACTGGGTATGGCTTCACATCAACAAGGAGATATTGAAGGGTGAAGGCAAGAAAATCAAGCCCATTCATTATGGAACCTTCACTATCTTGGAGAAAAACAGTACCATTGTGTTTGGTCTGGATCTTCCACCTTATATGCATATTTACTTAATTGTGAATGTTGAGAACTTGAAACTTTTTGAACCTCCCATGATCATGGATCAGGATGAGGAAGTTTCAATACCATCAGTTGATGAGTTTGCACCTGAGTACTTGGATGAGTTACATGAAGATATCATGTTGGACAGGAGGATGAGGACTTCACATAGGGGTGATGTTGATTATCTTTGAGTAGGTTTAAAAGGCACACATCCAAGCAAGGAAAAGTGGCTCAAGAAGGACAAAGTGAAGGGAATTTTACCTCACTTACCAGTTGTTTGATGAAATATTTTGGTGTTCCAAAAATCTCTCAGTGGGAAGGCGTGATCCAAAAAGGATTCAGAGAAGGCTAAGAATAACTCAGAACTCATAGAGGCAACTTAGAACACTCAAAATGGCTCCAGAAGACAGAGAAAGGGAAAAAATTTAAAGTTCCCAAAACTTAGTGAAAATGACATGATCGTGAAGATCACATCGCAATATTTATAATGATGCAAACAACTCATCAAACAAAGTTACGGTTTGAAAGATATTCACGGCCAAAGTTGCAGTCAAATAGGACCAGTGAGCAAGGGGCCACATCATCATCCATACTGCTGATGTCAACATGACATCAGAAACTAACATGGTAGGGTGACATCATAGTATGGGTTGCTGACATCAACATGCCATGTGGAAGGACTAGAGGCTGCCACATGTCACCCGCCAATGGAATTTTCAGGGGTCCATGTGAACCAGTAGAAAAGTGCCACGTGGCACCCCCAGGCGACACCACATGGCACCACCCCAAAAAGCAACACATGTTAGTACATAATGAATGGGTGACAACATATTCATATAGGTGGAATTATCAGTGGGATCCTTGTGGCTAATCATTGGGCGACATGTGACATCCAGGAAATGCCCAATATTGGTCTGTGAACGAATTTTGTTTNTATATATATATATATATATATATATATATATATATATATATATATATATATGAAAACCAGCGTTCAAAAATGGAGTCCAGTGGGATTCGACCCCGGAACCTCCACAATGCCCAATGCCTTAACTACTCCGACCATAACCAATGTGCCATGGATGTCACTTGGTATATCCTCCCACACTTATTACTTAAGAGGTACAATCCGCCTAGAGCCAGGAGAGGCGCAGACCATACAAACTTGCGAGCACAGATTTCGAGACAGAAATATCATAATTGCAGGTTGCAGAGGGCATGAAAACCGAGATATAATTATTCTTGGGCCTGGGAGTGCCAGAGTCGGATCATGCATGGAGAAGTACGTTCAAAGCCATATAATTATACAACTCCAAGATCATTCTTTGATTTCCCTTTCATCACAAGTTTTTCGAAAGATGTTGAAGCTCCCAGAGTCGACGCTTACCTTCAAAGGAGAAGACTACATATATTTTTGAAGAAACATAAAAATGGGCTTGACCTCCTGCCTGAATATTTGGAGAATCCCACATCTATTCCAAAAGACATAACCAATATCCAGGTTGAGTCTTTCAAAAACCCCTATCGAGAAATTGCATGGATGTTTACCAGGTTGACAGGTAGGGAAAGCACTGCTACTATATCTTGTATGATTTTATATATTTTATATTTTACAGTGAAATAAAAAGCAATATCTGACTGGGGAAAATTGATTTCTATCAAAATCTTGTCCCAGTTATCACATTATAAAAAGGAGAAAAAATTATTTATGGCTTCCTATCGAATATTTTCTATAGTGTATTGTTGTCAATTTACAAACTTGACCTTAAGTGAGAGGGTGAACCGTGAAATAGATCCAGTTACCTTCTGGTATTAGGAACTGTTGTTACTGAGTCTGTACTTAAGGCTTAAACGTACAGTGTCAAGGAATCTGAAAGTGTGATAAAGGTTGGCAAAGGATTTCACTAACCTTCAGTATAGGAAACTAGTAAGGATTTCTACGTTCTTGCCGTCTAGCTTCCAACTATTCTTGGATAGTAATATCTCGTTCAATGGCTGCCCATGATCGTTCCAATTCGTCCCGGGTGTCCTCAGTTTTAAGGGTTGTATCAAAGAGATTTAGAGCGATATGTATTTGATTAGATAGCCCGGGTTGAATGTCAGGTTGAGTTGCTACAAGGACAGTCATTTGGGAACAGTTCCGGTATGGAAATGGTTTTTAAAAGGAGAATTTATTTGTTGTTTTAATCCAGACGAAATAAAGAGAAACCTTTGCATGAAAAAATGAAATAAGAATGCAAATTGAAGGCCCTTTCCTGTAACTGTGTTCTTTCCGATAAAGATAACGTGAGATGGGAGAAAATATTAAGCTGTAGATGACGCGAAGTTCCTGTTAGTGGAAAACTCGCGTATACACAGAAGGAGTAATTGACATAAACATAATTGACTTAGTGTAAATAAACGTAAAATTATGTAAGTGTAAATTGGTCTTACACCCGCTAATAGTTGGTGCAGAAGAAAGACAAGAGACAATTACAGAAAAAGATGCAAACCTTTCACCATAGTAGTGGTCGTACTAAATTACAGTGATACACGTCAATTATGTAGAGCAAAATGAAAAGAAACAAAGAACATGACGAAACAAACTTGAAACACAGTCGTGACAGAATCGGGAATCTTCAAACTGCTTGTATTAACTCCTTTAATGCAAAGACTCTCTTACAATTAGTCCCCCAAAAAGTCCAACCCCTTTCTCTTCTTTTTGTAATCTATTTATACAAAATTTGCCTCTTGGTTCAAAAGAGAGAAATTCCTCCATCTGTCCGAATCTGTTTACAAAAAGGTGCCAGGTGCTTGTTTTTGCTTAGATTTAATACATATGATACACTTGTCTAAAAAATGAAATACAAGCTGTGAAGGCTTTGTATTGACAGCTGGGGGGAGCGAGATAATTCCATTTCACCCATTCTACCTTCAAGAAGTGCTAGGTGCCTGTCCTCGCGTGGATTCAGTGTACATGATACACTTGTCCACAAACCGGGTCACAAGCTGTGAAGGCTCGGCCTGACAACGGGCTTCGGCAAGATAACACTCTCGGGCCAACTGTGGAAGCTTATCATTTATTTGTATATCAACAAGTTCAAGGGTGCCAAGTTGTGCACTAGGCTGAATCCAATGTTTGTAGATTTGAGCTGGGTCTACCCTGTCCATCTTGGAGATCTCCGCTGAAATTCTCTCATTCTCCCCGTTTATGTCGAGAAAAACCCGATCTATATTTATCTACCTTAGCGCCTCTGTGTCAGTTCCAATTTCTATCCCCAACTGCTCACCATTTATGTTATTGACGACCTCTTCTAACGAATTTGCCACTTTTTGAGCCTGCTCTTTGCTTAAAGTAATATCATGTTCCCAATTCTTTAACAAGATATTACCTCTGGTTTGTTCGACAATGGTGAGCCTGGGATGCCCTAAAAATCTGTTGTTGGTCGCTATCACTGCCTCTTGGAAAGTGACCCGAGCAGCTTCTGCGTTCCTTTCTTTGTTAATCAGATTCTCAGAGATTCGTTGTATTAATAAGCAGTCTTCTTGAATCTCTCCTACTTTAAATAGCAGGCTCTGTTGAGCAGAGGAGATCCTGCTCCGAATATCAGTCGCTTGAGATTTGACGATTTCGATGTCAACCGCATTGCTTTCTGCGATCTTCAACTGAGTCTGTAGCTATGTAATCGTATCCCTCTGTTGGCCTGATTGTACCCGACCATCTCGGATCATAGAATTTGCTTGTTCCAGTTTGGTCTTGAGGACTTCAATTTCTTTCTTATCGGCTAATTGGGCCAACTCTATTGCCCCACTTGCTTGACTCTTAGCATCTTCCGCAGCCGAAGCTATTAGAGCTTCAAGAGTCTTGATCAACTGATTCTTTGCTTTGAGATGATTTTTTAATGCCGCGACCGAGAATTGATTTGTCGTCACGTACGCTCCCAGTGTCCCTGCAATCTATGTGGAAAATGCATCTTTCTTTTTGTTCATCCCATCGGTCATCACTTTGAACTTTTTAAAAGTGGACTCTCCCTCTTGATGAAATTCCTGCTTGACTACATCTTTCCTTTTCCTGTCAAAAAAGAATTCGTTAGGGGGGAGTTCCTCTGCCCTTATAGGTCTTAGTTCTTCCCCAAAAATCCATCCCTCATTAACACCTCCCTGTGCTGACTGCAAGGGTGTGACAGAGGTGATGGGTTGTCCCATCTTCTTCGCCGCTTTCCCTGGTGTGCTGAGTGGATCTTGCTCTTTCGGGGGATCAGAGGTCTTAGTCCCTGCCTCCGGATTCTGAGTTTTCGGTGGGTCTGTGTCTTTTATTTCCACCTTAGGACTATGCTCCTTGGGAGGATCAGTAACCTCTTTTTCTGTTTTTGGATTGTCCTCCCGCTCAGGACTCTTCTTCTTTTCTGGATTCTTCTCCTGCTCAGGACTCTTCTCTCGCTCAGGACTCTTCTCTCGCTCAGGACTTTTTCCCTGTTCGGGATTCTGTTCCTGATTCCCTTCCTGACGTGGTTCGGGATTAGAAGTCTGCCCCGCAGAACTTCCGGTCTCCTTTTCTTTATCCTTAGAAAGCCCCAAACCTCCCAACACAACGGGAAGGCATCTTCTCCTATGTCCCTGAAATTTTATAACAGAAGCCCTGTCTTCGGGTGCCAGAGATCTGATCCAAAATTTCACTTCCGAATAGGACCTTGCCGCTCGGAAAACATCATCCGAGGGTGAACATTCATGTTCGAACCTCTTTAATCCGCAATTTCCCAAATGAGTGCTTATGATCCCCTGAGGATCATGCCTCTTATACTCGATAGAGACTAGGCTCAAGTCTTCAATGGCTGCAGCCTCAGCTTTAGCATGTCCAAAATCTAATAATGAATATGAATTCAGTCGAATAGGGAAAAATGGCCATACCTTCTTGGCCGACGCTTTGAGCTCTTTGCTCACTCCGCCGATTACTATTTTCCGAGCAATCTCGCGACATGATAGCTTGTCGGGGATGAACTGTGGGAGCGCCATAGGCGGAACAGCGGCTCCGAAAACTCTCAAATAGGAGAATTCTTCCTCCACGTACCAGTCTGTGATTCGGCTCAAATTCGTAGCAATGCTATCAAAGATGCGGGGTGGTGTAAGACCAAAAATGACGACGTGCAGGGGCACCATCACCCAATTGAAAATCTCATAGATAAACTTATTTGCGTTATTTTCCCACAACTTATCATGGTACTCATGTACAGGTTTTTCCTTGGTCGGACTCCAAGCCCAATTCATTAAAGGGAAAGGCATCATGGAGCAAATTGCATCCATGATATACGCGGACATGAAGAATCTGAATGCCCTCCCGGCTTCTTTTTTCTCCCGGTACTCTGTGACCCTGTCGAACAAACTATCGGAGAGCATCTTCGACCAATTGAACGAGCTACCTTCTGCTACCCGAAAGATGAGAGGTACCCACTGGATGTAAAAATGTGCGGTATCCTCACTACCAAAAAGCTGGCATGCCATCATTGCCACATATATGAATGGTGGCTCCGGCAAAGAAATTGAATACACGCCCTTATCATTTACTCTAAATGTTGCAGAGCGTGAAACCCAGTCTTTTATCAAACCACCCATGGTTTTATCATATTCTTCGCACTCCTTCTTTTTGAATTCCTGCAGGAATTCATTGCCATATATATACTCAGAAGTCACTGGTAGCCTATACATAGACTGGATATGCTCTGGTCTGAAAGTCCCGACCGTGTTTCGTCGATCATTTATGATGGTTCTGGTGGGTAAGTCGACATGATCCAATGCCCATCAGATCATGTCGTAGTATGGGAGAAACCGAGGTCTGGTTGAAACCAGGTGCATCCCCGACTGAACAACTGTCTTATACTTAGTGTTCAGGTCATCCCTTACAATATAAATGTCATCGCCATCTGAGTCTGAGCAGTTTATCGGCCCTGATTTTAGAATATCTGAGATAGTCGACCAGGTGTCTACTGAGCCACCAGTCCGAGGAGAAGTATCTGAGACGTTGTCTGAACCCTGTGCTAGAACCTCGACACCCGCTTTCGCTGCTCTTCTTGGTGCCATAGCTGAAGCTTGTTGTTTTGCTCTTCTGTAGTAAACCTTTGACATAAGTCCGTCAAATCTCGAATAAAACCAAATTTATCGAAAAAATCCGATCTTATTTTCTTCGTGGATTTACCCTAATTTCTCATTAATGTCATGAATATTGGGCGGATTGACAGGTACTCGAGTTATGGAGAGTAAATGAACAAATACCTCATGAAGTTTCCCAACCTTGAAGCGCGGGACGTAATCCGTTTAATTTTAAAGTATTACAAATCTTATTGACTTAAAAAACTTCTTCGCCCTTCGTTGCATCGTGAATTCCATTTTCGCATTTTGACCCTTTAACTCGCGATACTACGAGGGCCGATTTTAATGTAATCAATGGTAATCGTGATTGGTGGGTCCTTAATGATACGATTAACTTAATCACCATATCGTGACTCGAGAATTCGAAGATAACTTTTTAGGAGAATGATATGCCGAGTTGCGATATCGCGATGCGGCGATAATTTGGCTCGAATTAAAAGAAGGAAATATAAGATTAGGCGATTAATTAATCTTGATACATTTACGTCACAACTTCATGAATCAGAGTTTTGGATACCTTAACTTTATGAAAGAAAATGCCGAGCGGCGATGTGCCGAGAACCAAGTTTAACCGTGGTTAGTTTTTTACTTTTAGTTATCAACTAAGGCTTTCTCAAAAGTTATCGTGTTCTCGGCTATCGGGGCTGTAAGAACTAAAACTTGTCCTCGACGAATGCCGAGGCATGAAATATCGACGATGCCTAATCAAGGGTTAAAGGGTTTACCATAGTCAATGCCTTGGGTGAAAAATTGAAGGAACGAGTTCGCAGTTTCGCGACTCGGGACTTGTGAATTCAAATATTTAAAGTATCCGACTGGCGACATCCCGAAATAAAACAAGAGAGCAAAACACTCCTGTGAAAAAACGGACCTTTTTTTGAAAGCGAAAATGCATTGCTATTCATGTGACAAGATTTGAGAGTTTTATGATTTTGGAAGGAGAAGAAAAACAACCTTAGATCTCAAGTATCAAACTTTGAAAATTTGCGCGAGGTGAAAGAACAAGGGCGGCTCCAACATAGGCTCCAACTAGGGATCCCGCTTCCCTGTGAGGCGGGAAGAACAGTAGACCAGATGCCAAAATTGGGTAAATGGAGTCATAGGCTAAAATCAAGGAAAAAATCCGAAAAAAGATAGAAAAAAGGGGGAAAAAACTTTCGCTTGGTAACCCAGAAGCTTTTCCGAACTCAGATGCTCTTTCCAAACAAAGCTGAAGTCACCTTCGCAATTTTCTCTTTCTCGCTGCTAAGTTTGGGGAACACTTTAAGACATTCGTAACGATCCTAGGATATTCAACAGGTCTTATGATCCTCAACTTGCATCAAAAGAATGATATTATATAATCTAAAATAGGGAAGTCCCGTCTGAATTTGGGGAAATGATCGGGTTTTCAGAAAGTGTTGATTACCGGAGTAGATTGATGTTTATGTATAACAGCCTTACAGATCTCCCAGACATTGCTTCACTGCCAGCGAGCCTGTTCAGTACCCCGGTGAAGTTGTCTGACCCCTTTCTACTGAATTTCTTTTCACCACTTCGGAAAGAATTTATGTGTTTAAATGCTAAGACGAGGGCAATCATTTCTGAATTTCCTTTCATGATCTGAGTATTGAGAAAACTTACCTCTGTCTTCTCTTTCCAATATCTTTGGGGATTATGAACTATCTTATGTATCACCTGTTTTATGTCGCCCTATTTCCAGCACTGATATGCATCTTATGTCTTTGAGTTAATTTCGCCTGAAGCTAGGCTCGTTTGGGGCTGGAATCCTGCAAAAACAAACACAAACCTGACTGCAAAATGCGCTGAAATTTTAGAAATAAAGACCAAAAATTGAAGATAAATGTCAGAACAAAAACATAAATATGTACCAAAATTCATAATAAAATTTTATTTATTTATAAATATATATATATACAATTTATTTATTTTTTATTTTATTTTCCTTTCTACCCAACCACCATCACGTCATATAGTGCTTTAGATATCGCCCATTGACAGGGGCACTTAGAACCTCTCCATCAATGTTTTCCAGAAGAAAGGAATTCTTTCCTTCTGGAGCCAAGACCCTGAATGGTCCATACCAAAGGTGGTCAAATTTTCCATGCTTTGCGGCTTCTTCCCTTCTCGCATCCCATCTCAACACTAAGTCACCTGAGAGGAACTCTCTGTCCTTCACCTTAAGGTTGAACAGTGCTTTCATATCATCCTGGTATTTTTGTACTTTCTCATCAACCTCCACTCTAAACTGTTGAACTTCAATGAGTTGGTTAATTCTTCTAGTCACATGATTGGGCTCTTCGTTTTGATCCT
>ML794083.1:50011-60361 GCA_009831015.1 Picea engelmannii | reverse complement strand
GCCTCTGTGTCAGTTCCAATTTCTATCCCCAACTGCTCACCATTTATGTTATTGACGACCTCTTCTAACGAATTTGCCACTTTTTGAGCCTGCTCTTTGCTTAAAGTAATATCCTGTTCCCAATTCTTTAACAAGATATTACCTCTGGTTTGTTCGGCAATGGTGAGCCTGGGATGCCCTGAAAACCTGTTGTTGGTCGCTATCACTGCCTCTTGGAAAGCGACCCGAGCAGCTTCTGCGTTCCTTTCTTTGTTAATCAGATTCTCAGAGATTCATTGTATTAATAAGTAGTCTTCTCGAATCTCTCCTACTTTGTTTAGCAGGCTCTGTTGAGTAGAGGAGATCCTGCTCCGAATATCAGTCGCTTGAGATTTGACGATTTCGATGTCAACCGCCTTGCTTTCTGCGATCTTCAACTGAGTCTGTAGCTGTGTAATCGTATCCCTCTACTGGCCTGATTGTACCCGACCATCTCGGATCTTAGAATTTGCTTGTTCCAGTTTGGTCTTGAGGACTTCAATTTCTTTCTTATCGGCTAATTGGGCCAGCTCTATTGCCCCACTTGCTTGACTCTTAGCATCTTCCGCAGCTGAAGCTATTCGGGCTTCAAGAGTCTTGATCAGCCGATTCTTTGCTTTGAGCTGATTTTTTAATGCCGCGACCGAGAATTGATTTGCCGCCGCGTACGCTCCCATCATCCCTGCAATCTCTGTGGCAAATGCATCTTTCTTTTTGTTCATCCCATCGGTCATCACTTTGAACTTTTTAACAGTGGACTCTCCCTCTTGATGAAATTCCTGCTTGACTACAGCTTTCCTTTTCCTGTCAAAAAAGAATTCGTTAGGGGGGAGTTCCTCTGCCCTTATAGGTCTTAGTTCTTCCCCAAAAATCCATCCCTCATTAACGCCTCCCTGTGCTGACTGCAAGGGTGTGACAGAGGTGATCGGTTGTCCAATCTGCTTCGCCGCCTTCCCTGGTGTGCTGAGTGGATCTTGCTCTTTTGGGGGATCAGAGGTCTTAGTCCCTGCCTCCGGATTCTGAGTTTTCGGTGGGTCTGTGTCTTTTATTTCCACCTCAGGACTATGCTCCTTGGGAGGATCAATAACCTCTTTTTCTATTTCTAGATTGTCCTCCCTCTCAGGACTCTTCTTCTTTTCTGGATTCTTCTCCTGCTCAGGACTCTTCTCTCGCTCAGGACTCTTCTCTCACTCAGGACTTTTTCCCTGTTCGGGATTCTGTTCCTGATTCCCTTCCTGACGTGGTTCGGGATTAGAAATCTACCCCGCAGAACTTCCGGCCTCATTTTATTTATCCTTAGAAAGCCCCAAACCGCCCAACACAACAAGAAGGCATCTTCTCCTATGTCCCTGAAATTTTAGAACAGAAGCCCTGTCTTCGGGTGCCAGAGATCTGATCCGAAATTGCACTTCCGAATAGGACCTCGCCGCTCGGAAAACATCATCCGAGGGCGAACATTCATGTTCGAACCTCTTTAATCCGCAATTTCCCAAATGAGTTCTTACGATCCCCTGAGGATCATGCCTCTTGTACTCGATAGAGACTAGGCTCAAGTCTTCAATGGCTGTAGCCTCATCTTTAGCATGTCCAAAATCTAATAATGAATATGAATTCAGCCGAATAGGGAAAAATGGCCATACCTTCTTGGCCGACGCTTTGAGCTCTTTGCTCACTCCGCCGATTACTATTTTCTGAGCAATCTCGCAACAAGCTAGCTTGTCAGGGATGAACTGTGGGAGCGCCAGAGGCGGAACAGCGGCTCCGAAAACTCTCAAATAGGAGAATTCTTCCTCCACGTACCAGTCTGTGATTCGGCTCAAATTCATAGCAATGCTATCAAAGATGCGGGGTGGTGTAAGACCAAAAATGGCGATGTGCAGGGGCACCATCACCCAACTAAAAATCTCATAGATAAACTTATTTGCGTTATTTTCCCACAACTTATCATGGTACTCATGTACAGTTTTTTCCTCAGTCGGACTCCAAGCCCAATTCATTAAAGGGAAAGGCGTCATGGAGCAAATTGCGTCCATGATGTACGCGGACATGAAGAATCCAGATGCCCTCTCGGCTGCTTTTTTCTCCCGGTACTCTGTGACCCTGTCGAACAAACTATCGGAGAGCGTCTTCGACCAATTGAACGAGCTACCTTCTGCTACCCGAAAGATGAGAGGTAACCACCGGATGTAAAAATGTGCGGTATCCTCACTGCCGAAAAGCCGACACGCCATCATTGCCACATATATGAATGGTGGCTCTAGCGAAGAAATTGAATACACGCCCTTATCATTTACTCTAAATGTTGCGGAGCGCGAAACCCAGTCTTTTATCAAACCACCCATGGTTTTATCATATTCTTCGCACTCCTTCTTTTTAAATTCCTGCAGGAATTCATTGCCATATATATACTCAAAAGTAGCTGGCAGCTTATACATAGACTGGATATGCTCTGGTCTGAAAGTCCCGACCGTGTTTCGTCGGTCATTTATGATGGTTCTGGTGGGTAAGTCGACATGATCCAATGCCCATCAGATCATGTCGTAGTATGGGAGCAACCGAGGCCTGGTTGCAACCAGGTGCATCCCCGACTGAACAACTATCTTATACTTAGTGTTCAGGTCATCCCTTACAATATCAATGGCATCGCCATCTGAGTCTGAGCAGTTTATCGGCCCTGATTTCAGAATATCTGAGATAGTCAACCAGGTGTCTACTGAGCCGCCAGTCCGAGGAGAAGTATCTGAGACGTTGTCTTAACCCTGTGTTGCAACCTCGACACCCGCTTTCGTTTCTTTTCTTGGTGCCATAGCTGAAGCTTGTTGTTTTTCTCTTCTGTAGTAAACCTTTGAAATAAGTCCGTCAAATCGCGAATAAAACCAAATTTATCGAAAAAATCCGATCTTATTTTCTTCGTGGATTTACCCTAATTTCTCATTAATTTCATGAATATTGGGCGGCTTGACAGGTACTCGGGTTATGGAGAGTAAATGAACAAATACCTCGTAAAGTGTGCCAACCTTGAAGTGCGGGACGTAATCCGTTTAATTTTAAAGTATTACAAATCTTATTGACTTAAAAAACTTGTTCGCCCTTCGTTGCATCGCGAATTCCGTTTTCGCGTTTTGACCCTTTAACTCGCGATACTGCGAGGGCCGATTTTAATGTAATCAATGGTAATCGTGATTGGTGGGTCCTTAATGATACGATTAACTTAATCGCCATATCGTGACTTGGGAATTCGAAGATAACTTTTTAGGAGAATGATATGCCGAGTCGCGATATCGCGATGCGGCGATAATTTGGCTCGAATTAAAGAAGGAAATCTAAGATTAGGCGATTAATTAATCTTGATACATTTACGTCGCAACTTCGTGAATCAGAGTTTTGGATACCTTAACTTTATGAAAGAAAATGCCGAGCGGTGAGAACCAAGTTTAACCGTGGTTAGTTTTTTACTTTTAGTTATCAACTAAGGCTTTCTCAAAAGTTATCACGTTCTCGGCTATTGGGGCTGTAAGAACTAAAACTTGTCCTCGACGAATGCCAAGGCACGAAATACCGACGATGCCTAATCAAGGGTTAAAGGGTTTACCATAGTCAATGCCTTGGGTGAAAAATTGAAGGAACGAGTTCGCAGTTTCGCAACTCGGGACTTGTGAATTCAAATATTTAAAGTATCCGACTGGCGACATCCCGAAATAAAACAAGAGAGCAAAACACTCCTGCGAAAAAACGGACCTTTTTTTGAAAGCGAAAACGCATTGTTATTCATGTGACAAGATTTGAGAGTTTTATGATTTTGGAAGGAGAAGAAAAACAACCTTAGATCTCAAGTATCAAACATTGAAAATTTGCGCGAGGTGAAAGAACAAGGGAGGCTCCAACAGGAACTATGGAGACATAAGACCCCTCTGTATTTTTATGAAGTTGATAATGATTTTGTCTCAGTCTTCAAAAGGCTGTTTTTGGGTGAAAATACTTCAAGGATATCTGACCATGCTAACAGATTCTTAGAGAAAAAAGGAACGATAGAACAAATGGAGAATCACAATGTCATAAGGATATTATGTCCTAAAGAAATTCCTTCTTTTCTTTTGTATCATGTATCTGAAAAATTATTCATTATAGAGGTGGCAAGGCAATACAACTTCTGGCTACAATTTTTCCATGAAAAAATGAAAAATCAATTTATCCCACTGCCATGAAAGATTGGAGATTTCATGTTTAGAAACATAAATAAAATTGACCAGTTTGAAAATAATTTCAACAATGTGAATTTAAAGTATGTCGAAAATATAAAGGGATTTGATCCTAACAAAATATTTTTAGAACAAATGCTTTCGGTGGGTTTCAATAATTCATTCATCCAAATTATCTTGAGTGAAGAAGAAGAAGAAGGTAGAAACCAAATTACTCATGTACATGATGCTGGTGACCTAGAAACAATACTCAGTACTAATTATTTTTATAAGCAAAAGGGAAAGGGTCTTAGTGAAAGAAGTGCCCAGTCTCTAGTTGTTACTCCCAAAAATACCACATCTTGGGCAATGCTCTAATGAATTACCCAGTCAAAAAGGTTGTCAACAATAGTTCAAGTGGTGGAGGAGAAAAGAATCCTCCCCTTTGGAAAATCGATAATTCACATAATCTCCCTATGAGAAAGAAAAGAAGAGAAGAGGATCTTCCTTCTCTAAGTCAAATAAAACAACTAAATGCTTGTTGGAAGGAAAAGATCAAGAATTTAAATAACATTGCCCAAGCATGCAACGAAGCCATACTAAAAAGAGAATAATTGTTCAAAATAATCATGGAGATAGATCTTGTAGGAAGAACTAATGAGGTACAAGACCCTAAGTTAATTCTCAATTAAATGTTTCTAACAAAGAAACAATTTGATGAACAAGTTGAGATATTTAAGGGATTATTAGCTGAAAATTTTCATGGCACAATTGAATATAATGAAGAAGAAATAAACAATTGGCTGCTTGATTATTCTGTGAAAAATCAAGATATTGAGGAGGCAATACATGGCATTTGTTATGACTTAAGATACTTGGAAGGTGAATTGTTCAATATTAAAATCAGACATGAAATAAATGTTGCACCAATGAAAAACTACATTGAAGATTGGTTTAAAAAGGAAATTGACAAATTAACCAAAGAAGACCAAAAAGAAGCAGTTGAGACGGTTCCTATAACCATCAATGATTACAATAAAAGGACAAAAACAAACAAGTGAATAGAGAGAGACCATCATAGTAAGTTCATGTTGATCACATCTTGCTTTCTTTATCGATTTTTCATCTAGTTACTCCACTTCTTTTACTAGAAAGGTTTAACCAAAATATGATAACTTCTCCCTATCTTCTTTCCAGGTCTTGCTACTCTTTTATCACCCACCATATTATTTCCATAGCTTATTGCATTTTTATATTTCCTTTATGGTCCGCAAGAGCTCCAATCCTAGTCCTAAGGACAAATTCATTTAAATTTAAAGGATTTGTAACCGACTCTATATTTTTTTTTTCAGAAATCCTAAGAGAACTATTTCGGGATCAGTTTTGATTGTATTTTATAATTATGAGTTTTGAGTATAAAATATTTGAGATTGATCTATCATTATCTTTATTTGAGCTCCCCATGTTTTTACTCTATTAAAGTTCTCTTATGTGTGCAGACCATCTTCTTTTATTTTATGTGATCATAAATATTTTGTTTAACTATGATGGATGTGAGGAAATTTTGTTTATCTTTTTCAAATATGTGATCTATGAGGTTCCTGGTCATCTCTCAGGAACTCTCTTTAAAAAAATTTATTTTTTTATTTTTTTGCAATATTTATATTTCTTTGAATATCATGGAGGAATTTCTCGAAGTCCTATATTACTTTAAAAATCTAGAATTCCAAGAAAAGATTGAAACAAAGAGGAGTACCAACTCTAGAAAAATGCAGGGGGATTTGTATCCCCATGAGGTTTTTATTTCGGTCCTAATGGATTCAAGCGTCAACATGCCTCTGTGGTGGAATTGGAAGGTATTATTACTGAACAACTAGTCTCTATTTTAATTGACTCAGGATCTAATCTTAGTTATATTTCACTTTGAGTGGTTGAGGCATGTTCATTATAGAAAAATAAGCACACCAAAGCATGATTAGTTCAGTTAGCCATTGGAATAAAGAGGAAGGTGGTGGAGGTAGTTGAATCTTGTTCATTTTGTATGGATGGATTTTAGACCCTATTGGTTCTGAATATCCTACCCCTTGGTTCTTATGACATGATGTTGGGCTTGGATTGGTTAGATGCATATACGACAAAGTTAAACTGTTATTAAAATTTTAGAATGTGAACATGAGAAAGGAAATACCAGAAATTTGCAAGGTATTCAGAAGTCGGTTTCTGTGAGACAAATATCAATGTTAAAACTTAAGAAGTTTAGAAGAAAGGGGTGTCCCTTGTATTCTATACAAGTATTAAACTTGATAGAAGGCAAGGAGCCGAAGGCTGAAGATCACCTAGTGCTATGGGAGTTCATAGATGTGTTTCCTGAGGAGGTTCCTGGATTACCGAGATATCATTTTTTCAATCAAACTTGTGCTTGGAGAAATGATAGCATCAAGAGTGCCTTAAAGGATGAGCACACCAAAGTTGGTGTAACTGAAAATGAAATTGAAGGAAATGTTGGACAAGGGATACATCAGGCCGAGTGTGTCTCCATCGGGAGCACCAACCCTTTTTGTAAAGAAGAAATATGGTACCTTGAGGCTATGCATCGATTATAAACATCTGAACAAGATGACCATAAAAAACAAATACCCTTTTCCTAGAATAGATGATCTCTTTGATCAAATTCGAGGGGCTACAATTTTCTCAAAAATAGATTTGAGGTCAGGATATCACCAAGCCAAGATTGAAGATGAAGACATCCAAAAGACAACCTTTAGGACAAGGTATGGGAACTATTAGTTTTTCGTTGTGCCATTTGGGCTTACAAATTAACTTGCTACATTCATGTGTTTGATGAATAATGTGCTCAACAAGTATTTAGACAACTTTATCTTAGTATTCGTGGATGAAATTTTGGTGTATTCCAAGAACCGAGAGGAGCATGAAGAACACTGTTACACAATATTCCTATTTCATGAGACTGTCGCATGCTGCACCATTGCAACATGTGACATCCTTAAGTTTTGCATGTTTCACCACTGTAGGGTGCGACATTGTCTCAGTTTTCACCACTGTAGGGTGCGACACTGGCTAAAAGAGGAGAAAAATATGAAATTTCATAAACTTCTATAAGAGAATCTTCAGATATGAGGTGTCCTCCGATCGGTTTGGATATCACTCCTACTCATGATTTGGGGAGATCCTAACCTCTCATGCTAACCTCCTTTTCAATCTATAAAAGGGAACCTCTCTCATCAAGAAAGGTTAATAATTAATGGAGAGTAATGGTTGATATCTTTTTGCTTCTATTTTGTGATTAGAATATTGTTAACATTTCTTTGGCTTTAAGAGATTAAATCTAAGCGAAAGTATTCAGTTGATGGTGATGGATCTCATGGACACGTTGTGGGTATTAGAGCAATGAAATTTTTGGAAGGAGCTTCACAACACCAATGCATTGGTTGTAAATCTTCCACTATTTATTAATACAATAAAACATTCTCTTTCCTATAAATATTGTTATTTTTATTTATTACATTTATCCTTGGTTATTTGTATATATTTGTTGAAATATTATTGTTTCTTTCATTGGTTAGATTGTGTCCTTATGCAGGCTTCCATCTCAAATCCTTGGATCAAGTTGGGATCTATAATTAGCAAGGACGACCTTCAATAAAAAGGTAAGAGTCTAGTATTTACTTGTTAATATTTAGATTATATCAATATAAGAGAAGAAACATGTTCTGTGTTGTTTTGTTCTAGTTTTGGGTTCCCAAACTAGGGATATTGGTTTGTGTCTGCATAAATGAATTTTTCCATAAACAAACACCTTAGGATGGTGTTATAGGTGTTAAGAGAACATAAAATGTACGCCAAGTTCAAAAAGTGTGATTTCTTTAAGAAGGAAATCCAATATCTAGGCCATGTAATCTCGACTGAAGGAGTCATAGTAGACCCTGTAAAGATCAAGGAAATCATGGATTGGCCTACCCCTAGAAATGTGTCAGAAGTGAGATCCTTCACGGGATTAGCCAGATATTACAAGAGGGGTAAGAAGGGATTCTCCAAGATTGGTAATCCTATTACTTCACTACAAAAAAAAGGGAAGAAGTTTGTGTGGTCACTAGAGTGTGAGGATAGCTTCCAGTAACTGAAACATCTATTGACTAATGGATCTGTTTTAAATATTGTATACCCATAAATGGACTTCCTAGTTCGCACAGATTCTTGCAAAGAATGAATCGACAAAGTTCTCATGCAAGAAGGACAAGTGGTTTGTTATGAATCACGTAAGATGAACGAGCATGAGCCGAAGTGTGTTACCCATGACCTAGAGCTTGCAACAATTGTACATGAGCTGAAGATGTGAAGACATTACTTGATTGAAAGGAGATTTATCCTCATGACTGACCATTGTGGTCTGAAGTATTTATTTGACCAACCGAGTTTTAATTCTAGACATGCCAGGTGGATGGTGCTGATCAGTGAGTTTGAATTTGAAATCAAACACATAAAAGGAAAAGAGAATAAGGTATCTGATGCGCTCATTCAAAGCATTTAGAAAATACACTTAACATCAACAATTGTAGAAGAGTCTGAAATTCATTAGAGGATTAATACCCTCTTGTCAGAAGACGAGTTCTTCAATAAGGTGAAGAAAATATTGCAATAAGAACCTAGGGAAAAGAGGTATGAAGTATATCAATTAAGGGATGATAATATGTTGTTGTACAATAACAGGATATATGTTCCTAATTCAACTGATTTGAGGCGCTTGGTTGTGAATGAATTCCATAAAAAGGCCATATGTAGGTCACGATGGTTAACAAAAAATGGTGACAACAGTTAGAAAACTGTATTATTGGTTTGGAATGAAGCAATACATTGCTCATTACATTACGAAGTGTTTGGAGTACCATCAGGTAAAATTCGAGCAACGACACCCTAGTCAACTCTTGCAGCCTATACATATATCAAAATGGAAATGGGAAGTGATTTCCATGGATTTTATCACATGTTTACCAAAGACAATCAAACAACATGATGGAATCATGGTCATAGTAGATAATTTGAGCAAGGGATCTCATTTGATTCCCATAAAATCTAATTTTAAATCCATTGACGTTGCCAATGCTTTTATGAAAGAAATATTTATATTGCACGATTTTCCTAAAACCATCATCTTAGAAAGAGATTATAAGTTCACTTCAAATTTCTAGAAAATCTTGTTTGATGGTTTAGAAATGAAATTGGCATTTAGCATGGCCTACCATCCTTAAAAATATGATCAGACTGAAAGGGTGAACAAAGTGTTAGAAGATATGTTACAAATACATGTTATGCATCGACCCAAGTAGTGGGAATAATATCTACCTTTGGTAGAATTCACATATAACAATGGTTATCAATAATCATTGAAGATGAGCCTGTTTGAGGTTCTTTATGGAAGGAAGTGTAGAGTTATGATTAGTTGGGACAATATAGTGGATCAAATCACACTTGGAATTGAATTGGTGAAATAAATGGAAGAGGCCATAGTTAAGATAAAGCAAATCTTGAAAATTTCCTAGGATAAACATAAGAGCTATGTTGATAGAAAGATAACCCCCATCGAATTCAAAGTGGGAGACCACGTGTATCTATGGGTGAAACCCAAGAGAATCTCCCTGAGAATGGGGATGTGTGCTAAGTTGGCTCCCCGATATTGTGGACCTTTTGAAATCATAGAAATAATAGGACCAATAGAATACATACTTTCTTTACCACCTACTATTAGAGCACACAATGTATTCCATGTGTCTTTGTTAAAGAAATATGCAAGATACCAGATATATAAAATATGCAGAACAGAAATAAAATGCTAGAAATGGAAGAATAACAGTAAAATATCCAGCATAATCTTCACAATACATAGAAATGATATATGAAATAGAAATAGAAAAGCACTTTGATTCAGAAAGCAACATTCACAGGCCTCTTTGAGGGGGCAAACTCCAGTCGAGCAGCGCTCTGTTACAATAATCTCCAAGCTAGGGTTTTCATACCCTCAACCCTTATTTATACTAAATGTGTCTATTAAGAGAAGCATCTAGAGGAAGATCCTTCTAGAAGCGGAATCTTCTATTAGGTCTTCTTACATCCGCCTTATTCTATTTTATTGAAAGGT
>ML794083.1:16373-34704 GCA_009831015.1 Picea engelmannii | reverse complement strand
CTGAATTTGAAATGTCTATGATAGGAGAACTGTCATTTTTTCTTGGTCTGCAAATTACTCAGAGATCCGAAGGGATGTTCATTTCTCAAGAAAAATATCTAAGAGAAATGCTGAAAAGGTTTCAAATGGAAGATTCTAAACCTATGGTAACTGGATGTAAATTAAGCAAGGATGATGATTCACCCAATGTTGATCAAAGGTCATATCGATCAATGATAGGTAGTCTGTTGTACATCACAACATCTCGCCCAGACATAATGCATGTTGTAGGAATGGTAGGAAGATATTAGGCTGCACCTAAACAGAGTCATTTGAAAGTTGTCAAAAGGATATTCAGGTATTTGAAAGAAACAATGACTTATGGTCTATGGTATCCCAAAAATCAAAATCTTCAGCTGAATACTTATTTAGATGCAGATTGGGCAAACTATGTTGATGAGAGAAAAAACACTAGTGGAGGAGAATTCTTCCTGGGTGACTCCTTAGTAGCCTGGCTTAGTAAAAAGCAAGGTTCCATTTCTTTATCAACCACAGAGGCAGAGTACATTGCTGCTGCTACCTTCACTTAGGTATTATGGATGATTCAAACACTTGCAGACTTGGAGGTAAAGTAAACTACACCGATCCCAATTCATTGTGATAACACTAGTGCCATCAGTGTGTGTAAAAATCATGTCTTCCACACCAAGACCAAGCATATTCCCATAAAATATCATTTTCTGAGAGAGCAGGTCACCAATCAGATTGTTCAGGTCCATTACATTCCCACTACAGAAAAAATTGCAAACATCTTTAATAAACCCCTAGCCAAGACACCATTTGAATATCTCAGACAGAAGCTGGGTGTCATCCCATCTCACATCTAAGAGAGTCCATCCTGTTAGGGGGAGTCCTTTATCGGTTGCATATCTAATACCTCCTAAAATTAATGCAACAGCTCAGGGGGAGTGTGTTTTCTTTGACATTGATGTAAAATGGGGAGAAAAGAACAGGGGTGCCTTTGTTGCCATCAATGCCAAAGGGGGATATTGTTGGCATGTTTTACAGACAGTTGTTCTTGTCATTGATGGAAATAATAGTGTGTGCATCGATGGAAAAATAGGAACAACGTAAGCTAAGGAGGATTAGCGCAGAGTCGCACACAGTGCGTAGGTGTGCACTAGGGACGAGGCTAACTCATTGCCAAAGCTCAAGAGAGATAGTGTACTCATGATCTCAGGCGGATCAAAGGTTGAGGCCTTTGACACTTAGAAATTTTTCTAAGTAAGGAGGATGCATAATCTCGGCCAGAGAAGTGACATGGATCGTTGGATCCCATTCAAAATTCTCGATGACCATCAGATCTGAATCCAGACAGGAGATGCGCAAAGATGGAGGATAGATCTATGGTGTTAGATCCAAGTGCAGGGTCCAACCTTCGTTGGATCAGAAAGAACCTACATGTTCTTTAAAGTGCAAGATCGAAGTGGTGGTCCAACTCCATTTCATAGTTTTGGCTATCGGGGTTTTAGATACCGGAAGTTGGAGTGTCGAAACACTTTGCAACAAGAATGCCAAAATCGTGATATGCGAAATCGTGATATGATCTGATTCGTTGAATCAAGATCAGATCTGGACCATCGAATCATAGGACATGTGGCAAAGGATCATCATGTCGCTCACTAGAAATTCAAAGGAATAGGGTTCCCTAACCTCTCAAATTCGTGATATGCGAAATCGCGAAACTATCTTAGCCATCAGATCGAGGTTTGTTCTGGACCGTTGATCCAGCTCCATCTCGGAGTCTCGCCTATCGCAACTTGGACTGATGAGAACCTCCATCTAAGGAACAGTGAGATGCGAGATCGTGAAAAGTTCAGGACCATCGGATCACCAAGAACATGAACCATCGATCTGAGATCCATATCAGAGCTTCGCCTATCGCGACTTGGAGTGACAAGACCCTCCATCACAGGAATCGCGAGATGCAAAATCACAATAAGATCTGGACCGTAAATACACCAAGATTCTGGACCGTTGATTCGACTCCATTTTGGAGTTTCGTGAATCGTGACTTGGAGAGGCAAGAAACATAACCATAGGAGTGTCGAAGTGCCGAAACACAAAATTACCAAATGCAGTTGTTGAATAAAGGTTGTGGTCACAGCCCTTGGTCACATCAGTGAGAGATGGAGGAAAGAGCTAGAGAAACCAAGCTCCTTTTCGGGGATTGCGACTGGGAGTGTCGAGACACTTGGTCACCCGATTGCCGAATGCCAAAATGCTGAAATGAATGCAAGATCGCATGGAGTCAATCCAATGGTGTAGGTGAATTTGAGAAGAATTGGAGGGCTAATATTGCTCCTCGTAATGTAACTTCTAGAAACCATTGATGGTCTCTGCTAGAGAATTCAAAGAGACCTCTGTATGATTGCTAGAGGAGATGAAGAGTCTCCAAGCTTCGTCCAGTGAAGGAAGACGATTCTTAGAGGGATTGATAGGTGGATGAGCATTGAAGTCTGTAATTGAAAAAATAAAGGATAAGATCGACTGTGCCAGAGAAGAGGAAGAGTCTCAACTGCCAGAGAGGCTGAGGAATCTTAGCAGAACACCTAGTGATGCTGGACGCATGGTGGGAACCACTAGAGAAGCTGAAGATTTGTGATGATGATTAGGAAGATCACTTGAGATGTGGAGGAAATTGGCGCGGTATGAGCATGCAGAGGAATGGTGAATATTGCATGCACAAGGTGCATAGAAGCTATAAGTACATGGTACAGAGAAGAGATTGGGTTGATGTTGCTGTTGGAGTTGTTGTGGATGTTGGTGTTGAAGGGGATTCATGCATGAATAAGGATCAGAGTGCAACAACTGAATAGAACAGAAGAAGAACTGTGCAGTGAATGGACATGGTGCATAGAGCATAAAAAGAAGAAGAATAGAATGGGTTGCGGATGCATGCTGGAACAYAGTGAGGTAGTCAGAGTAGAAAAATCTTGCAGAACAGTGATGAGACTGGTAAGCTGTTATTGAACACTATATCACTGAAATAGGTTTTAGTATTTCATATTCATAATCCAGGGTGGTTGGGAGGTGCTAGGGAGGACTGATGTCCTCAGAGGTTCAAGTGGGTGCTTGAACACAGGGAGTTGGTTCTTCCTTCTAGTTGGTGCTAGAGAAACCAGGGAGTTGGTGCTTCCTTCTAGTTGGTGCTAGAGAAACCAGGGAGTTGGTGCTTCCTTCTAGTGGGTGCTAGAGAAAAACAGAGAGTTGGTACTCTAAGCAAGTTGCAATTGACAAAACAGAGGTTGTATTCTCACAATGAGTTGGTGCTCATATGTATGATAATGTAAAGAATGTAAATAATACTTATCATATAAAGAAGAAGAGGTTTTTACCTTGTATGGGTTTCTTTGGGAAATATCTATCTTTGTGTTTCTCATATATGTGACTGATGATGAATGTGCCATTGTTTATTTCCTTGCATTATTGTGATCATCATTGAGTGCCTTGTAAAGATTTTAAAAGAAGCATAATTGTTTAAGCACGGTAACAACTGATTCACCCCACCCTCTCAGTTGTTCAATAGGAAGATGATGATAATAGTTGACATCGTTGGAGATTTGACGAAGTGATCTAGACCATTGGATCTAGATGCATTGTCATTGTAAGTGTGGAGGTTGGTAAGGGCATGTTCAACCAAGAAATACTAACAATGATGATCGCCGATGATAATGGAAGTCGAGTTTAATGAAAACCATTGATCGATGAAGGAAGAGGTGGAATATTCACCATAGATCCTGTAGGTTACATTCACACACCGTGTAATCCATTGGGAGCTGGTAGTTAACCTCTGCACCAAATGACATCATTCACGAGCTCAGAACCATCAAGGTTAAGGGTGGTGAGCTGTAGGATCTGGGAACAATGAATCTTGATGTATTATCATCAAAAGTATGGGATAGTGAGAGAAAAACACGGGATAAGAAATCTTGATGATGATGAAAATGGACCAAGGGACCGAGTCCGTGGAGTGATCTCATAGGTGATTGTTATCCCCTAACCTAGGGATAACTAAGGAGATTATGTCTCGAGGCCCACAATTCCTAGACATGAAGTACCAAGAGCTAGATCGACTTGAGCATGGCCCTGGAGGGTCCATCCTTTCTTTCTTCAACGCCTCCACTTTTTTAGCAGCAACAACATCCATCACATCGACCTAGTCTTGCAACAGAGATGGGTCTTTCTCCATGAGGTAATGAGTTCGTGTATCATGGTATGTGTCACTATGATCCTCAAAACCTTTGAATATGTACATTTAATTATTTTTTATTCTAATGTATGCTTGGACCTTATGATTTTCCACATGAACAGACTTGGGGGGAATGACAAGATGCCCTATTAAGATGATACCCATAGGGTTTGAGTTTCCACTTGGGGGATTCATTAAAGGCCATTGTCTGCTCCCATCATACTTACCACTTTTCATCTTTTTCTCACTCATCCATCCCATTACATTGATCCGGTCATTGGGTTGGCCATTTATCTAAGGGTTGTACCTTACCTTGTGGGAAGAAGGGGCTAAAGGACCAAAGGGTAAAAGTAGCTGGAAAAAGATAGAAGCTAAAAATAATCAAACCTTGAGATGCTTTGCCCTGGGATCCTTGAGAAAGCAATAAAAGGCTTCTCAGCAAGAAACAAAGGGACCCATAAAAAATAATAAAACAAGAACTAGTTATAGGATAAGGGGTCTCATAACGAACCAACCTATTAGGTCCATGGGCATGTAGCAGTATGACACTACCAACAACTAGTCACCAAGTTAGGGTAGCGGCTCTTATGGCATGGTAAATAGAAAGGGGGTCTCATCACGAGACAACCTTCTCATTTCTATGAAATGCTTGTGGGTAACATTACCACTAATGGTCACCACGCTAGGGCAATGTTCCCTAACTAGCCTCTTGAAATAAAAAGAAATAAGAATAAAATATAAAAGGCATGACTAGGCTTGGAAACATTTGAATCCATGACAGGTGCAACTCACCCTCTTCAAAGGCACCCACAGGTAAGCCATACATTTCCCTGCTATCATTGCACCCATTACCTAGACATACCCTACCACCACATCCACTCACATGGCCTAGATTTGACTTCTCCTGGAAACATCATCCCACATCCAATGAGAATTATCCCAATAGGATGTCTTAGTGTTTCCTCCAAACTTGGCTTGCATATTAGCATAATGTCTTTGAGCACTTGTCCAGGCAAAGGGGGTTTTATGCACATGTTTAATAACTTGATGATTAGATGTGATTGTCATTGCTATGATCCCTGTGACTTATGAGTCTGTGGAGGGCGTATCTATTGATGTTGTAGGGCCACACTCGATGGACAGGTACCCGATGGAAAGGTACACATGGGGAGATGATTAGTTCAAACCTCCATGGGGATAAAATCCCACCAGATGGTTGCTGAGACCCCAACAAGGGGCAGAGACATATCGGAGCATTGCACTAGAGAGAGAAGAGGATGTTTCAACTGGGGTAGCCTGGCAGGCCTGGACCCAGGGGGGTTGTGCCCTTTCCACCATGATGCAGGCCTTGAAGGCCCATGACATCACCTGGGTCACCCATGATTTCATACAATTTTTTGGGATGTTTTGTAGGTAGTTGTGTGCTAAGTGGCATGTGTTCCAGGTTCCTAAGGCCTAAGAAGGCCTAACGTTTTTCTCCAGAAGGCCAACGTTGCCCAAAAATGGCCTAACCTCACCTTAAAAGGGAATTTTGTCACCCTAAAAGGGCATGAAGTCACTCTATCAGCTTGTTTTAGGGTTTTATTATGACATTTAATGTAAAAACTTGATATTATTTGTAACTGGCCATGCCGACCTTTTTGACCTAATTTTGGTCATTAGTATTGTATAAATAGGGGGGAAATCCTCCTTATTTTGGAGGAACTTTCACTCACACTTGTGAGGTCTGAAATTTTCACCCTACTCAGGATTTTATGATTGAAATTTAGTGTGCACTTGTTGGAGGAAGGCTAATGTTGGTGTTTTGGGGCATTTTCTTGGTGGAAAGTCTTCAACTAGGGCATATGCTAGATTATTCTTGGTGAATGTAAGTAAAATTCTGAAATTATTCTTTATTTTGAATGGTTATAGTATCTTTACTTTGAATTCTACTAAGATTATGAAATTTCTAGCTTAAAACCCTAGGATATTAAGCACATGTTATTATCCTTATCTCAATAACTATTCACATACTAAATTTTGCCAAGAAGCCATTTTTCTTGAAGCCATTGCTAAGGGCCTTGCCATTACAAAACCCTAGAACTTATTGCTTCATATTAGTTGTCATTTAATTTATTTTGAGTCAAAGAGGGAGGAAAATATACTAAGGCTTAGGGTTACCTATACCTTAGTAGTCATTTCCCCCTAGGGTTTGGTGGTTGAAGCCTTGGCTTACCAACACTTCAATTATCAACCCCTCTTGTCTTTGGCTCTCCTATTATCATCCCTTACCTTCAACATTTTCTACCACTTATTTGAATCCATTTTCCCTAAGAAACCACTAGTCTAAGTCCTCACTAAGAGTAATTGATCAACACAACCTTCAAAACCTACTCTTTAAACAAGCTACTAACACTTTCTAACCCTAGAATAGCTTGATCTAATGACAAAATTGATGTTGTTACTAAAGTAAGCTACAACCATTAGATGAAGCATTAAAACCTCATAAAATAAATTGTAAAGGCTGAATTGTACTTCATCTTATGTGCTTCTGTCAAATTCTAATGTTATGACTTCAATGGTTAATGGTTTTTAGTCATTTTGAAGCTAGTTTCAAGACATTTTATGTGAAGTATTTCTCTATAAACATTGTTGTTATAAGATTTCTGTTTACTTCACCATATTCAACAAATTGCTTTATTTAAGAAATTCAATGGTTTTATGAAGTGCTCTTGCAAATATATAGTTTTCTTGTTGATTTGTTCTGGGTAGGTACACTTCTGGCATATTATCTCTTCAATGGTTATTTAAACCAGACTTTATGATCGATGGTGATTTGTGAGAGGGGAACTTTACCTAACTACTTTCAATTTTCCTTCTCAAAACCATAGGTCACCAGGGACGTCTCCCTTGAGCCTACCAACCTAAATAGAAAGATACATCCTATTGAGGTGACAATGATAGGATAGTCTCTCATTACGCCCAATTTGTTTTCCTTTTACCTTCTCTTATATCAAAGTACAAATTGTGCGATGACATTTTGGCACCGCTGTTGGGGAATAATGAGACAATTCTCCTCAAAGATGACACTTTTCAGTAAGCCTTTCCTCAATAATATTTATCTTACAAGATTACCCGGCGACTCCACTGAGGGTGATCCCCTCATCCCTTTGATAATTTCAAGAAAATTATCTAGCGACTCCACTAATGACGAAGCCAACCATGACTTCTCAATGAGACCCTAGAAACTTCAAACCTTTAGACATGAGTAAAATCCCAGGGTACCCTCGACAATTCCCCCGAGATACGAAAAATGGCTCCCTAGATTCACTGGTAGTGATGGGGAAAGAGCTCACTATCACATGGTTGATTTTTGGGCCTTCTTTAAACTCCATCCTATCAGTGATGATGCTGAAGATTTGGCAATGAAACTTTTCTCTGCCACTCTTCATGGAAATTCTAGGAAATGGTATGATAATCTCCCTGTTTCTAGCATCACATCTATGGACCAGTTAGAAGAAACATTTCTCAAAAAATGGGGTATGAAATTGGAAGATATCCAAATGTTACTAAAAAGAATTGAATATGTAAAACAAACTGAGAATGAGATCTCCAAGGATTTCTAGGTTAGGTTTGAGGGATTTCTATATCAAATTCCTGGGATCCATCATTGTGGAGACAAGTACCTCGTGTATCTCTATACCAATGCCCTTTTAGTGCATTTAGGGTTTATCCTAAATAAAAAGGGGCCAAAGAAAATCTATGATGCCTATTACATGGCCAGACAGATTGAGGAGAATATATCTTTGTCAAAGCAAAAACACATCTTCTCTCTAGGAACCAAATTTGATGACCCCAAAGGTACTCCAGGAACTCTTAGTTTGGAAAGATTAGTTACCCTTGAAACCTTTACTGCTAATTTCCAAGAAGAAGGTGAACAAATCATTGACCAAAATAGTGCTAAGGGAGAGAATCTTGATTAGGTTTTGCAATCCCACATGGAAGAGAAATGGACTTCTAAACACACAATTGAGGAGATGAGACCTGAAAAATATGATGAAGTATTGATATGCTCTCCTCCCTCTAATGAAGCCATATGTTGGCCCTTGACCAAGTTTTGAGTATCGTTGGTCATGTTTGACCTATTTTTGGGACTTCGACAGGCTGTCGAAGGTGGAGCGCAAGATGAAGCGGAGATCACAGGATATCGACCCATTTTTAGGGCCTTTTTGGGTTTTGTTCTTATGTAATGGGTATGGGGATGTCAGCCCATGGGTTTACCCATGATTAGGCCTATTTTGTAATGTATAAATAGAAGTCTAGGTGATGTAAGAAGTAGTGAATAGTGACTAGTAGTGACTAGTCAGTTGCAAGTGTGCTAAGTGCTAAGTGCTAAGTGGTAATTGCTTTGTGCATACTGTGTGAGGCTTGCAGAGCTAAGTGCAAGTGATTGTAAGAGACCATGGAAGGATTTATGCTATAACTCAAGAAAGGAGGATCTAGCAAGGTGCACAGATCTCCTATCCTCTGCGGATTTGATTTTGAGGCTTTGTGCATGTAAGAAGATTGCTTGAAGATCATAAAGAGGACGACGAGTTGGTGGACGTAGCCCCAGGGTGGGGGTGAACCACGCATATCCTATGTTGTGAATGATTTTTTCTTTTTGGATGTTATTTTTTTTATGTGATTCAATGCTCAGTGTGATGTTAGCTGATAGATGAATCTGATATGATAGCTTAGTGATGAATAATGTGAATGAATGATAGATCTGATATATATTGGTATGCTTAGTTCTTGAGTCTATTGGATCTATGTGAATCCTACGCTGATCTGTTGTCAGGGTTTAGCTGCACTGTGAACTAAGGCTGAATATTAATGAATTGTAATAACTATGTGCTCTGTTAAGGTGTTACAATCACATATATGTATCCCAGTTAAGTTTGCATACATCTGAGTCTTGCAACCACCCCTGCCTCTACCTTAGGTGAGACTTCATCTGCTTCGCAGGTGTTGCCGAAAGGGCCAGTAGTTAGGGTTTTGTTGGTGCACTATTGTAGCATTGAACCTTGGGTCTGCCCCTGTGCCAACAAATGGTTCCATTGTCGGTACCTGAAATTGTGATTCCTGGGAACTGAGTAAGAAGAATCTCTGTGCGAAGATCTGACCTGAAACTGTGAAAGCTACATGTGTAGATCTGTTGCTTTAGTGCATAGTACTCTACTTGGATTTTGAAACTCTGTGCTAAGAAGAGAAGTCCGATCTGAAGAAAATAGGTAAGATATTGAAACCTTGTGCTCTGAGAAAGGTAAGAATAGTAAAAAAATTTAGATCTGGAAGCCTTTTTCTCTGCTGAAAGTAAGATAAGTAGAAATTTTGTTTCAAAAATATGGATCTAGGTATGTTTGATAAATTTTGTCCTAGCCTGAAAACTAGGGAAAAACTAGAAGAAATAATATTTGATACAAGTAGATCTAATAAGAATAGTGAAATATATGTTATTCCTATGCATAGAAAGAATGTTTGGACTAACAAATAGATGTAGGATCATAGGAATAATTTTTTGCAGGTTAGCTACCATGATCCTAGTGCGCAATATAGGAAAGGATGGGGATCATTTAAGAGAAAGAGAGGATTAACTCTTTGTTACAGTTGCATAAGACCGAGACATATTACTAAGGAATTCCCTGGGAGAAGACCTAGTTGTCTTTGTTGTAAAGCTATGGATCATGAAGTTTTGGATTTCCCTAGAATGATTGCTAAGGTTTAAAGAATGAATATGAGACACGAAAACCCTGAGGAAGATCAAGAAACTGAGACCATGGTAGAACCCTAGAAAGAATCAGAAACTGTACTATTGCAAATGAAAGAAACCCTAAATGACCACCAAAATATCAACTTATCATAGATTTTCAAAGAAAAAGAGTGCATAGAAGTAAGAATGGGATACTTCAACATTGACTATGTCATGGATGAAGAAACACAGATGAATATTATGATAGAAAGAACTTGGGAAATTTTAGGAAAGCTTGCTATGATTCCTTCATTGGAGGGAATAGGATTATTTAGAGGAAAGCTGATAAACCTACGTGGAAAGATCACCCATATATCTATGAGTGCTCATGGAACTTTGAAAGAGGAAGAGTTTGAGGTTGTTAAATTTATCGAGAACAATGCCCTATTTGCTATATTACTAGGAAAACCTTGGATTGAAGGGGATCAAGCTAGAAGGAAAGAAGAAGAAGTCTTAGAGCAGGAGAAGCAAGAGTTGAAAAATTTCATGACTAGGAGGATCGCACACTTGATTGAAGAACAAGAGAATAGATTGAAGCTATTTAGAACTAGAAACTTGGATGTCGAAGTTGAAAGAACACAAGAAGACTCACAGAATACTAAAGCACCTACCCCAGATAGAGAAGAAGTATTTCCCTTGAATCCAATGAAATAATCTCAACAATGCGAAGCTACTATGCCAAGAGGAGATAAGAATTAGAATGGAAAGAGGAATACTGAGACGAAGCTCACTGGAAAGAAGGCTAGAAAACTAAGTAATAAGAGATCAAAGATCAAAAAGTTACAGAAGGTTCCAGAGGGAACTTCGCAGAAGGAAAATTTGCAAAAATGGAACTTCTCGGGATAGAAGAACAACGCCACATGGCACTTCACCATGGTGAAGAAATATCATCATTGGAAATAGTATAATCGTTAGATCAACGCCCCAAACAGGTAGAATGACATTTATCGTTAGAAATCTCACCATCCAACCATTAGGACCATGCTGTAATGGACATAAATGAATTAATGAAGGCTTCTCGCCTGTTGGAGAGATCCGTTGCCTAGTTATCTACTTATTTCGTCGAGCCTTGCACTGAGAACAATATTTCCAACCGTGATTATCTGAGCCCATAGATCAGTTTATTTCTCACAGTGATCATCGAGCTATCACCATCCATCCTATTGCATTGAGTAGTTACTATTCAAACCCGAGATATTCAACCATGAGTGTGTATGTCTGAAGAACTTAGCCCAGTCGAAGAGTCCATGAAGGAGGTACTCATCAACCTCATGAATGAAAGAGTAATGTATGAAAGGGTAATGTATGTGGGTGTACAAGCATCATCGACGAGAGGAGTTCAAGCCTCTTCGTTGACCACTCGCGGATCCAAACCATCCCGAGTCATCACAGAAAAGAGAACCAAGCACATAGATGATCTAGCTAACGTGAAGCTAATCGCAACCATATTAACTAACTACATCCCACCTCTAGCCAGAGCGGTGAGTAGTGATAGTGTTCTGAGAGATTTTGATTACACCATGGTTACTGCGTACCTCTCGAAGTGGATATGCGCAGTTAGAGTGCAACATGACAAGATCGCAACGTTGAATTTCAATGACTTCAACCTAGGAGACTGCAAGAACCATAGTATGCTCGCCCCATATAAATACTTGACTAGGATGAAGGGAAAGAACTATAAAATAATCCCCCATCCATGGATGATGAACCTCGCGTAGTCCACCCTGTTGAATGTAATGAAAATCCCACACTTTGGAAGGCACCAGGAGGTTAACACATGTGTTAATCTCCTTCTCTCATGTTACCATGGTGGCTACTTATGGCTAGACCGACGTATCATAGTCGATCCAACATTGATCCATAGGATCATTGGATTAAGTATGCAAGGACCCGACCCGCAGGACTTCTATCCAGGGAAATCCATAGATCGTGCATTAGCATAGAATATCAAGGATACCTATGACGATGTTGAGAAGGGGACGTGAGGCTACAAGGTAGCTTCCATCTAGAATGGCGCAGTGCACCTAACATGATAATTAATTGCAAGAAATCTACTAAGGAAGAACAAACCCATGCAGGTCACAGGGTTTGTCATTGACCTCGCAGGGAAATGCATGGAAGGCCTACAGATGAATTGGGAAAAGTACCTAGTTAATCAACTAGAATTAGACTGTTGTGAAGCACAAGATTAGGGCTACAAGTTCAAATTTAGTTGGCTCCTGATCCTCATCATGTTTATTTCTTGGGAAATGCTAGAAGGTGTGACCTTCCTGGACATTGAGCCGTTCGAGACGCTTACTGCGAAGTTCACCACGCTCTGGTACTCAAACGATATGGGAAAATAATGTCAGTCAAACGCAATCTTTCACACATATTATCTCCAAATGAAGAGGGATATCAAAGATGAACCTTGCATGATTCCAAACACCCTACAGTGTATCCGAAGCCTCATGAAGTTCCGCACAGATCGACACTTCATCTATATCATTGCACGAGAAGATGAGCATAAGGAGGAACTTCAGTCATAATACAAGCTTACAAAAGAGGACCTCGAGGAGATAAATATGGACTGGTCAACAGCCCTCCTTATCCATACTAATCCTATAGATATGTATGACCCCAAACTTGATATCTCAGAGGCCACTCACAAAGAACATGATGCACCTGGAACCAATAGAAGGAAGAAGACTGCAGAAGTCCAAGACTTAAGTAACGAATCAGAAAAAATTGCTTCAGTATCACCTGGTCGAGGGGGTGTTGATGAAGTAGAAGAGATAAATGACAAAGAAGATGGGCATAAACAAGGTGAAGTAACGCCGCCTAGAGATGAGGCTAATCCCTTGAAGAAGAGGAAGGTTTCTCCCTCAAAACCCTCTTCCTAAAAGAAATCTAGAGCCACCTTGACTAAGATGCAGACTGTGCTCACTATCAATGACTTTGACTTCATCATCACATCTATAAATGATGCCTTGCAGGAAATCTTGTGTAAATATGAAGCCAAGAAAGAGGAGATGTACAAAAAAATTGAGGTTGAGCTCTGAGGGGTAAAAAAGGCTCTTCAGTCTAGTTGCGCAGTGTCCACTATGCCCCTGTTGTCGGAAGAACCAAAGTTGGGAGATGAGCCATCCCAAATCCGTCAACTAGCTGATGCGACTGAAGCTCGCCTTCGTCGCACATAGGAAGAAATAGAACAAGCCACCTAGGCCTTGAAGTAAGTGCAAGAAGTATTCATATAACAATGCCTAGTTGTAGAGTAGGAGAAGGTTGCTCTCCATACAAAGTTTGAAGAAGAGAAAGCATAGATTCAACAAGAAAAAGAACAGTTGCTCGCAGAACAACTGGAAGTGAAAGAAGCAGTCAAAAGAGAACTGTTCTCTGTGACAGGCTTAGAGACAAATGCATAAGATTGAGTCGAGCATCAAGTAAATCATATCAAAGAAGCTATCCAGTAGCTACAACAAAGAATAATAGACTTAGAGCTCTACATAGTGCCCGACACCCCGCAGGATGTGAGGGATCAAAGAGATGCAACTTCTTGAAGCACAGTTGAGAGAATAAAGGCCCTTGCCATGGAATGTAGACAACTAAGTGATTGTAGTTCCCAGAATTATGAGCGACTCACTGAGAATATAGAACTGAAGGCACTGGAGTTACAGCTCCAGGAGGCAAAGAAGCATGCAGAAACAATACAGGTGTAGTTGAATCCCCTATCATCTATTGAAAGGATGAAGCGATCCCAAGAGCAGTGCACTGCTCAACAACAAGTTCACACCATTCAGAGCAGAGTCATGGAAGTGACTCAGAGGCTCCAACCTATACAGGATGAGGCTTGCCAACTATTCTCAAAGATCAAAAGCCAAGGAGAATAAATGGAGAAACTCGTCAATACAACTAAACAACGCTTAGAGGGACCTATCAACGAAGCTTTTGTTCAAGAGTTCGCTGAGCTAGAGGCCATGGAACAAAAACAAGTCGAAGTAGCTCGAGCCAAGCTTGAGGATTTTGAGGCAAAATTACCCAGATCAGAATGACTCGAGATGAGTCATAGGTGAGTATTGGGGGCCTATTGGCCTTTGACCAAGTTTTGAGGATCCTTGGTCATGTTTGACCAATTTTTAGGACTTCGACAGGCTATCGAAGGTGGAGCATAAGATGAAGCATAGATCGTGGGATCTTGACCCCTTTTTAGGGCCTTTTTGGGTTTGGGGATTATGTAATGGGTATGGGGATGTCGGCCCATGGGTTTACCCATGCTTAGGCCTATTTTGGAATGTATAAATAGAAGTCTAGGTGATGTAAGAAGTAGTGAATAGTGACTAGTAGTGACTAGTCAGTTGCAAGTGTGCTAAGTGATAAGTGCTAAGTGGTAATTTCTTTGTGCATACTGTGTGAGGCTTGCAGAGCTAAGTGCAAGTGATTGTAAGAGAATGTGGAAGGCTTTGTGATATAACTCAAGGAAGGAGGATCTAGTGAGGTGTGCATATCTCCTTTCCTCTGTGGAGTTGATTTTGAGGCTTTTTGCATGTAAGAAGATTGATTGAAGATAATAAAGAGGACGATGAGTTGGTGGACGTAGCCCCAAGGTGGGGGTGAACCATGTATATCCTGTGTTATGAATTCTTTGTTCTTTTTGGATGTTATTTTTTTTATGTGATTCAATGATTAGTGTGATGTTAGCTGATAGATGAATCTGATATGATAGCTTAGTGCTGAATAATGTGAATGAATGCTAGATCTGATCTATATTGGTATGCTTAGTGCTTGAATCTATTGGATCTATGTGAATGTTGCGCTGATATGTTGTCAGGGTTTAGCTGCACTATGAAATAAGGATGAATATTAATGAACTATAATAAATAAGTTCTTTGTTAAGGTGTTACAATCATAGATCTGTGTCCCAGCTAAGGTTGCAAACATCTGAGTCCTACAACCACCCCTGCCTCTACCTTGGGTGAGACTTCATCTGCTTCGCAGGTGTTGCCGAAAGGGCCGGTAGTTAGGGTTTTGTTGGTGCACTGTTGTAGCATTGAACCCTAGGTCTGCCCCTATGCCAACACCATCCAAAATCCTTTCCCCCTACACAAGAAGAAGAGAATGAGGTTAGTCACTTTCCTTTTCATGATTTTGACAATGCCTTGTTTTATGATTCAAAGAAGGAAGAATAAATAGAATCCTTAGGAAAGGTAGATCTTCCTTGTTGTACATTTGAAGATGTAGGAACAACTCATGAGAATGAAAAAATGATGCATGTTGAAGACATTCAAGTCCTCAAATATCTTTCACATAAAGAAATAAACACAGTGAGTTACTTTCCTTTCCATAATTTTGATGATTCTTTACTTTATGATATGGAAAGTGAAGAGGAGCTAGATGAGCTTTTAAATGTTTTAAATCCTTCATGTTATGATACAGATAGTGACATGGTTGATAATATTGATGAGTTCATACATGTTGGGAGATGTAAATGGGATGTAGTTGGTTATGGTATGGACCCCATTTACGACATTGAGAATAGTTTCCAAGTATTTCCTTTACAGTTATCACAACGGGTTGCTCTTACTTTTGACCAGTGGCAACAAGGAGATGATGTAATTATTGACACTTTCCAAACACCTAGGGTTTACCTAGTCCCACATGCTCCTAATGATTTTGGGTCATACCTTGAGTATTTTGATGAGTACTCCTCTGAGCACTTGGATTTACTCCATGAAGAATATTATCAACCACCTCTATGCTTAGATATTTATAGGAGTAAGGACATATTTTTCTCAAAGAAGGATCCTTTTAACAATGTTCTCCAACCACCTTCGATTACTTTACCTTGTTTTGTCATTAAAGGTGTAGTTGGGAAGTATGTCTTTTGTATTAAGTTTCCTCTAAGGAAAACCCTCAAGTTCAAGTCCAGGTTTAATACCTCAAGAAGAAGTATTCCATATCAATATTTCAACCTTTCCTTAAGAACTTCTCAGTCACCCTCTAGGTTTTTTCTTTTTCCTTCCTAGACCTCAGATTGTGAAAACTTCCAAGGTGGCCAATCTTCATACTCTTTGAGTCAATATATTGGACCTCTAACTTTTCACGATCCCTTTCTGAGATGGATTGAGAGCTCTCCTGAGAGTATTAATTGGCATGATTTTGTCTCGCATGCCTAAGAGACCTCTCATGGAAGGAGAACCAAAAGATGACAAGACAATATATCCTTTCAAACTATTGATTGAGGAAGCCCTCATGCAATGGAGGAATGAGATGATGGATAGTTTTGCGCAAATCCTTCAGTGACTACCAACAGATAATGTATCTTCTTCGAATGGAGGCACCGTCCCCTTCAAGGTAAAAATAAACTTCGATATTCCTATTTTTGAAGGTCAGATAGATGCAGATGATGTAGAAAAGTGGTTGAATCTACTAGAAGGGTATTTTTTTGTCCATAAATTTTTGAATAGAAAAAAGATTACTTTTGCGCTCCTCAAAGTCGTTCCCCATGTCAAAGATTGGTGGGAAACTTTCTGTGAGCCAAAGGAAAGAGAGGAAACCTCATTATTTTTAGTCACGGCCACTTGGGAATCCTTCAGGGATGCTATTAAGGAACAATACTACCCTGTCGGAAGTTATGATGACCTGTATACCAAATGGACCACACTGCGGCAAGAAAGAGACCAAGCAGTGCCAAAATTCACAAATATCTTCCATACCTTATGCACCAAGCTGGGTATCAAAGACTCAGAGTGACATATAGTGTTCAAGTATCGTGGTTCTCTACATAGATACATCGATACCAAAATTTAATTTCTGGACATCTCATCCTTGGGCGCAATGTACCGATATGTCGTCAAAATCGAGCAGAAGCTCAAACAAAAGACGCGACAATTTGGGCCTAGGAAACCCTCACAAAAAAGTCCAAGAAAGGGTGGCCCCAAACCATAGAACAAAGGATAGAGAAAATATGGACAGTATCAGGACTACCAGTCCAAGCCGCAAGCAAATAAGGACACCGAAAAGACAAAGAAAGATATCGGGAAGTGGTGCGACTTCCATAAGAGCCCTTGGCATAACACTACTAACTGCCGCTCAAAACAGTCACTAGTGGCCGAAGTGAAAGTCTCTGAATCAGATGTGGATTCTGACTCTGAGCCAGAACCAGAAAGGGGAACATGGATCATTGATGCAGAACCCAGTGCCACTGTTGCTACCACTAAGCTCCAGCCTGGTGAGCCAGATGAGCCAGAAGAAGGAGAGCGCCTCTTCCATTCACAGATGTGGGTAAAAGGCACCTCACTACACTTCATCATTGATAGTGATAGCTAGAAGAACCTCATCATAGTAGAGGTCATCAAGTGGCTGGCCCTACCAACAACACTGCACCCACAACCCTACACCATTGGATGGCTCCACCAAGGAAGCGATCTCCGTGTCAGCCAATAGTGTCGACTATCGTAYGACATCAAGCCCTTCAAAGATGAGGTATTGTGTGATGTTGCTCCTCTCTAAGTTTGTGATGTTCTTTTGGGTCAACCTTATTTATGGAAATGTCATGTTGTATATGAGTCTAGGCCTCGTAGTGTTATTATTACTTTGAACAGGAAATTGTACATGATACCCGAGGTAGTCCCACCTAGTGCTATTTCCTTGATCTTTGCTAAGAAATGTAGGAAGATCATCTCTCAGATGGGGAAGTTTTTCTTCTTCATGATTCGCTCTTAGAATAAGCGAAAGATCACAACCACATCTAGGGTCTCTGTGGTCGACCTCTCCACACAGCAGAAGCAAGTAGATAAGGTCATGGAGGAATACTTAAATATCTTCTCCTCACCTACAGGGGTTCCTCTGCACTGCCAGGTCAAGCACCCCATCGATCTGACCCTTGATGCACCACTACCTAATGGTCCAGTCTATCGTTTCTCTTTGTTATAGAATGAGGAGATCAAGTGACAAATCCAAGAACTTCTCCACAGGGGGCACATCCACCCCAGCTCATCACCTTGTGGGAGCCCAATTGTGTTGGTACAGAAGAAAGATGGAACCTGGTGACTCTGTATTGATTACCGGGCTCTGAATAAAATCGAAGTAAGAAACCAGTACCCGATTCCCCAAATCGATGACCTCCTTGATCAACTCATGGGGTCCAAATACTTCAGTAAGATTGATCTGAAGTCCGGCTACCACCAGGTCCCAATAGAACAAAAGATGTATGGAATATTTCCTTCAAGTCAAAGGAAGGCCTTTTTAAATGGTTGGTCATGCCCTTTGGTTTGAAAAATTCCCCATCCACTTTCATGATGATGATGGATGATATCCTGTGACCATTCACCAATACTTTTGTAGTGGTGTAT
>ML794082.1:308416-331266 GCA_009831015.1 Picea engelmannii | reverse complement strand
GGGAAACTTTTTGTGAGAAAAAGGAAATAGAGGAACCCTCATTATTTACAGTCACGGCCACCTGGGAATCCTTCAGGGATGATATTAAGGAACAATACTACCCTGTCGAAAGTTATGACGACTTTTATACCAAATGGACCACACTGTGGCAAGAAAGAGACCAAGCAGTGCCAGATTTCACAAATATCTTTCATACCTTGTGCACCAAGATGAGTATCAAAGATTCAGAGTGAAATCTAGTACTCAAGTATCACGATGCTCTACATAGATACATCTAGACCGAAATGGAATTTCAGGACATTTCATCCTTGGGTGCGACCTAGCGATATGCCGTCAAAATCGAGCAGAAGCTAAAACAAAAGACATGGCAATTCGGGCCTGGGAACCCCTCACAACAAAATCCAGGAAAGGGCATCCCCAACCCACAGAAAAAAGGACATGGAAACGATGGATAGTTTCAGGACAACCAGTCCAAGCTTCAAGCAAATAAGGACACCGAAAAGACAAAGAAAGATACTGGGAAGTGGTGTGACTTCCATAAGATCCCTTGGCATAACACTGCTGATTTCCGCTCAAATAAGTCCCTGGTGGCTGAAGTGAAAGCCTCTAAATCAGATGCAGGGTCAGATTCTAAGACATAACTAGAAAGGGGAAGTCAGATCATTGACGCGGAACCCAGTGCCACCGTTGCTACCACCAAGCTCCAACCTAGTGAACCAGATGAGATAGATGAAGGAGAACACCTTTTCCACTCACAGATGTGGGTAAAAGGAACCCCACTGCACTTTTGTTGGATCATGTTGTCATTGATGCCAATGGTTTGATTATATGGGAGATTGATGGATCATATGTCATTGATGTAAATGGTTTGGTTTGATTGATGTCATTGATTGATGTCAAGTAATTGATTGATTGCTGATTGACGAACAATGAATATGCATTGATGAGAATGATAGATGTCCAAGTGGAAACCAATTGATAAAGATGGATCATTGATATGATGCCCTTGATGAGAATGATATATGTCCAAGTGGAAACCAATTGATAAACATGGATCATTTATATAGTGAATTGATGAAGATGGATCAATGAGTTGTCATTGACACATGATGCATAGTTGATATATATGATGCAGTGGTGAATTGATGCAAAGATGAATCATTATTATCTTATCATGGTTGATAAGGTGCACAAATGGATGAACTCCAAAGTGGTCCCCTTATGGTGAAATCCCTCACGGGAAGACGCTTTACGGATTGAGTTATCCTAGAAGAATGGTTGGAGGACCCATTCTTGCAGGTGAATTAATGAGATGAAGATCAATGAAGTTGTTGGTGAAACTATCCTAGATGGATAGTGCTTGACATGCCATTTCCGGTGGTATGTGGAATGTCACATAACTCCTCACAGTTTGAGAGTTATGGTCTTATGAAGTTGGAGAACCCCCATATGAAGGCTTAAGCCCCCAAGGTCAAAGAAGTAAAAGTGCTTGAAAAGAAGAAATCATTATTTAAATGATAAAGTAAAGTGACAAAATCAAGATGGATTATTTAAATGATAAAGTAAAGTGACAAAATCAAGAAGGAATATTTAAATGATAAAGTATTGGANAACTTTCTATTCATGGAAAGTGGTTAACCCTAAAATAAGGAAAATAGGTTAAGTGACCTAGAAATGGGTTAAGTAACCTAAAATGGGTTAAGTGACCTAGAAGATGAAAGTATAAATAATAATCTAGGATCTCTTGTAAAATGCACATTTGGTGAGAATCCTTGTGGATCAATGGAGAGCTTCTTGTGAATATCTTTTGGAGTATTGATGGAGAGCTTCTTGTGAGAGAATCCTATTGGTGTGGATCTCTTGAGCATGATTGAAGATCTATTCTGAGGAAGAGAGCGCAAGGAGGATCTCATGGATGCATCAAAGTTTCGACAATGTCGAAGATCTTGACGACAAAAGTCTTGGATTCACAGAAAACCCTATTTTCTGATGCCCACGCGGGTTGTCTGTGTATAGGGTGCGTGTACACACGGGTTGTCTGTGTATAGGGTGAGTGTACATGCGGGCTGACTGTGTACATGGAGCATGGATTGAATAACCTCATGGAGATTTGTGTTTGAGCTGGTGCCAAGCTCTTGGATGATGAGGTAGGTTCCAGATCTGCATTCTATGGCCTCAGATCTATCACTAAGACATTGGTATGGTTACATTATTGTCTTGATAGATACTATTGTTTGATATGTTGTGAATGCTTAGGGAATTATTGGTATGGCTTCTATGATGTGGCTTAGCTTGGTTGATGGAGTGAGCAACACTCTTGTGATTCAGTAGTGACATGATTGCTATGGTATACTAGTTATTTATACATGACTGAGATAGCATTCATATTGATTTATTGTGGAGAATGAGCAAGCTATTGGAGAGCTTGGATGTGTTGTGACTAGTTGTGGGTCAATTTGGACAGTGGAAGACAGAAGAGAAAGTGATTGCAGGTTGCAAAGGATCTGAGCATGTGAAGAAAAATAAAACCCTAGTTGCTAAGAAGCATAAGCTTGTTGCATTATACACTGGCCACGTTCACACGTGGGTTGTAGTGAGCCAGGGAGCATACACATGCGGGCTGCACTACTGACAGGTCGCGTACCTGTTGACAGATTGATATCTGTTGAGGATTGTTGCCTCATCTCAGTTGGTGCTGAGAATGTAAGTTGAGTCTTGCATATAGAACTGGTGCTCTTGTAGAGTTGTACTCTATTTAGTTGTTGCTGATAAACCCCAAGGATTGTAGTCCATAATAAAAAGAAAATTGTACATACATCTTGTGTTCTTTGTGTCCATTGTGATGATGACTTGTTGATGATATATTGCTAATATATGTTGTTGATATGTGCCTACATCTAATTGGTTATAAATGACAACAATGGGTAATGAACAAATGTTGAATGTTAATTGATGAGTTTTAGTGCAAGAGGGAAGTTTTGGGAAAAGAGCCCCACACTCATTCACCCCCCCCTCTAAGTGTGGTAGGTGTGTCCAACAACTTCATCATTGATAGCGGTATCCAGAAGAACCTCATCTCACCAGAGGTCGTCAAACGACTGGCCTTGCTGACAACGCCGCACCCGCAACCCTACACCATTGGATGGCTCCACCAAGGAAGCGATCTCCGCATCAACCAATAGTGCTGACTGTCGTACGACATCAAGCCCTTCAAAGACGAGGTATTGTGTGATGTTTCTCCTCTCGAAGTTTGTGATGTTATTTTGGGCCAACCTTATTTATGGAAACATCATGTTGTATATGAGTCTAAGCATCATAGTGTTATTATTACTTTGAATAGGAAATTGTACAGGATACCCGAGGCAGTCCCACCTAGTGATATTTCCTTGATCTCTGCTAAGCAATGCAAGAAGGTCATCTCTTAGATGGGGAAGTTTTTCTTCTTCATGATTCGCTCCCAGAATAAGCAAAAGATCACAACCACATCCAGGGTCTTTGCGACCAACTTCTCCACATAGTAGAAGCAAGTAGATAAGGTCATGGAAGAATACTCAGATATCTTCTTCTCACCTATTGGGGTACCTCTTCACTACCAGGTCAAGTACCCCATCGATATGACCCCTAACACACCGCTGCCCAATGAGCCAGTCTATCACTGCTCTCTGTTAGAGAATGAGGAGATCAAGCAACATATCCAAGAAATTCTCCACAATGGGGCACATCTGTCCCAGCTCATCACCTTGCGAGAGCCCAATCATGCTGGTACAGAAGAAAGATGGAACTTGGTGACTCTGAATTGATTACTGGGCTCTGAATAAAATCACAATCAGAAACCGATACTCGATTCCTCGAATCGACGACCTCCTTGATCAACTCACGGGGGCCAAATACTTCAGTAAGATTGATCTGAAGTCTAGCTACCACCAGGTCCCGATAGAACATACAGATGTATGGAAAACCACCTTCAATTCAAAGGAAGGCCTTTTTGAATGGTTGTTCATGCCCTTTGGTTTGACAAATCCTCCAACCACTTTCATGAGGATGATGGACGATATCTTGCGACCATTCACCAATACTTTTGTAGTGGTGTATCTGGATGACATTCTCATTTACAACAAGACTTGGGCCGAACACTTGTAGCATATTCAACAGGTTCTGCACACCTTGCGGCAACACAAGCTATATGCCAACTTGGAAAAATGCTCCTTTGACATGGACAGGGTCCATTACCTCGGCTACATAATTGATCAACATGGCGTACATATGGATTCAGCCAAGATCCAAGTCATCCGTGATTGGCCAGCCCCAACCACACTCACTGAGCTTCGAAGCTTCTTGGGCCTTGCCAATTTCTACCGCATGTTCGTGTTGGGATTCTCCCATATTGCATGGGACCTCAGCTGAATAACCAGGGGTGGTGGTAAGGTGAAATTTGCATGGGGCCGGTCCCAACAACAAGTGTTCGACGATTTGAAGTAGCGCTTGTGCTCAGCCCCGATACTTTCACTACCAAACCTGCAACAACCCTTTGAGATCGAGATACATGATTCAGACTATGCGGTGGGCGCCGTTCTCACTTAGCACGGCCACCCCGTAGCCTATCATAGTGAGACACTATCATATGTTGTCCGTAAGTACCCTACTTATGACAAATAAATGTACTCCATTGTGCAATCCTGCTACCAGTGGAGACATTACATTCTTGGGAAGGAGACATTCATCCACACTGATCATAAGCCACTGTAGTTCATGCAGACACAAGGAAAATTGCATAATGATCTCCATCAAAAGTGGTCCACATACTTGCAACAATTCCACCTCAACATCAAGTATAAAACATGAAGCACCAATCCGTCGTTGATTGCCACAGCAGACCGCCAGTCGTGACACTCACCATGGTGCTAGACTCCTGCGACCATGAGACCTATGGATGGCCCCAAATCTATGAGACAGACCTAGATTTCGCCAACACCTACCAAATGTTGGGTGCAAACATATTGTCGATAATTTCCATCTTCAGGATGGGTTGTTGTGTCATCTGGGCCATATCTGTGTTCCATCAAGCGAGCGAGTGAAGATGATCTGGGAAGCCCACTATAGTTGGGTGGAAAGACACTTCGACGTTGAAAAGACAGTGGAAATGCTACATAAACATTTCTACTGGCCGAAACTTCGACAGGAGGTCAACAAGTATATCAGGTCCTGCACTACTTGCGCTATTTCCAAACTAAACACAAAGAAACAAGGCCTATACACCCCTCTTCCTACTCCTGACAGGCCATGGGAATCCATCTCAATGGAATACATGTCAGGCCTCCCATCCACCGAGCAGGGAAATGACTGTGTTTTTTGGTGGTTGATCGCTTTTCTAAGATGGCAATTTTGGTTGCCTGCAAGAAGAACATCACAACAGAGGCCACTGCTAAGCTCTTCTTTGAACAAGTCTGGGTACATTTTGGAATCCCACAAACCATTGTCTCAGATCGGGACAATCAATTTCTCAACACATTATAGTCGAGCCTCTGGTCACTGCTGGACACCAAGCTCACCAAATCCACGACCTTCCACCCCCAGACAGATGGCCAAACTGAGGTTGTAAATCGAATGATTGTGCATATCCTTCACATGTATAATTCAAAGCACCCTCACACATGGTATGAGAGCCTTTTCTATGTCCAAAATAGCTACAACCAAGCCCTGCATAGCTCAACCAGCCACAACCCCTTTCATTTGGGGTTGGGATTCCAACCATTGGGCCCCATAGATGTTTCACTTCCCCTTGCGGTCACCTCGACCGACTCATCTCCTGATCCAACTGAAGCTGACAAAGCCACCCGATTCATTGAGCGGATCCATCACATCCGCCAACAGGTTTAGGATATCCTACAAAAGTCCAATGACAAGTACAAGCAACACCATGATCAACATCGGTTGCCACATAAGTTTCAGGTGGGCGACAAAGTTTGGTTGCACTTGCAGAAAGAACGCCTTACATGACCCCATCAGAAGCTTCACCCACTCTATTATGGGCCATACACCATCACAAAGGCCACGGGGGATAATGATTTTGAGCTCAACATTCCTCCTTTTCTTGGCCTGCACCTAGTGTTCAACGTGGATCTCCTTCGCCCTTATTTCCCACCATTATTAGACACCTCAGACATAGCAGAACAACTGACACCAATAGAGCTCAACCCTGAATGCATACAATAGGATTCCAATAATCAGATTGTGGACACACATATCAAGGGAACTCGACAACAAAGGATCCAACTTTATCGAGTCGTCAAAGCAAGGCAACTCCTGCACCAGGGCAAGTGGCTCACTCGGGGCCAAATTCAACAGAAATTTCCTCATCTGATGGGGGAAATCAACACAATGGAGACCATTGATTCCTAGGAATGGAGGATTTATCTAGGTGGATTTTTGTGGCCACCCACCATTTCCAATTGGCTCAAAAGATTTTTTTGGCAATTTACTATTTTTAACAGTTTTAACTTCCGGGGCCATTTTGAGGGCCTAAATGAAGGTTTTTCGGGATCAAGCTTCTCAATGATAGTTGAAGGCATGATTGAGCCCCCAAAATGAATATCCTCGACGATACCTTTCCAATGGGCTATCATACGCCTAAAACAGAGATCGTATGCAAAAGTTATGACCCTGGGAAGTTGATGTACTAACTTACCCAAACGGGGCCCACATGACTTTTGGTGCTTCATCTCCTAGGGTTAGGTTTTTGGATGTCTAGGGTTTTTGACATTCCTATTTATTGTAAAAAGGGCTTTAGAGCCTCATTGTAAGGATCTTTTTGCGAATGAGCGCAATCGTCACATCTCTTCTCAGAGATAAGCCACTACCATTCCAACAAGCTTGTTTCCGCTGCATTTTACAGTTTCAACTTATTTCCTTACTGAATAGAAAACTAGTTTTACTGTATCTCTATTATTTTGTGTTAAGCACCTGTTAATAATTTGTAGTCATTTCATTCTGCTCATAAAATCTGGATCAGAAGTGATACATTTTCATGGATTTCCAAATATCTTTACATTTGACTAAGATACGAGATTCATTAGCCAAGTTTGGAGGAATTTGTAGAAGAAATTTAGGAATAAAGTTGTATTTTATTTCAACGTATCACCTATAAATCAATGGTGGGATTGAAGTTGTGAGCTAAAGTTTGGGGAATTTGTTGAGTTGATTAACTAGGGATAGGCCAAAGCAATGAGATTCTATTTTGGTGCAAGCACATACAATTAGTTCTATGAACAATTCGACTAGGAAATCATCATTTCAGTTTGTATATAGACATAATTATCAATTGGTATGTGGAATTAGTGGATTTTCCAATAGAGATGAGGAGAAGTGATGATGCTAAATATTTTGTAGAACAAATGAAGGAAGTGTATGTGCAAGTGAAAAATTATTTCAAGATGAAAAGAACAAATTACAAAGAGAGCTTAGTTGTGCACATAAGGTTCAAGTCTTTTGAAGTTGGCAATGAAGTGATGGTACATCTAAGGAGAGATAATTTTGTTAAGGGCACATAAAGTAAATTGATTATGTAGAATACTAGTCCATGTAAGACAAAGAGAAAGTTCAACAAGAATACATATTATGTTGAGTTGCCTAAATAATTTGGCATTCCATAGATATTCAATGTGTCATATTTGTATGCATATAAATAAACAAAATATGATGCATTAGAAGATGTCAAGGTGGATAGGCACAATTTTTTTTTTAAAGGTATAATAAATTGAACAAGAGTTGAATGAGAAGGTTTGGGAGATTCCTAGTGGATCATACAAGTAGTATACAATGAAGTGGAAATATAGAGTTGTTGAGGGAAGTACTTGAATTTTTAAAACACCTGTCATAAAATTCATAAGGGGAAGGCGAAGGTAGATGAAGAACAATGCGATGCAGGAATTGCACAAGGATGTGCAAGTGTTTATTCACAATGGAAATTTGATACATGAGTATCATATGCAACTTTAGAGGCAATTGTGTGGCATAGAAGAAAGAGGTGCACAATATGAAAAAAAAAATGTAAAGGCCTATGGGCATAGTTTTCAAAGATGTATACTAATGAGGAAGAAATATGCACAAGAGAAGATGAGGTGATGTAGATGAAGACATAGAAGATAATGAAAAGTAGTGAATGGGAGTTAGCACTGGCACAACCAATGTTGTGGTGAGTAAAGGAGCACAAAGAACGTGATGTAACGTGCAAGGAATACCGAATGACAAAGAGAATCTAAAAGTACAGTTCTCAAAGAGATTAGAAAGTATACTTTAATACATAATAGAATGTTTGTTAGGTTATAAATATGATGCCTAAATTGAGATTGGTTTGGTTGCTAAGAGAAAAAGTAGAAATATGTGGGAAACCAAGAACATTGTAACTATAATGTAATCTTGTGGTTATGAACATTCAAACAAGACGAGAAGAGGTCATTAGAGCAAGAGAGCTTGAAGGCAGAGGAAGAAGATTGATGTTGGACAACATGTAGTAGGTGGTGTTGTAGAAAGAGGACAAACCATGAAAGACAAATCGATACTAAGAGAAGTGTTAAGGCATGTGAATGTCCTTAATGTAAATATCCATGAATCATAATGAGAATGAATAAATCAATTTCTTGAATCCTTCCTATTTGTTGTATTGGTGTTTCATTCTTTTTCATGTAATCTTAATTATGTATTTATGTTTCATAGTTACACAGGTTATAGATCATTTAGGCTCATCACGTGCATAATGTAGAGAAAAGGGGCTCGTTGCACATTCCCTTGCACCATAGGACATAGATGGACAAATTAGCAAGTAGTCATATACAAAAGACCAACACTCAAGATAACTTGTCTTCTTCTCTATTTCTTTATCTTCCTCAATTGTACACACTTATGTAGTTTATGATATGAACGAATGATAAACAATTAATTTCATATTTCCTTAGAAGATTATTTGGTGAATAATAAAAATATAGCACAATCGTACTCATTTCACATAATTTAAAACTTAGTTATTTCCATTTATACAATATTGTGGGTTGAAATATATCAATTTAACTTTGTTGGGCCATACAAAGTGTAGTCCTTTTTAAATAACCTTACCCTCTACTTCAAGAAATCACACTCTTTATTTCAAGGAAGTAATGATACAATTTTAAGTCACTATTGAAAACTCAAGTAGCCATATTTGTTCATTTAACTTGCCTACAATGAAATTACAAACAAACTTTAGAGTTGATCAAGTTGTAAGTTTATTCCTTGCTACCTTGAATTTGAGATAAGAGAAATGGAGATTAAGATGTGAAATGCCCAAAACCAAAATTCTTATTGGAAGAGGTTTATAATACATTGACATGATAATACACCTAACGGCTAACTCCAAATTTTCATTAATGAAGTTTCTATATAGTGAGATATAAATAACATAAAGATTTACAACAACAATATCAAATCACTACTAACTAACCACCAAACTACTAACTCCAAATTGTCATTATTGGAGTTTCTATATAATGAGATATAAACAACATAAAGCTTTACAACAATAATTAGAAATCACTACTAACTAACCACCAAAATGTTTAGAACATTTTTCTAAACCTCTTCTAATAAGAATTTTGGTTTTTGGCTTTGCACATCTTAATCTCCATTTTGTTTAGCTCAAATTCAAGGTAGCAAGGATTGACCTTACAACTTGATCTACTCTAAAGTTTATTTGTAATTTCATTATAGGCAAGTTAAATGAACAAATATAGCTAATTGAGGAGTTTTCAAGAGTGAATTAAATGGTATCATTACCTCATTGAAATAAAGAGTATGATTTCTTAAAGTAGAAGGTAAAGTTCTTTGAGAAAGGACTAAATTTTGTATGGTTCAACAAAGTTAAATTGACATATTCCAACCCATAATATTAAAAAAATGGAAATAAATGAGTTTTAAATTATGTGAAATGAGTTTGATTATGCTATATTTTTAGTATTCACCAAAATTTATGTTAATTTGAAAGTCAATTTTGAGATGCAAGTCTCTTTCTTAATATGAACATTTTTCCTGAATCAAATAGTAACATTGTTAATGATTAGAGTGTCATATTTTATAAATCCTCTTTAACTTATAGTTGTTGTCTATATGATATTCACAATAATAACAAGAATTATATAATAGTGTGTATAACAAGATTTAGTTTTACAAAATTACTTATTTGTTAATGGTGTGTTGGATGATTTATAAAACATCACCCAATAAATTTTGTAAATCTAAAATTTAATTTTAAATTATAATTATTTAAATTGATTTGATAACATTCTTCCTCACTATAATTCTGACATCATAGATAAAAATATCATACTTTGTAGGCCCAGGCCCTCATTGACTTATAATTATTATTTATATAATATTTATAATAATCATAAATCTTATTATTAAAATAACCTATCTTTAAACTAAAATTTTATTTCACATTATTATTTGGTTTCACTCAATATGCTTACTGTATTTAATTTATTATTTATATACATAAATAAAAAATACATCTAAAACAATGCCTTTTAAAACTACAAAAGTTAATATTTGATGTACACCTCAAACGTTGATATCAACGATATTTGATATACACCTCAAAATTACAGAGGTCAAGAGTAATATCTTGAGTTGTGACAAATGACTAACCTATCAAATATTATCATTGAAGATGTGCCACCTTGACTTTCCTCGACCTCAATGTGCATATCACAACTAAGTTTGCACAGATCACTTGCACTTGTCCCTAGAATGATTGTGCATAGACAGTAAGTGGGGCCAAAATTCGAACTTTCTCATTAAAGTAAAACTCCAAGCGTCAATCAAGCCTAACTGGATTGAATTAGCGGAGTATAACAGTATGCTACAAATCACAATGGAGAAAGTGGAGGTGGTGGTGAAATAAGATATGGGCCTCAAATGGATAATGAAAACTGGAAGTTGGTTTTGGTTGTTATGGTGTACTTGGTTAGGTGGTGAAGAACTTGTGATAGGAATTCGAGAAGATGACAAATGGAAAAGAGAGACTTTAGTGCAGCTGAGTTGAATGCCTTCCATTACACACCATTCAATAACTATTTCAACACTCATAAGATGGCGATGAGCAGCTGAAAGAATGCAGATGACAATGGCAGAGAACAAGACCTGCTTCCTTGTCAACTGGTCTGTGACTGGTAAAAGAGGCAGGAAGCACCCTCCCAGTAAGTATGAAAGCGAAGAAGCAGACCCACATGCCAGAGCAATGCCAACAGCTCAAGAACTTGCTGAGGACAGAGATATGGCATGCTTTCTGGTGATGCTTGCATGCAGTGGCAATGCCAATGGATCTATGGAGGATGGAAGAGAGATGACAGAGGAATTTGTTTATCAGTCCAAGGCTGCTAAGTTGATGATACCCAAGTGTGAATCTGATGGAAGTATTGAGGATTCAGATGTTGGTAAAACAACAAGGATAAAGGAAAGGAAGGAATTTAGCATTATGCATAGCATCAGACATAAGCCTACTAGTATTAAGATTAAGCTTGTTGATGATGGTGAATCTGTATGGAGAGATTCTGATGCGGGTGTTGGAGAAACCAGTGGGAAGTACAAGTGTAACAAATGCAAAAAGGTGTTCAATTGTCATCAGGCTCTGGGGGGTCATAGAGCCAGCCACAGAAAGGTGAAAGGTTGCTCTTCATCATCTACTATGTCTAAGATTGTGGAAAAACAAGTCCAAGGCCATGTAGAAAATGAGGAAAAGGAAATCATTACTGAGGAAGGACGTCTGAGAATCCGCCATTTTTCTTCCCAGGCCGTGAAGACTTTCTGCATTAAGGCCAAGGCTGGTCATGAGTGCTCTGTTTGTCATAAGTTTTTCCAATCTGGGCAGGCTCTGGGAGGGCATAAGAGGTGCCATTGGATCGGGGGAAAAATACCCACAGAGAGTAGCTTCGTCTCCATGGATGCCCATCATCAAGGAATCTTAAATGATAGAGGGGAGCTCTCTCTGCCTGACCTCAATCAGACACCCCCAGTTGCAGAGGAGGAGGATTTGGAAGCTACTTACAGCATCACAGATTTGATGGAATCTAGTAGAGGGCATGCTCATGTTGATCCTTGAATATGAAATAGAGCTACGCATAAGATGCGCACATGCAATGAAACTATTAATATGGGAATCCAGGACCAACTTAGTCAGTATTGGGTTCAGTTTTGATACAAATACAAATACTTGAAAAGCCCAAAAAACATGCTGGGGCTCATGAATGGATGATGAAGACGAGTCGAAAATTAGGTATGTACAGTGTAGCATCATCTTTGACCACTTGTATACGTTATCAGATTGTCTCAGAGGAGCTTCAGCATAAACTTTAGCTGCATCGCAACTTAATGATTCGGGTATCCTCAAGGGTTAATGGTCGAGGCATCCAAATTCATATTTATCTACTTGCCTCTGTTTGCACAGTTTTCTCTCCCGTAGTGTTGAATTCAACATTTGAAACAAATAGCTGGTTCCGTATCAAGTATATAGAGGCATTGTACCTGTAAGGCTTCCTGAACTCATGATTGACTGGAAGGGGTACATGTGATATAGAGGGTAGAATGTTATGAATTTAGCGGAAATTTATTCCATTCTTTCTTGTTTAGAAAAAATTGCATAGGGGCAAAACTGGATAGGGATAATCTTGTGTATATCTTAAGTTGTTATTTGATGTTTACAAAGTTCAAAGAAAGTTCTCTGGTGGACAATAGAGGTTAGCATAAATTGGGAAACAATTCCGAGAACTACTTATTTAATAAGCAAAGTCCTCAAGTTTTATGAATGCATTAAGGCATTGGATTCTTACAAAAGGTAAGGAAACCATTCTACTGGTTATTTTCTGCATTGTCTCTTAGATGACAGGTTTCTGAGTGAGTTCTCCATCAGGCTACTAATATTCTGGTCTAAGTAAACTATTGGTACCTTTCCTATTTGGGTTATTCAGTGAGAATGTTTTTTGTTATTAAGACATGTGGTATACATAATTATTTTATGGACCATCCCATTTACAATTATTAACACGGTGCAATGCATTCTATGAAGAGATAGTCCTGCTTCATGAACCACTGCATACAATACTCCGTCATTTTTCTTTGTGAAGAAGGTAAACAACAAGCTCTTGAGCAACCTTGCACTTGACCCTTTTTGGCAATTTATTAATAAAGGGACTTTACCAGAAAACCATCATACAAGTTGCAAAGGATATGTCTATGGAAATGATAGAAAAAGTTCTTGTTGCTAATTTGGTAACTTATGGAGATTGTAAGGAGGGTAATATGCTAGTGGCTTTGAATTTGCAAGATTAAATGCAGCAGAAAGTTCTTTATCCAGATGCTTTTATGTTATAAGCCGAACTAATGTTATTATCTCTATTAGGTAGAGTATGTCTTTAGACAAGTCGTCTCTCTTGGTATCCTATAAATACGAGTCTTCTTGATTGTCAGAACCATCCGTTTTATGTTATGGTTCATAGCAATTTATTTATGGTTCAATGATTTGTGCAAACTCTTGGAGGAAATACAAGATAGACACTAACATTCTAACACCTTGTACCTTTCTTTTTAGGTCACCTCCTGCTCCCTCTGTTGCTATTTAACTTGCCCTTAATCTGAAAATTATACAGCTTCCTGTACTTAATCTGAAAATTATGCAGCTTCGTGTAGAATATGGCCAATCTGTAAGATTTGTCAAGACAGACACAAAGAGTCTGAACTAGCCCATCCACTGCAAGCAATTTTTCAATTTCTTGTTGCCTGTTTATGGTTTAGGAGGTGCAGTTATAAGGCTCTGTGGTTATGCTTGGGATGAAATTTTCAATTCAGGAAAATCTGTATCAAATTATTTGTTTGTAAAGGCAATCATTTATTTAACGTTGTCCTCAATTTTGCAGTTCTGATCGGTGGACTTCCCACTGTGGTCTTTATCAGTCTAGACTCTGAAGAGACTGCATTTCAAACTGAAGGCCCGCTTCGTAATGAAATCATCAAAACTATAATTGTGACTGAATTGCGAGGACATTATTTCTATGAATTCCAAGGTCAATTTAGTTCAGACATACGGAGAATTTCGAGGCCACTACTGTTATTGTGAAATCAGATTGAATCTCCAACTAGTCTTCACAACCGCTACAGCTCCCAGCCATTCTGATAGAGTGGCCGTTCTCTAAAATGATTTTGAATCTGAGCTATAGTGAAGCTTAAGGGAGAACGTTTTTGAATTTGAGCTACTGAAGCTTAAGCTCAAATATAAGAGAATATTAGGTACCCATGTTTTCAGCATGTCTTTGGAGATCTGTTCCCTAAAATGAAGAGTCAGAGCAAAAGTTACAAATGACTTTTAGATATATTGGACCACTGCGCCCTTGAAGATTTTTCAGTTCTTAAAAATACATACTCGAACCTCTCAAACCTATTGGCTGCTAGGTTTTTAATACATATCGATGTCTTATGTACTTTCAGTATCCAGAGTCCAGAGCATTCTTGGCTTCCAAATGTAAACACATGTAGCCTGTACTAGCTTTGCTAGTATGGTAGTCAAATATGAAGTAGTTTGGGAGAGACATGGCCGTCCAACCCACAGACCTCCACTCATCTGATAGCTGTTAATCTCTCTGGATTTTTCATTGGCTTACTGGTCTGTAGATGAGGTGTGTATGACAAAGGGTAACACTGTAACACACTGCAGGTTGGGCAGCAGTCTCTTTTGGGTGGGTATACAATTCAGGGGCAGAATTCAGGCAACAACTTTGATTCTTTGTTCCCATGTGTTCCATCTTTCCTTCCCTGTTAGCCTCGCCATTTCTCTGCGACTGTGGGAGATGGTTTATATGGCATTACTCGTACCTAATCTTTGCCAATCTAGAAGTTGGTTCTGGGTACAACTTACAAGTCCCTAGGTTAATGTGATAGCATATCCCTTTGTTCCACATTAATACAATATGACTTCCCCTTACCCTGTTAGGTTAGGTTGTTACTTCAGAATCTCCCAAGGTACTCTACTTTGATATTTTCACCAGCTGTTGCAAATCAGGTCTTGTGATTATACATATCTCAATTCCAGATTACTTGGCACATTGTTTAGACTTAGTGTCAGGTTATCTGATAGTCACACAATTGTTTTAATCTAACTGTTGCAAAACGAAAGACAACTGTATTAGCTAGGTTTATATCTTCTTGTCATCCAAGTCCCTTAATCCGAAGTATCAAGTTTGATGGGAGGATGTTCTTCGATCCGAAGAATCAAGCTTGATGGAGGACGTTCTTCCTGCCTGTGCAAATGCCTTCCCCTTCCCCTGTTAGGTTAGGTTGATACTTCAGAATATCCCAAGGTAGGTTACTTCGATGTTTTCACTAACTGTTGTAAATCAGCACTTGTGTCCATACATATACCAATTCCAAATCAGCACTTGTGTCCATACATATACCAATTCCAGATTACTTTGTAAGTTGTTTATACTTAGTGTCAGGKTATCTGATCGTCACACAATTGTTTTAATGTAACTGTTGCAAATCAGCACTTGTGGGTATACATATAAAAATTCCAGATCACTTTATACATTGTTTATAATTAGTGTCAGGTTATTTTATAGTCACATAATATCTTTAATCTGCGGGGAAAATTGCTTGCTGGATGGCCTGTAGTGTTTTGGATCAATGCAATGTCCTACTTGGACAACAGAAAATCTATACCAATCTAATTCTTCTTACTTGTTCGTTATGGACTAATGCAATGTGCTACTTGCTGGAATAGAAAATCCATGCCAATCTATTTTTTCAATATTGTAATTTTTTATTAATAATTTTATTTTTTATTGATTTATGAGTAGTTATGAACTCCAATTCCACTAACATAAGGAAAAAATAATTTGAATCTTGTATCTCTTTCAAGCAAGAATAATGCCTAAGATATCCCCCTCATCTCATTCCAATTACTTACTCAAAATCCTTACAAAGCGTTTTCTTTGTACTAATTCTCAATTCATTCCAATCATTAATTGGCATTTATAAGTACAAGGCTAGCAGCTAAAGCCTTCTATTGTGTAATTCCTTTTGGCAATTACACTCTGCTATACAGACCAGTAATTGCAGAGCAGATTTTAAGTAAGGAGTAGGAATTGAAGAACAATTTTTTACAATGATGATTTTGAAGTAAAAAAAGATGCATTACACTACGATGATGGTACAAATGATGCACTACACCAGAATAATGTTAAAATCTGATTTGTTTTCTTCTATGTGTCTTTAAGAAATGATAGATCCTACATGTGCCATCAGTTTCATTTTTTTTTCTTTCAACAATAGAGCTGGAAGCCATTACAATAGCATACTTGTTAAGACTTCAAGGTTGTTGGAGAAATTTCTATTTTAGGCACATTAGTTCATTGGGAGTTAACTAACTAGTTCTATTTTAGACTTTCTAATTTTAGACCATCACTATTATGCATGCATTCCTAAGAAAAGCTCACTGCAGCTCACTGCTTCTTCACTTTTCTTAATTATAGGATGTCATTGCCTATATGAGTGAATATCACTCACTCATTGAGCAGATCATAATATACATTGATTCTCATTCTTCATATTGTATCTTTCTTCCTTTTCTTGATAAGCTTTGTTTGTGTATGCTTTAGCTTAGTCTCCTGTGTAGGTTTCCATGAAACACTGACATGGTATCGGAGCCGAGTTGCTTGGAGCAACTTAGACAAGCCAGAGAAGAGAGAAAGAGGATTTAATTATTGAGTAACCCTAGTCTTTGCCAGAGTCACAGCCTATCCCTATCGAAAGGTGCGACAATTGGAATTGACGTAGTCTATCCATTGCTAGGGTGCGACAGTCAATCGACGTAGTCTATCCATTGCTAGGGTGTGACAGTCACACTCAAACTTATGATTTTTTTTTTTCAAGAATCGATGCAGCTTCTACACATCCAAGGTGCGACATCGTCGCATTGTATTCTTCACCAGGGTGCGACGTTTAGTTTTTTCGACATTGACGCACCCTATCCATTGCTAGGGTGCGACATAGTCGCATTGTATCCTTCTCTAAGGTGCGACGATTCAACATAGTCGCACTGTATCCTTCTCTAGGGTGTGACAATTCAGTCTGCCCTCTAGAAAATTGGTTTTCTGCAGTAAAACAACTATATCTCGAAATCCACGATCTGGGTCGAGCTAAAATTTTGACGAGAGACGTATAACATAGGGATGCCCATGCTCACCAAAAATCTCCAAAACCCACATCATATTTTAGGATATTTAGTTGTTTTATCATATCTATAACTACCATAGAACCATTGTCATATCTCGGAATCCATAATCTGGGTTTTCAGGATCTTTTCAAAATCAATAACAGGGATGGAGACAATGAAACTTATTCAATCAAGTTTGGTGATAATACTCACACTGTACAACTATTATGAATGGAAGCCGAAGGCCGCATTCCAACTTAAAAGAAAAGGACTATAATTTGACAATGGCGACAGAAACAAAACCTACATCTACGCTTGAGAAGACCAGATGGGCGAACCGTAAGGATGAATCCACAAGACTACTTATTGAGTTAGTATCCACTGATTTATGGTTCATGTTGTCGCATGCAAGACTCTGAATGAGATCTGGACCACCTTGGAAGGACTCTTTGGAAAGCATGATGAGATGCGAGGTCATATGCTTGAGGTAGAGTTGAATACCTTAGACCCTAAAAGTTTTGATAATATACATGATTTCTTTACTAAATTTAAATCTTTGATATTGAACTTGGATGAATGTGGTATTGAAAAGTCTACACAAGAGAAACAACTTATTCTAACAATCTTGGCCAAGCTAGGACCCGAACACATTGTATATGTCTCCAATTTTCATTATGGCAGATGTCTTTTGGGAGGAAATTGGAAAATGCATACGATGACTTAGTTCATTGAGTCTCTCACATAAGAGCAGAAAAAACTCATACAAATGGGCCTCATGAAAGATCCCAAAGAACATGCACTCACCATGCATGATGGAAAAGGGTCATCCAATCAGAAATTGAAGTAGAAACAAAAGGATCTATTACATTTGGAGTCAAAGAAGGAGGGATATTCCAAACCCTTCAAGGATTCTCCAGGTTCCAAAGAATCTTCAAATGCCAAAGGGAAGAAGAAGAAGGGAAAATAGTGCACATATTGCAATAAACCGAATCATGAAGAATTCACATGCATGAAGAAGCAGATCGATCTTATGACATGGGTACTTTAGAAGAATAACCTTGGAGACTTCATTCCTGAAGGAGACAAGAAGAAGAAGGAAGAAGACCATGCACCTAAGAAAGGTAATCATCATGCTATGGTTGTAATTAATTCCTCATCTGATTCATGGATTATAGATTCTGGTGCATCACATCATATGGCAGCTAAAGAGGAAGTTTTTACTTCTTTGAGTTCATGCTCTGGACCTCCTATTCTCATGGGGGATGATACTCCAATAGTAGTTGTAGGAGAGGGAAGAGTGGAACTCCCCAATGGAAGTTTTGAGAATGTTTTACATGTTCCAAATCTTTCTATAAATCTACTCTCAGTTTATCAGATCTCTCAAACAAGTAAAAGGGTTGAATTTACATCAGATTCAGTTATTGTACTTGACATGCATGACAGTTCCATTATTGCAGTTGGTGAGGTAGATCACAAATCACGGTTGTATAAGTTCACTAAGTTTACTGATTATGACTCCTCTTTGCTACTTACACATGCTAATGATAGTAGTAGAGTATGGCATGACATATTTGGTCATTTAAACTTTAGGTACATGCAATGACTTTCCAAGCAAGGAATGGTCAAAGTCTTGCCATACATTCAATTTTCTAAAGGGGTTTGCAAATGATGCATTCTTGGAAAGAATCCTGAAGAGAAGTTTGAAAGGGGAAGGCAAAGAGAGCCTCCTCTTCCTTGGACCTTGTTCACAGTGATCTCATGAGTCCATTTCCACATCCGTCCATCAAAAAGAAAGGTATGTTCTTACATTTATTGATGATTACTCACGCTATACTTGGGTTTATTTTCTCAGACAAAAGTTTGAAGTTTTTGAGCATCTCAAAGACTTCAAAGCTCTAGTAGAGACACAAACTGGGAAGAAAATCAAGATCCTCCATACAGACAATGGGAGGGAGTATATCAACAAAGATGTTCATAATCTTTGTCATGACGTTGGTATCCAGTTGCAACACACAGTTTCATACACTCCACAACAGAATGGAGTTGCTGAAAGGAAGAACAGGTCTCTCAAGGAGATGACCAATCGCATGTTGCATGCAATATCACTTCCTTCCAAGCTTTGGGCAGAGGCACTTAACTGTTCTTCTTACATACAAAATAGAGCACCTCACAGATCTGTTGAGGATAGGACACCTTTTGAGGCTTGGACATGTGACAAACCAGATGTCACACACTTCCTCATATTTGGATCTAGAGCATGGGCCCATATTCCTTCTGAAAAGAGGAAGGCCTTAGATCCACAGAGCACAACTTGCATCTTTGTGGGATATCCAGATGATGTGAAGGGGTGTAGATTGATTCATCCCTCTATAGACCGGCTTATCATTGAGCGCAATGTTCAGTTTGAGGAGAGTCCTTTGCATGCACCTCTAGTGCAACATGTAGAGACTCTTGTGCTTCCATCAGTTCCATACATCAGAGATGATGATTCCACACACTCAGATGCTACATATTCAGACACAGATTCAGAGGATTCTGTATATGCAGATGAGCAAGTAGTACATCCAAATGAGGAGCTAGCGTCGAAGCTTCAACAAATGCCGAAGTGGGAACAATCCACACTTCAGGCAGCAGGAAACCTTGCAGGGGATCCATTGGATTCGGGGAGGACTCGATCTCAGCATGTGGATCCTTCTCATGTACTTTCAGCTTCTAAACCAACGATGCCCATGCATTGCTATATGGTTCAATCTTCTAATTCACATACCTACAGTGAGGCTATTGGCAATCCACTATGGGAAGCATCCATGCAGGAGGAGCACAAATTTCTCCTAGAGAATCAAACATACGATCTAGTTTCACTTCCACCAGGGAGGAAACTTGTCAGATGAAAATGGGTCTATAGGACCAAGAGAGCAACAAATGGTCAGGTGAGAAGGTACAAGGCCAGATTAGTTACAAAAGGATTTCAACGGATTCATGGGATAGATTATGATGAGACCTTTGCTCCTGTAGAAAATATGGACTCCATTCGCTTGGCTCTATCCGTTACAACAACCATAGGATGGGAAGTTCACCAGATGGATATGAAGAATGCTTTTCTTCATGGTGACCTTTCAGAGGAGATGATGGAGCAGTCGCAGGGGTTCATTCATAACTCATCTTTAGTATGCAGACTGAAGAATTATCTCTGTGGCCTCAAGCAGGCACCTAGAGCATGGTATGCAAAGATGGATTCTTACTTGCTTTCACATTTTTGTTAGATGTAAATCTGATTCCAATGTTTACATGCTGAGGACTACTAACTCTGTGATGATTTTAGTACTCTATGTTGATGATGTTTTGATCACTGGTAGCTTTGCTTCAACCATTTCTTTGGTCAAAGATATTTTGCATGACATGTTCTCTATGACGGACATGGGTTCACTACACTTCTTTCTTGGTCTTGAGATTAATTAGGATGCTTCTGACATCAAAATTTCTTAGGCTAAGTATGTTAGGGATCTTCTGGATAGATTCCACATGACAGACTGTAAGTCTGCACCTACACCCTTCTTATTTGGGATTAGACTTGAGGATGGTAGGGATACACCATTAGTGGACAACACTTTGTATCGACATTTGGTGGGGAGTCTTCTGTATCTCACCCACACCCGTCCAGATATCTCATATGCGTTAGGAGAAATTTCCAGATACATGCAAGAACCCCATGATCTACACTGGAAGGATTCCAAGTGCATCCTCAGATATGTTCAGGGCACCATGAGTTATGGGATTCACTATGCAGTTGGTTGTTCATTAGATCTCATAGGCTTCACAGATTCAAATTGGGCTGGTGATAGAATAGATCGCAAGTCCACATCCGGGTACACTCTCAGTTTGGGGTTAGGCCCAATTTGCTGGTCAAGTAAGAAGCAATCAACCATTGCTTTATCTTCTGCAGAGGCCGAGTATAGAGGAGTAGTCAACTATTTCATTCAAACACTTTGGCTTCAACACTTCCTTACCGAGCTTGGTATCCAGTTTCACTGTCCAACTATCATATGGTGTGACAATCAGAGTACAATGAGGTTTTGCAGAGATCCAGTACAACGACAACGAACCAAACACATTGAGGTCCACATGCATTTCATCAGAGATTTAGTACATGCCAGGATCATTGATTTGCAGTTTTGTCCTTCCTCTGAACAGACTGCTGACATATTCACCAAGACCTTCACTGAGCATAAGTTTCAGAATTTTTGGGATCATCTTGCAGTGAATAACACAGTTGCCTAACAACTTCTTTTTCTTCTTTTGATGCATTGTCTTTTGAGGGGGGGTTTTGTTCCCACGTGGTTTTACCTCTTTCCTCATTTTTATTTAGTGTTCTTTAGTTGCATTGTACATGGGTACCTAATATGGCCTAGTAGCCAGGACTCATTTTTTACTCCATAGTGATGTTCAGGGGGGTGTTGAAGAAATTTCTATTTTCGGCACACTAGTTCAGTGGGAGTTAACTGACTAGTTCTATTTTAAACTTTCTAATTTTAGACCATCACTATTATGCATGCATTCCTAAGAAAAGCTCATTGTAGCTCACTGCTTCTTCACTTTTCTTAATTATAGGATGTCATTGCCTATATGAGTGAATATCACTCACTCATTGAACATATCATAATGTACATTGATTCTCATTCTTCATGTTGTATCTTTCTTCCTTTTCTTGATAAGTTTTGTTTGTGTATGCTTTAACTAGGTCCACTGTGCAGGTTTCCATGAAACACCAACAAAAGTATCATTTGCAGGAATTGAATCTTGATGGAGAAAATAAAAATTATTACTCTCAACCACTTAAACTAAACTAAACCCAATTGGCACTGTGCCTATCATTTTATATGCAATGGCAATTTCAATTCTAATATGAAAATAAACCAAAAAAATACATTTTTTTTTTTTTTAATAATTTTCCTTTCTAAATCACAATAAGTAATAAGTAGTGGCATGTTAAGAACCAAATATCAATATAGCATAGAAAATTCTTAGAAAAAGTACTCAACGCTTTGAAAAAGAGATAATTTTAGATAATAAGCCTCTTCGAGGGGGCAACCTCTTTTTACCCCACTTAAATGTTCAAGTACAAGATGCTTCAAAATGAAAATGTCTCCTTGGTATATATAGGAGACTAGGAGGTATAATTACAACTAATGGTCTAAAGCCGACATAAATAAAATAACATTGCTAATATAATATGCCCCAATTAAGGGGTAATGAGCNAATATTAGGGCTTAACATGCCCCTCCCCTTGAGACAAGTGTTGTCCACAACACTTGAGTAACTCTGGATGCTTCTGTATAAAAGACTCATCTTCCCAAGTGGAATCTTCAGCCGGTAGTTTCCTCCATTTAATGAGATACTCTGAAATGGATCTATTCCTCAGCTGGAAAATTCTTGTGTCAGCGATGGCTTCAGTCTCCAATATGATTTTTCCTTCCTTGTCAAGTTATGGCAATATAGTTTGAACTGGGATCTTGTCGCCTATAACCTTCTTTAAGCATGAAACATGGAAAACTAGGTGTACTCGTGAAGATGCAAGCAACTCCAATTTGTATGCCATAGTACCAATCTTTTGCAACACCTT
>ML794082.1:234331-259449 GCA_009831015.1 Picea engelmannii | reverse complement strand
ATTAGAGCATCAAAAACATTTATTGCATAGAATGACATAATATCCCAATCCATTCTATTATGGATATTACATTTTATTGCTATTTTTATTTTTCAATTTCATTTTACATTCTTAGATATGCTTAGTCCTAAATTTATCCTATAGTCCCCAATTTATTATTTTAATAATTTTTCGAACTTAAGACATCGAGGCTCACCCCATTGGGCCTTTCTTGCAAATCTATCAGAGTCACATTGTAAGAATTTCTCATGAGGGATATAATTTTACCTTGCTCATAGTTTCTCTGGCAGCCTGCACTCCACAAACCTACCACACCCCGCGAACCTATCCATCCCGTGAACCTATTGGATTCTTCCTTCCCGTGGAGATTTTACCACATTTAACCTTCCCATGACACTATCAGGCTCTCACCTCCCCGCATAGGCCTACATAGATAATCCATGGAACCTATCGTACTTCACCTTCTCGCATGCTTTGCGTTCGAACCTTTTATCCAGGACATGTTACCGTGGAAGTTTTACCCACACATGAAACTTTACTTGCATGCCTTGTGGTATCTCACCAACCCGCCAACACCTTCGGACATGAAACTTTGCATTATTTTATTGATTTTTGGGCTCTCATCTCATGGCTGAGAATTTTCTTCATCACCCTCCATGCTGAAAAAAAATTCAAAAGGTGATTTCCAAATCACATAATTGAAAAGGTAATTTCCTAATCACATGCTATCCTTGGCTAGAGATATATACCTCTATTGAAAATCCTTTAGTGAAGATTTGGTACTTCAAATAATATTTTAAGATAGATCATAATATATTAATTACGAGTGACCATCTTCATGATTTTTTAAACTATATCATTAATATTAATATTATTTGATTTAACTAGATCATGTTTACCATGCATTATGGTGAACCTAACTAAAGGAAATATTACATATTATGTTTTATATTAATTTTGTTGTTTCAAATGATCTAATTCACCCTCGTCGTGTGTATTAAAATTGTCTAATTCATATTTTAAATAGTATAATAACAACAATTTTATAGTAGTTAAACAATTTGTTAAGTAAGTGTGTGTATATTCTAGGTTCATTATATTGAATATTTAATAGGTCTAGGGTTAAAATAGGTCTTATGTTACTCAAATCTTCATTTTGAGTGTACAATGCAAAAACAACAATGTCACTTATTCCACCATAGGATTTAAGGTCACAAGCTTCAATTTTACTACATTTTCGAGAAGGCGTGCTTGTGAAATCATTGGCTTAAATGCATATGCAGTGTCTGTTGATGACCAAAAGAGCAACATGGAATCCCTGCCTTTAAATGGTTGCAATGCCTTATTACTTATATATATTTAATAATATACTAAATAGGTGGGACCCCTTTAGGTGAATAATGATGAAATACGCTTCTTTGATTTGCGCTCATGACTTCATTTGCAAAAATGATCCTATAGTTTGAGAATAAACCCAGAAACTCGAGCCACTTTCCATGTGGAATGGATGAAGAATGAGTGTGTTGGCAATTTAATTTAAAGAAAAGAAAGGGGGAAAATATTTGTTTTAACAAGCATCTTTGTTATTCTTTCTACACATATATTTTGACATGTTGTTCAAACTTCAATCATGAGCTACCTATGGTTATGGTGTATTGCACTTATGGTATACTTTTTATTATTGTGGACAATTGATAAATTTTATGAAATGGCAATCCTTCACTAGCAAGGAATGTGGGACATGACATGTTTTGGTGCTAAGTGTTGAATATACATATAAGACTTAGGAGATTAATGTGGGGAGGCCAATTCGATTTTGATTGAAATTTTATGAGGCAAACATAGTGGACTATGTGTTGGAATTTTGGGTGCGCTCATACTTGGCTGTGGGTGATGGAAATTAATGTGGGAAACGATGTGCAATTACTGCACGTAGCTCTTACCTTACCTCGAGGTCACCACGTTCACTTTGTTTGCGCTTGTGTTGGTTTCTTTGGCTGGTGTTGCCTTCATTTTGCTAGGCCATTGAAGGAATAATGGTGCTTGTTGGCTTTCTGACATTTTCCTCACAGGTATGATGAATCTTACCTCTCCATTCATGAATTGTAGCTCTTCTCCAAATATAATCATGATATTGGCTCTTATATTTGCTTACAAATTGTGTTTTCTTTCCGAATATTATAATGGATGTGCGCTTGTGCAAATTTTATTTAAGTGGGGTTTTCTTCCTGTTGTTGTTTAAATGTTTCAAGTTGGGAATGATGTTTGGAATTCCATTCCGTTTGAAAAATATGTTGTGTTATGCCCAGAAAGAATGATGCTTATTTTGTTATGACTGTGGGAAAATAATTATGGTAAATAATTTGAGTTTCACTCGTCTCTGGTGATTAAAGTTTGAAGGGTTTTCTCTGTGAAATAAATGAACACTCAGGTTTTGGTGATTATTGCATAATGTCATTTCCTTTTACCCAGTCCTTGGAATGCTTACATATTTTTCGGATTATATTTCTACTATTTGTAAATATATGTGAGATATGAGTATTTGTCTTGCGACCACCATAAAAGGTCTGTGGAAAGTCTGTTGTGGAAATAAATGGTTAAATGGTTTTGCAAATCCCTTATTAATGTTTTCCCAGACCTCATTTGTATCCGATATATGGCAGTAGTGAATTCAAACTCTAGCTTTGATACTTGTTATAGTATTGACCAAACAGTGGAAAATATTGGTTATATGCATGAAGTCCTAGCTCATTTGTTATTTATCTATGGGGTTTGGTCGATTTTGAAGTTATATGATGTTAAAATAAAATGATGAGCACCAATTTTGTATGGGGTTTGGAACCCAGTTTGTTTATACAACAAGTATTGGGGTTGTGATATATGTATTGTATAGTGAAGGGACAATGGCTTTATGTTTGTGTTTTTAATGCTATTTTCTTTTGAGGACTGTCTTTTTATTTTTGCAGTATTTTGGACAACAAATACATATTTAGATAGAGTTTTGGACATCATGGATATAATGCTATTTTTGGATTTAGTCACATTCTATTTTGCTAATATTAAAATAATTGATTATTAATACGAGGATGGGAGTTACAAGGAGGATATTTGAATTAAATATTTGGAGTATTATACTTCATGTTTTGATGATTATTAAAGAAATTAAAATTGGAGTGACAAGGGGTCCCACCTATTTAATTATTATTTAAATAGACCCTTATATATTATTAATTATTTGTCTCAAATTAGTTAAGCTAATTAGAATTAACAAAAAGAAGGTGGTTGAACTACCATAACTAATTGGCCAAGATTAAAAGCTCAATCAATTGGAGAGACAAGGGGAGGAGAGAATAGAAGGGGAACTTCTGTTATAAGGTGTGCTCTGTATTTGTGAGATACTTCCATTCTTCATTCATTCTGAGTTAACTAGAAGGTTTAAATTGTCTTGATGACAACAAGGTCTTATTGAAGGAAGCGTGATTCAAAACTAAATCATATTTTCCAGCAGCTTGTTTTTAAAGGTGTATGATTTATCTTTGACAGTCTGTGTGTTCTTGTTCATTTATGGATTAAATTTCATGACTGATAAATAATATTTTGCAGAGTCAAGTGACAACATTTTATGGCAAGCTGATCTAGATCTTTATCTTCAGTTTTATTTTGTTGTCAGAGTCTTTTTGTATGGTGTTCATTGGAGGGTTCTAAATATGATCTTGGTCCCTACCCTCACAAGGGATTTGTAAAGAGAATTCAGATTTGTATATCAGAATGAAATCAATATAAAAATCAGATTTCTTATTTCAGTCTCACACTTGTATTATGATGATTCAGTTCATATTTTTATTGCATCCTTGTCTCTTATCCATGTATACTCTTATGTAATTTCCTGCTTATTTTATTTCTTTTGCACAATTACATATAATATTTATAAAACCAACCTTGGTCCCTTGTACTTAATACATGTGGATCAAGTGATTGTTTATTTATTTATTTTAAGGCTATAAACCTTGACTAACATTCCCAACTATCTTGCCTTAGCCCAACAAGATATGAAAATGCTTGAGTAAGGTTCCTCATACCTTTTCCTCAAGATTTATTTGGAGACCATACTGAAGATATCTTCCATATCTCTTTCATTTATTGTATCACAATTGTATTTTATTTTTCTATTTTATCGGATTACTCTTTGACTGATTTTTCCATGACAGTACCTGTTACTAGACAACCCAATATTGGAAATGGTCTTGATGACCAAACCAACATTGCATTGACTTTATTCAACACTATTTTAGAAACTGCTAGTACTCGTGCTGAACTTGAATGCTCTTGGGAAGTAATTGAAAGGGACATAAATATTCGTGAACGCTAGGAAGCTAGTAAAAGGAAACCTAGAAATCAACAGTAACCTCCCTTTTCCTACCTCTTTGGTCTTTCTTTTCATGTCCTCTAATCCTCGCATCTCTAGAAGGAGAAGAGGTTTTACCCTTGAAGCTACCCCTATTTTTGAAATAGGAAGGAGGAAAATTTTCTTATCAACACAAGAAAGTGCTCTTAGGTGAACCTTATCTGATTCTGCCAATTCACCTTTATCACCCATACCTATCACTTTCAACATGACATTTGCGAGTAGTGGTAATGGCACCAGATGTGCCTCCTCCTCGCAACCTTCTGCTTCATTAGTAATTGGTAGTATCTACAGTCATCAAATCCCTATTCAATCCACTACAAATCCTGCTAAAGTCACAAAGAAATATGGACTTTTACAATTTAAGGAAGATGCTATGACCACCCTGTGTCATGTATATTCTCCTTTGAATCTCACACCATCCACTCACCCATTAAAAAAATTCAAAGATCATTTGCCTAGGTTCTTAGGAATCGTACCATTACTACAAATGAACATATGGTAGAATTTTCTAATGCTTGTCATAACATAGGGGCTAACGATAACGACACTTGCATGCGTTTATTTGTTAATTCTCTCGAAGGGAAAGATGCAACATATTTTTTTGACCTCCCTCCAAAAATCCTTTCCACTTGGGAAGAATTGGTTTATTGGTTCAAGTCCACTTATGGACAACCCAAGAGTCTAGCTGAGAAGCTAAGGGAATAAAAAAATATTTCCTATAAGGATGGTGAAACCATTAAATATTTTAACCTCTGCTTCACCAAGTTATATAATCAAATCCCTGAACTAATCCTCCCTCAAAATCAGGCGTCTTTCATGCATCATTATAATGCATTACCTTCCCCTTATTGTCATAGAATTGAAGAGAAGGATATTGACAATCTCGGTTCCACCCTTCAGACTTACCTAGAATATGAAGAGAAACTTGAAAGAACGGGTCTCCCGAAGGGATACTTGGTCAAGCAAACAAGCATGTATGCCCTCCTACAACTCATGCACGATATGAATAATAGGATGCTAGCCTATGAATAAAAAGGAAATTCCTCTTCCTCTTCCTAGGGGATTTTTCTTATTCCTTAGCGCCTTTTAGGAATACTAATGAAAACACGTTTCAGCCAAAGGCCATAATGGCTTGCAATTGGTGTAACTTCTGTGAAGAAAATCACAAGGAGAGTACTTGTGAAGTTAAGATAAATGCTAGGGATAATATCTTTGACAAAAGGCCTGATACTACGATTTTTGTTTTAGATTGGATTGAACCAAAAGATGTTATGGTAATTAATACCAGGAATAAATCTTACACTGCCAAGGGAAAATATGACCTTCCCTGCACTTCATCCACCCCAATCTCATCTTCTCAAAGTGATGATACACAAGTTGTCAGAACTTCAGATAATCAAGGAGTGTCTTCTCCTCTTCCCTCTTCTAAGTATAATATCCTTAATAAATTGGATAATATCAAAGTTGATGCTACTCTTTTGGACATGGTTGTTTTACCAGAAAAATAGAAGCACCTTAAATTTTTTATGGAAGGGAATATTTCTACCATAGCCAATCTATTTGAAGAGTCAAAGGAAGAGGATTCAACTATAAATAAGATAGGTGTAAATAATTTTAGGAACCCTGTTAAAAAAACCCCTTTCTATATTTCGGTAAAAATCATGGATAAAATAGCTCATTGTTGCCTAATTGATGGAGGGTCCGGTCCAAGTGTGATGTATAAAACTATCATGGAATATCTTGGCTTATCTTTCACTAATGAAAATTCTAGGAGCATTCTCTCTTATAATAGTTTGCAAAAATCAACTCTAGGTGAAATCAAGGATGTAACCTTAGTTCTGTGCGCACATCCCGAGATAAGAAAAACCCTCAACATCCAAGTAATTGATATGCTAGTGAGTAACTATTCAATTATTTTAGGAAGATATTGGTAAACCTTAATTGGTGGATACCTTTCACTTGTTGGAACACATTTGTCCATCCCTCGAAATAGAAAAAACATTATAATCCTTAGGGATGGGATAATTTCGTCGTATATAGAGAGTGTTACCCAACCTAATGTAAACTATCTCGAAGAGGATTTGGGAGTGTACTCTATATTTGCTGATGAGGATGACACTATGCTTGAACCAATTGGTTTTGATGATGACATGTGGCACATACATTTTGATGACTCATGTTCAAATGAAGGTAATGGAGCCGACATCATTTTATATTCTCCTATAGGTAAAATCCACAATTTCTTTTATAGGTTGGAATTTTCTTTCACAAACAATGTCACTGAGTTTTAGGTCTTATTGTTAGGCATCGAAAATGCATATAACCTTGGTTGTGGCCACCTTAGAATATTTGGTGATTTCGAACTTGTTGTGAATCTTGTAAGTAAAATTTATTCACCAAGCAATAAGTTACTTAAACATTATACTCAAGTTGTTTGGATGATGATTTTAAATATGTTATCATTTAACATCACTCATGTTAAGAGGGAACTTAATTCAATGGATTATAGACTAGTTGTTTTTGAAGCATCCCCTACTTGACAAATTTTACCTCAAAGACTTGATTTTACGTTTCAATCTCTATATCATCCTCACATCCCTGATAATGTAGAATCATGGTAGGTTTTCCCGAGTGACGAAGGCATTTTCATTTTCATACAAAATGAACCATTTAATCCCAAAGAAATCATCTCTATTTAAGATGACAAATTTCCTAAAGTCTTGACTCGTCTTGAAAGTTCATTTTCATCAAGTGATGTAGGTAACAAAGAAATACATAAGAAAGAGGAGTCAAAAAGGAAATTCGGTGATACAATTTCCTTGAATATTGGGACATCTGAATCTCCAAAGATCATTAAATTAGGTGCCCAATGTTCTGATGAAGAGAAAGCAAAATTCACAGAATTACTCCGTCAATTTCAAGATGTTTTTTCCTGGTCATACGAGGATCTTCGTGGTTTTGATCCTACTCCCATACAACATGCCATTCATATCAAGGAAGGGGTAAAACTAGTTAGGAAAAAAAAAAGACCTATTAACCCTGTGCTCGAAGCCACTATTAGAAAAGAATTGGAAAAATTGTTGAAAGTTAATATAATCTTTCCAGTTAAGTATTCCGTCTAGGTTTCAAACCTGGTTCCTATTCGGAAAACTATTGGCCAGATCAGATTATGTGTCAATTTTCGTGCATTGAATATAACAAGTGTCAAATACCATTTTCCTCTTCCTAATATGGAAATGATATTACAACAAGTTGCAGGATCTCAAATGATGTCCTTACTTGACGTTTTTTTCTGGGTATAATCAAATCAAGATAAAAAAAGACTGACATGTATAAAACCACATTTACCACACGTTGGGACACATTATTTTATGAACACATGCCTTTTGTCTTATCTAATGCAAGTGCCACCTTTCAAAGAGATTTGCAAATATATTTTGATGATCTAATCGATAAGAGTATCCAAGTTCATCTTGATGATTTGACTGTTTATTCTAAAAACCAGTTGGATCATTTTGGTCACCTTAGAAAAGTTCTCATGCACTGCTGAAAATTTGGCATTTCCTTAAATCCTTCCAAATATATTTTCGGTGTCCCGAAGGGAAAGTTCCTCAATCATATTGTTTCTTATCCAGGGATAAGTATAGATCCCAAGAGGATTGCTACCATTCTAAACTTCCCTGCCCCCACCTCCAAGAAATAATTTCAAGCTTTCATGGGCATTATTAATTTCGTCCGTAGATTTTTTCCTGATTTTTTTTGTCACGGTTAAACCAATCCATAATATTTTGAAGCAGGCTTGTTATTTTTCTTGGATAAATGATGTCAAAAATTATTTCCTTAGGATTAAGAAAGAAATTATCTCCACATTGGTTTTGGCGAAACCATATTTTGAGAAATATTTTATCATATATACCAATTCCATTGAGGAAGCAATTTCTGCTATCCTCTTAAAAAGTGATGACCAAAACAATGAAAAATCTGTAGCTTACACGAGTCAAAGTTTATTAGATGATGAGATAAAATATTCTTATATTGAGAAACATGCTTTTGCTCTTATCAAGGCTATAGAAAAATTTCACCATTTTATTTTGGGCAAACATACACAGGTAAAAGTCCCTTTACCTACTGTCAAGTTTCTTCTTTCACAGGCTTATCTTTCAAGAAAACTTGCACATTGACTTGCCAAAATTCAGGAGCATGATTTGACGATCATGAATTCGAAGACAATCAAGGGATGAGACCTATCCCTTCACTTAGCTCAACACCCTGAACCATGAGAAGAACTTGAAAAACAAGATAATCCCCTTTCATTGCTATTTTATATTGAAAATCATAACCTCTCTCTATCTGAGCATCCTTGGTATAAAAATATGGTGGATTATTTGCAGTATCAAAGGTGTCCATATGGGTTGGATCCTCGCCATAGTAGGAGATTCCACCTCAAAGCTTCCAAGTATATAATTTTATGAGAATTTTTGTTTAGGAGGTCCGCTGATGGTTTGTTACTTCGATGTGTAAATGATGAAGAAGCACACAAGTTATTACTCTAAATCCATGGATCATCAGATTCTGTCATTCACATGGGTGTCCATTTTTCTGCTAATTCTACTGCTTTTAAGATCATAAGGAATGGTTACTACTGGCCTTTAATATTCCTTGATTCATATAAATTTTCAAGATCTTGTGATAAGTGCCAAAGATTTGCTGGGAAATAACGTCTTTCTTCCATGCCTTTACAACCTGTCCTCCCAGATTTCCATTTTTCTAAGTGGGGTCTAGACTTTATTGGTCCTATCAACCCTCCATCTTCTGCAGGTCATATCTTTATTTTGAAAACCACTGATTACTTTACGAAGTGGACTGAGGTTATCCCTCTTAGACACGCACAAGATGAACAAATAATTTCTTTCCTAGAATCTAATATCTTTTCCAGATTCGACATCCCATTAGAGATCATCACAGACAATGGCCCATTCTTCATTTCTGCAAAATTGACCTAATTTTTGGCTAAATTAGGTGTCATCCATTTTACTTCATCTACTTATTACCCTAAGGGAAATGCAAAAGGAGAGTCCACTAACAAGAATCTGGTTAGGATCATAAAGAGAATCATAGAAGACAAGCCTTGCCAATGGCACACATTTCTCACTTATACTCTCTGGGCAGACCGTACAACAACCAAAGCAAGTACATGCTTTACTCCCTTTCAACTCATATATGGACAAGAGGCTATTTTGCCTACTAAACTAGATCTTTCCTCCTTACAAATGATGTTACAGACTGAATAATTAAATTCTTCTAATGTTCCTCAAAGGATAAATGCATTGTTAGCCCTGGAAGAACAAATAAAATTTTCCTTGGAGAACTTAAAAAGAACGAAACAAATGGTGAAAAAGTATTTTAACAAGCGAGCAAAGGCTGTTGAATTAAAGATTGATGATAAAGTCCTGCTATTGAACTCAACCCGTGCTGAAAGAGGGAGACATTCTAAATTCTAAAAATTATGGCTAGTTCCTTTCAAAATTGCATTTATCCTTGGCACAAACTCATACCTTCTAAAGGATTTGGAGGATCGATTGTTTTCTTACAGTACTAATGGTTCCCACTTGAAACATTATGTAGAACCAACTTGATTATTAAGGCTTTGTATAAACATGACTGCTGTATATAGTCCTTTCTTTTACTGTTTTATTTTTTTACTTAGGTTTGTTGAGTTTTAATTTCTCTTGCTTGTTTAACATAATCATCAGAAATAAAGTCTCGATCAGTTTGGCCATAACAATTTCATTCTATAATTATTGTTAATCGATGAAAATAAAATATACACAACTGTCACGATGTCCTCCTTTTGAGATACAGCTGAAATAGATTTTTTCTTTCAATAATGTTGTAGTATAGTTGGTTTTGTCTTCTTCCTTGTTTCTACTATCCCTTTCTTCCCTCCATCTTGATATTCAAGAGCATATCAGAAGCATTCTCCTTGAAATTATAAAAATCATTATCAGTTATGAATCTTTGTGTATATCGGATCAACTCCTCTCATACATCTCACTTTCCATAATTTATTCCTCAAAGTGCCATTTCATTATTTCCCTTAAACCATCTTTTTTCCCCCTGTTGCACAACTATTCTTTTCAACAATTTTTTATTACCTACTTCTATTGGTCTGCAAAATCAAACATTCTAAGTTCTAAATATATTGAGAATAGATTTCCCTGTGGAGTCGCCATTTTGTTGAAGCCCAAAAGAGAAACATGGACTCCCTGCGTACAAATGGTTGCAATGCATTATTAATTATATACATTTAATAATATATTAACTAGGTGGGACCCCTTTATGTGAATAATGATGAAAGGCGCTTCTTTGATTTGTGCTCATGACTTTTTTTGTAAAAATGATCTTACAGTTTGAGAATAAACCCATAAACTTGAGCCACTTTCCATGTGGAATGGATGAAGAATGAATGTGTTGGAAATTTAATTTAAATAAACGAAAGGGGGGAAATGTTTGTTTCAACAAGCATATTGGTTATTCTTGCTACACATATATTTTGACATGTTGTTCAAACTTCAATCACGAGCCACATACAGTTATGATGTATTTCACTTATGGTATACTTGTTATTATTGTGGACAATTGATATGTTTTATGAAATGGAAATCCTTCACTAGCAAGGAATGTGGGACATGACATGTTTTGGTGCCAAGTGTTGAATATACATATAAGAATTATGCGATTAATGTGGGTAGTCCAATTCAATTTTTGATTAAAATTTTATGAGGAAAACGTAGTGGACTATGTGTTGGAAGTTTGGGTGCATTCGTACTTGGCTATGGTTGATGGAAATTAATGTGGGAAACGACATGCAATTACTGCACATCGCTCTTACCCTACCTCGAAGTCGCCACCTTCACTTTGTTTGCATATGTGTTGGTTTCTTTGACTGGTGTTACCTTCGTTTTGCTTGGCCATTGAAGGAATATTGGTGCTTGTTGGATTTTTGGCATTTTCCTCACAAGTATGATGATTCTTACATCTCCATTCATGAACTATAGCTCTGATCCAAATAGAATCATGATGTTGGTTCTTATATTTGGTTACATAGTGTGTTTTCTTTCCAAATATTTTAATGGATGTGCGACTGTGCAAATTTTATTTAAGTGGGTTTTTCTTCCCGTTGGCGTTTAAATGTTTCAAGATGGGAATGATGTTTGGAATTCCATTCTGTTTGAAATATATGTTGTGTTAAGACCTTAACACATGTTTCTTATTTTTTTTATGACTATGAGAAAATAATTATGGTAAATACTTTCAGTTTCACTCGTCTTTGGTGATTAAAGTTCGAAGGGTCTTCTCTATGAAATAAAAGAATAGTCAGGTTTTGGTGATTATTGCATATTGTCATTTCCTTTTACCTAGTCCTTGGAATACTTTCATCTTTTTCATATTATATTTCCACCATTTTTAAATATATGTGAGATATGAGTATTTGCCTTGCGGTCACCATAAGATGTATGTGGAAAATTTGTTGTGGAAATAAATGGTTAAATGGTTTTGCAAACCCCTTATTAATGTTTTCCCATACCTCATTTTGTATTCGATATATGGCAGTAGTGAATTCAAACTCTGGTTTTGATACTTGTTATAGTATTGACCCGACATTGGGAAAGATTGGTTATATGCATGAAGTCTTGGCTCATTTGTCATTTATCTACGGGGTTTGGTCGATTATGAAGTTGTATGATGTTAAAATCAAATGATGAGAACTAGTTTCACATGGGGTTTCGAACCCAGTCTGTTTATACATCAAGTATTGAGGTTGTGATATAAGTATTGTATAGTGAAGGGATGATGGATTATGTTTTGTTTTCAGACTCCCATACTGACTTGATGTAGTCTAGTTTTAATTGTTTTAAATGATTTTGTTAACAATCACTTATAAAACACTCTGCTAATGGGAAAGAAAAAAAAGGAAATGTAAATGGTAAAGTTTGAAAATCCTGATGTTTTTATTGGGTTTTATATTGAACACTATAAAATTTGTTGTGTCTTGGATTTGAGTTGTTAACAGAGAAGATTTTTTGCAAATGTTAGCCATGTCAATTTTCAATTATTTCATGTAACAAAACAATAATTGTCTCATTCCCTTTCATTATATCACTTTTCTCTCATTATATGCCCACCTCCTTCCCAAATACATTTAAAACATCCTCTATTTTATTACTATGAATTTCATTTTTCTTAAATAAAAAATGAATGAAAAAAGAGAAAGAATTAACATAAAAAGAAAGAGACTAGATGATGACTGATGTTGGAAGTTTGTATACAGACACATTTTATGTTTTTGTAAAGAAGTTATGTGTGCACTTGTTTGAACGATATTCATTGGTTGATTCCCATCCATGCTACCATTTTCCACTCATTACAAAGCCCCCCATCTTCCCAATAGCCCTATCACTCCATGTTCAAGTGGTAACTTATTGTTGAGTTTAAAAGTATTGATGGATGGATTGCATGTGCTTATGTTGAGGATGATAGAGCCAACCTTTTTATTTTATTTAGGTAGAGTATTGATGCTTGGATTGATAATATTTTCATAACATGATTGTGATATTGCTTCCGAATGAGTTTCTTTAGCAGAGGCAACAATTAAAAATGTGCTAATAGAGGTGCTAATAGAGGCAGATGAAATAATTGGCAAATAGGTAATAGAAGGCCACAATTTTCGATACATTTTGATGTTGATCTGCAAGAACTGAATCAACTTTTCCAAGATGGGTTTTTTAATCTAGTTGGCTAAGAAATTTTACAACCTATACCTGAGAGGCCTCCTTACCAGCCATGTTAGAACGTCTTTGGTATCCATGTCCCCTTCATGTGTCTATGCATCCAGGACCACCTGTTATTGATGGTTGGAAAGAAATTGTTCATCAACCTGTATCTCAACACCATGGTTGGCCTACTATGTCATTGCCATTTACCTCTCCTCCACCGCCAATAAATCCAAATGCCCAAGTTGATTGTGTTTTCTCGCCAGTACAGTCCTCTCATGCAAGCAAAGGGATAAAAACTGGTGTTCCCAAGCTAGAGCTGGATAAAGGAAAATGAGTGGCCACTTCCTCCAAGTCATCCAAAGATTTCTCTAAATATGTGTCCTCTCATCTCCATATCAAAGATGATTGTTCACACGTCATCGGTGCAGTGCACCCACAAGGTTCCCATCAATTGAAGGCTATTGCATAGGGTAAATCAGAAATGGGATCTAAAGAGGGAAGTAGTGAAAAGAGGAAAAATGCCTCTTAAAACAAATATGGTTTTTAATGCCGATTAATGTTATTTTCTTTTGATATTATTTTGGATAGTAAATACAGATTTAGATAGAGTTTTGGACAACATGGATATAATGTTATTTTTGGATATAGTGATGTTCTATTTTGTTGATATTAAAATATTTGATTATTAATATGAGGATGGGAGTTACAAGGTGGATATTTGAATTAAATATTTGGGGTATTATACTTCATGTTTTGATGATTATTAAAGAAATGAAAATTGGGGTGACAAGAGGTCCCACCTATATATATATATATATATATATATATATATATATATATATATATATATTATTTGTCTCAAATTAGTTAAGCTAATTAAGCTTAACAAAAATAAGGTGGTTGAACTACCATAACTAATTGGCCAAGAATAAAATCTCAATCAATTGAATAGAAGGATAAATTATGTTATAAGGTTTGCTATGTACTTGTAAGATACTTCCATTCTTCATTCATTCTGAGTTAACTAGATGGATTAAATATCTTCATAACAACAAGGTATTATTGAAGGAAGCAAGATTCAAAACTAAATCATATTTTCGAACAACTTGTTTTTAAAGGTGTATGATTTATCTTTGGCAGTCCATATGTTCTTGTTTGATTATGGATTAAATTTCATGACTGATAAATAATATTTTGCAGAGTCAAGTGACAACATTTTATGGCAAGTTGATCCAGATCTTTAGCTTTAGTTTTCTTTCGTTGTCAAAGTCTTTTTTTATGGTGCCCATTAGAGGCTTCTAAATTTGACCTTGGTCCCTACTCTAGCAGGGGTTTGTAAAGAGAATTCAACTTTGTATCTCAGAATGAAATCAATATAAAAATCAGATTTTTGATTTCAGTCTCACATGTGTATTATGATGATTTAGTTCATATTTTTCTTTCATCCTTGTCTCTTATCCATGTATACTCTTATGTAATTTCTTACTTATTTTATTTCTTTTGCACAGTTACACATAATATTTATAAAACCAACCTTGGTCCCTTGTACTTAATACCCGTGGATTAAGTGATTTTATTTTTATTTTTATTTTAAGGCTATAAACCTCGGGTAACATTCCAAAATATATTTCCTTATCCCAACAAGATATGAAAATGCTTGAGTAAGGTTCCTCATACCTTTTCCTCAACAATGTCTTAACCCTTAAGTTCAATAGTTTTAAAACTAGAAGTATGAATGAGCTCCAAATGGTTACATACATCAAACAATGGTGTTGTTCACATTTTAATCATGTGTATTTATCCTTTTACATAACAAATTCAAAGTTGAGTGCATGATTAACTTTTCTCTCGTAAGAACTTAGGAAGGGGAACAAAAGAATAAAAAACACTTAAACAACACTCTAATATGAAAGATCACATAAATTCAACATAAACCAAAATAATAATGAAATGCTATGAATATCAACATCAAGACAAAAGGATTAACTCTAATCATACACAAATCTACGTCAAAGCAATGAAACCATAACCAAATGTACAAGAAAATGCAAGACATCACTAACATCATTAACCACATTGAAATATGAATTACATTATTAGGTCAATGGAATATCAATCATAAATGGAAGAAACCATAGAGACACCAAAAACAAACACAATCCATCCACAGAATTAAGATCATTAATGAAGTAATCTCTTAACAAAAATCACCAACAAAAAAAATCAAACAAAAAGCTTGATTAATCCACACACACACACACATATATAATGCATTGCAAGGTTGTATATATATAATCAATTTTTTTTGTGTTGCTGATTTTTGTTAATATATTACTTCATTAATGATCTTAATTCTATGGATGGATTGTGCTTATTGTTGGTGTCTCTATGGTTTCTTCCATTTATGATTGATATTCCATTGACCTAACACTTTAGTTCATATTTCAATGTGGTATGTGTGTAATGAGAAAAAAACAAAACATAACTTCATTTCTATAGAAAAAGAAGGTACAATCCTTAGGTGTTGAAGCATAATCGAAAAAGCAGTGATATGCATGCTCAAGACAAAAAACAAAAACTAGCCAGAGAGACTTACAAGCTATTCACTCTTAGGAGGGACAAATACATATATCATCATAGATCATACATAGACTAATATAGAGGAAATTAACCATCTACACATAACATTACATTACATTTTAAGCACGTTCCCTTTTGGAGATCATCTCTCCTTCACAAAATTCCTCCATAACTTGTTGATTAAGGTTGGTTGTCATTGATGTCAACCCTTGAAGAAAGCCCCACAACACAAAGGTTTGGGTAATGGACCCAATATTGTTTGATGTAAATATGACTCATTATTTTATTTTCATGGTTGATAAGAAGTAAATATGGATGAACTCCAAAGTGTTCCCCTTATGGTGAAAGCCCTCACGAGAAGACACTTTGCAGAGTAAGAGAACCCATGCCTAATTATGGAATAACGAGATAAAGGATAGTGAATTTTTCAGGGAAACTATCCTATATGGATAGTGCTTGTCATGTCATTTTTGGTGGTATGTGTAACTTCACGTAACTCATCATGGTTAGAGAGTTATGACCATGTGAAGTTGGAGAACCCAGGTTTGGGTAATGGACCCAAGTTTGTTTGATGGATAACGATATGATTTTTGATATATTTGAAGGTAATACGATTCTATATGTATAGTACATGTCATTCCATTTCTAGTGGTATGTGGAACGTCACATAACTCCCCATAGTTTGAGAGTTATGGCCTTACGAAGTTGGAGGACCCTCATATGTTGGCTTGAAGCCCCAAAAGGTCAAAGTAGTCAAAGTGGTTTAAGAGATTTTAGAAGGTAAATAATAAAGTGAAGTGATGAGTGTAATATAATTCAAAGTGAATACAAAATAAATTATTTAAATAATAAATTTAATGGAGAAATTAGAAGTGGGTTAACCCTAAAATAAGGAAAGTGGGCCAAGTGACCTAGAAGATGTTTTTAAGGAAACTACTTAGAGAGTATAAATAAGAGGAAAGAATCTCTAATTTTAATCACACTTGAGCATAGTGAATATATATATGTGTCTGAGGTAATCAAGGATATCTAAGACAAATTTCTAAGGGAAGGTGAAGAAAATAAGGCCGAAATGCAAGGAAGGATAATTTCTTTTGATGGTGCTTTCTAAGGTATATTATTTACAGGTCATCTCACCATTTTAGTTATACATTTTTTTATATAATGATTTAGACCATGAAATGGATATTCCATTGAGAAAACATATCCAAGTATATTTGGTAAAAAAATCATCTTGTGGGTCATTGCAGTTCTAGAGTTACACTCCGTGGAAAATAGGGTTTGTGGCTTGTCCTTAAACTAGTCAAAAAAAAGTGTTTCGGGTAAAAATGTCATAACTTCTTCATAATAGATCCAAATTCAGTTAGAAAAAATGTGTTGGTTAGGGTACAATATTTAGTATGATGTGTAATAGTTTCAAATCAATTAAAAAAATATTCCGTACAGGGAACACTCTCTAGAATAAGCCAGAATTCAGCAAGGTATGCCATTTTTTCTATAACTCCTTTTTTCAGAGGTTCCAAGTAGTGACACCTAGAGGAATTGAATAAAACAAAGTGAAGAAAATTGTGTATCAGTTTTAGATCTTTATACACTACATGTTCAAAGTTATGATTACTTCAAGTTAGGGTTGTTGACTAATCCAAAACTAGGCATGTGAGACTAAAGAAAAGTTTGATGAAAATGCTAGTCTCTTGTTGTTAAAGTTAAGGAAGGTTTGCAAGAATGTGATCATATACAATAGGTCTATTACAGAGCTACAAATCAGATTTGGATGATGAAATTGATGAGGGCTTTTGGTTGAGGTACATGTTGAGTACATGGTTGAGAAAAGTAGTTGATGAGTTGGCACATACATGAGGTGTATAGTTTATGATGTTGGTACATATTGATGAGTCATAGTTGATGAGTAGTTGACACATGATTGGTACATACTTGGTACATGGTTGGATGCACTTGTTTATGGTACAGGTTGATTGCAGGTTGTTTGGTACAGGTTGGTGCATGGTTGATGCAATTGTTTATGGTACAGGTTGATTATAGGTTGAGGTACAGGTTGATGCATGGTTCAGATTTATTGGTACGTGTTTACAACGATATATCTCACAGTGATAGTGTGACAATGGTTCCATCATTCTACTTCTACTTCAGGGCGGTTGGACGGGGCAAGGACAGGTGGTTGTAGCCACCTTCCGGTTGTAGCCAGATAACATAGGGGGTTGTAGCCTCCTTCTAGTTGTAGAAAGAGAATTGGGGAGTTGGAGCTTCCCTTAGGTTGCAACCTTAGAAATTAGGGGGTTGGAGCCTCCTTCCAGTTGCATCTAGAAAACAAAGGAAGTTGGTGCTTCCAATGAATGTAATTCTTCAAGACATATAAGAAAAAGCATTCTGTGGTTTTCTCTCGATTTAGGTTTCCACGTAAAACATTGGTCTAATGTGTATGTGTGTGATTGCTTATTTCTTAATTCTCATTATTGGATGATAATTCTACATTGATATAATATTTGAAGAAAAATGATTATAATTACGCTATTACTGATTCACCCCCCCTCTCAGCAATCCAACAATTGGTATCAGAGCCGGTTCCTTAAGGAAACAATTTAACCACTGGGAGGAGATCATGGATTATTCTGAGAATGGAGTACCAATGTTTAATGGTAAGAATGGTTTTAAGTATGAGATGTGGAGCATAAGGACGAAAGTATTTTTATAGGCACAGGGACATTATATTTGGCTATCAGTTGTTATAGGATATGATAGTTCAAAAAGGACAAAGACTGCAACCAAGATGGAATTGAGGAAAAATAACAAAATAGCAATGGATTTCATTTAGGAAGGATGACCTAATCCTGTAAGAGAAAATATTGGTAAATGTTCATCAGCAAAAGAACTTTGGGATAAGTTACATGACATATATTCTTCACTCATCACAGATTCAAAAAATGTCAAAGAAGATGCAGATACAAATCAAGAAGAATTATGTTCACCATGTCAAGAATATTTAGAAGATGAAGAGTACATAATCACTAGAGGTATGTTGTTTTGTGTTAATTGTGAAAAACATGGACATCTTCAAATAGAATGCCATGAAGGAAATGAGACAGGAAAAATAATTGAAAAGGAAGACAATTATGAAGAAGAATTGATTAGTGCTTTAGATGAACTAAGAGAAGAAAACAATTCACTCAAGAAAGAATTGATGAAACAAAATGAAAGTGTTCACATTTTTGAAGAAGCCGAACGGGTCATCACAAACTTAATAACTCAGTTAGAAGAAGCCATAAAGATCGAAGAAAATCTTGAATATCAAAAGTAGTTTTTGGAAACCAACATAACATCACAGAAGGAAGAAGCAGAAATGAGAGAGAAGATATTGATAGATCATCTTAAGGAAAGAACTAATGATCTAAACTAGCTTGAGGCAGAGTTTGGTCAAGAAGAGAAAGGACTTGAAGAAGAAATAATCACATTAAAAGTCAACTTGAAGAAGCGAAAAGACCAAAAGAAGTCATGAAGTCTCAGATAATGAAGAAATAAGAAGAGGTTGAGAAGCTTGAAGAAGAAGTTGTCACATTGAGAAGTAAAATCGTCAAGCTCAACACGAATGTTGAAGAGACAAAAACATCCACATCAGTTATAGAGAATGAAGAGAAGCACTCTAGGTTGCTAGAAAATAAGAATGAAGAAAATAGAAAGAGTTATGCAGAATTAATCAAAGGAAGGAATCATGGTCAACCAGAATCTAAGAAAACTATTAAAGATACATCTTCAAGGGGACCATCCATGTTCAAGCCACAAAGAAGCTTCAATCATGATCATGATGAGTCAAGACAAAAATTTAGAAGGACTACGCCACAAAGAATATCATTCACTCCCAGGTATGCAAATTTATTTTATGGTTATTTTTTGTATTGTACTAACTTTGGACATAAGGTTGCATATTGCAGGGATTATAAAAGAAATTTTCAAGCAATAAGTGCCTATGTGGCCGCACATAACATTGAGTGTTAAAAATGTCATAACTATGGACACATAGCCAGTGATTGTAGAAGCATGATCAGTACTTCAATGAAAGAGAATATTGATATCATATATAAGAAAGTATGGATAAGAAAACAAGAATAACAGGTGAACAAAGACTAGGTACCAGAGATCGCAAGATTGGCAATAAAATGAGATGAAGAAAATTCTATAGAGAAAAAGAAAGATATCAGATACATAAAGGATTGGAAAACAACTGAAATAAAGGAAGGGAAAATAAATAAGGAACATGTTCAAGAGATTGTACTTTCATGCGTTGTAGTGAAAGATGAATCGACAGACAGAAAGAAAGAATTCAGAGCTCAGAGAGATAATGAATCTACCCATGAAGATGATGATGAATCTACCAATGAAGATGATGATGAATACACATAAAATTAGGAATTGTTCTGAGCCATACAACTTAGAGACTCCCAAGTAATATGAATATTAGATAGGGGGAGTCTATGTTATAGCTGTGATAGACCAAAGAACCATCCTTCGAGCATCTTGCAGAGTTTGAGAAGACAAATTTAGAGCAATCAGTTAGAAGAAGTACAATTTGATATTATACTGATAAATGGGTTAGCATTATGGACTGTTACACAAGTAGAATCTTGGACAATATGGACAAAGATGGATTTGTAAGAAAAATTAGTAGGCTTGGATAGATATATGATAGTGGACGAGAGCATGGATTCATAGATTGGTTCAGAGAGTGGTTCAAAGACAAAGGAACATTATCGTAATGGATGATAATTACACAGGAAATGGCTCGAACAATGATAATGGATTCAAAGTTGACATATTCTTTTTGGACACAGGTAATGCATACGACAGTTCACATTCAAAATAGAGTAAGGCTTAGAAACAACACTGATAAAACTCCCTACGAGCTATGGAAAGGAAGACCAACAAATGTGAAGCACTTTAGAGTTTTTGGAAGCAAATGCTACATCAAAAGAGAAGATGGAAGAATGGGAAAGTTTGACTCTCATGTGGACAAAGGAATACTTGTTGGTTACTCAAGTACATGGAAAGCATACAAGTTTTACAATCTAATATTAAAAAAAATTGTGCAAAGCATCAACGTAATTAAAGGAAGAAGAAAACAAATCAATGGAACAACTTTTTGAAGAAGAAGATGAAAAATAAGTATAAGAGGAAGATGAAGATGAAGAGAATCCGACAGAAGTAGAAGAGCAAGTTCAATAAGTATCTCCAAAGACACCTAGAAAATGAGTACAGAAGAATCATCCTTCAGATCAGATTATTGGAAACAAAGATGCAGGAGTTGAGACTAGAAGAAAAATCTATTCACTAGAACAAACACACCTAGCACTCTTATCTACAATTGAACCAAACTGTTTTGAAGAATCTAGCAAGGATGAATTTTGGAATAAGGCCATGGATGAAGAATTGGATCAAATAGAAAAAAATGACACTTGGGAATTGGTTCCAAGACCAAAGAATAAGAATGTGATCGACACAAAATGGGTTTTCAGGAATAAATTGAATGAAGATGGAAAGGTTACAAGGAACAAATATAGATTGGTATGTAAAGGATATGCACAGATTGAAGGAATCAACTTTGAAGAGATATTTTCCCTAGTTGCTAGAATGGAAGCAATCCGTTTGCTTTTAGCTTATGCATGCTCCAAAAATGTTAAAGTATATCAGATGGATGTAAAATCAACTTTTCTGAATGAGGAACTTGAAGAAGAAGTATACATTGAACAACCAGAAGGATTTTAGTTGTCATAGAACACATATTATGTGTGTAAATTAAACAAGGCCTTGTATGGTCTAAAACAGGCTCCTAGAGCATGGTACTCCAGACTGGATAAGTATCTGCAACAGGAAGGGTTCAGAAAAGGAAGTGTAGACAACAACCTCTACATCAAGGTAAGTCAAGGTAATATTTTATTAATTGAATTTTATGTTGATTATATTATTTTTGGTAGTGATGATGATAGGTTAAGCCAGAAATTTGCAAAAGATATGCAGAAAGAATTTGAAATGTCGCTACTTGGAGAACTATCCTTCTTTCTGGGACTTCAGATACGTCAAATCATCCAAGGAATTTTTATTTCTCAAACAAAGTATATCAGAGAAATGCTAAAGAGGTTCGGAATGGAAGATTGCAAACTAGTTGTCACTCCTATGCAAACCGGTTGAAAGTTGAGCAAAGATGATGATTCAAAGTCTACAAATCAAAGACAATACAGGTCAATGATTGGAAGCCTATTGTATGTGACAACATCCAGACCAGATGTAATGGAAGCATTTGGACAGGTAGCACAATTTCAAGGAGCACCAAAGGAATCACATGTATTAGCAATGAAGAAGATTTTTAGATATCTCAAAGGAACATAAGAGTTTGGGGTATGGTATCCAAAAGGAAAGGAGCTATCACTAATTGCCTACACAGACGCAGATTGGGTAGGTTGTATTGATGACTGATGAAGCACCAGTTGAGCAATGTTCTACTTGGGTGAGTGTTTAGTATCATGGTTGAGCAAGAAACAATCATCAATATCTCTATCTACAGTCGAGGCAGAGTATATTGCAGCAACAACATGTTGTACACAGGTTCTTTGGATGAAAAAAACTTTGACAGATATACAGGTTTAGTATGATGAGCCCATTCCAATATATTTTGATAATACAAGTGCCATCAGTATCTCAAAAAACCTGGTGATGCACTCCAAGACGAAGCACATTCCAATCAAGTATCACTTTCTATAGGAACAGGTTGTAGAAAAGAACATCAGAGTTGAGTATGTGGGAACAAAAGAACAAGTGGCAGACATCTTTACAAAACCACTTCCACGGGAATTCTTTGAATATCTTCTCCAAATACTTGGAGTTATTTCTATTCCAAAATGAATGCTTTTTTAATGCTTATCTTATATGTCTTAGATGTACATGAGGAAGCACCATAAGAGGACAGTTCAGTTAGGGGGAGCAACCCCGGATGGAAAGATACCTTTGCCATTGGTGACAAAGGGGGAGAGATTTATCAGATATAGAGGATAGAGGCATGGTTCCAAGGGGAGCATGAGTGATATGATTTCATTATTGCATCAAAGTGTTTCCATCAATGCCAAAGGGGGAGATTGTTGATTAAGCTTGGTTGTCATTGATGTCAACCCTTGAAGAAAGCCCCACAACACAAAGGTTTGGGTAATGGACCCAATATTGTTTGATGTAAAGATGACTCATTATTTTATTCTCATGGTTGATAAGAAGTAAATATGTATGAACTCCAAAGTGGTCCCCTTATGGTAAAATCCCTCACGGGAAGACGCTTTGCGGAGTAAGAGAACCCATGCCTAATTGTGGAATAATGAGATAAAGAATAGTGAATTTTTCAGGGAAACTATCCTATATGGATAGTGATTTTCATGCCATTTCCGATGGTATGTGGAACATCACATAACTCATGATGGTTAGACAATTATGACCATGTGAAGTTGGAGAACCTAGGTTTGGGTAATGGACCCACGTTTTTTTGATGGATAATGGTATGATTTTTGATATATTTGAAGGAAATACTATTCTATATGTATAGTACATGTCATTCCATTTCTAGTGGTATGTGGAACGCCACATAACTCCTCACGTTTTGAGAATTATGGCCTTAAGAAGTTGGAGGAACCTCATATGTTGGCTTGAAGCCCCAAAAGGTCAAAGTAGTCAAAGTGGTTTAAGAGATTTTAGAAGGTAAATAATAAAGTGAAGTGATGAGTGTGATATAATTCAAAGTGAATACAATTTTTTTTATTTAAATAATAAATTTAATGGAGAAATTAGAAGTGGGTTAACCCTAAAATAAGGAAAGTGGGCCAAGTGACCTAGAAGATGTTTTTAAGGAAGGTACTTGGAGAGTATATATAAGAGGCAAGGCTCTCTCATTTTAATCACACTTGCGCATATTGAATATCTATAGGTTTTTGAGGTAATCAAGGATATCTAAGCCGAATTTCTAAGGGAAGGTGAAGAAAATAAGGCCGAAATGCAAGGAAGGATAAATTCTTTTGATGGTGCTTTCTAAGGTATATTATTTACAGGTCATCTCACCATTTTTGCTATAGTTTTTTTTCTATAATTATATAGACCTTGAAATTGCTATGCCATTGAGAAAAAATATCCAAGTATTTGTGGTAAAACATTCAGCTTGTGGGTCTTTGTATTTTGGGAGTTACACTTCATGGAAAAAAGGGTTTGTGGCTAGTCCTGAAACTAGTCAAAAACAGGTGTTTCGGGTAAAAATCTCACAACTTCTTCATAACAGATAAAAATTCAGTGAGAAAAAATGTGTTGGTTAGGGTATAGTCTTTAGTATGATGTGTAATAGTTTTATATCAATTAAACAAATATTCTGTGTGGGGCACGCTCTACAAGGTCACTCTCTAGAATAAGCCAGAATTCAGTAAGGTATGTTATTTTTTCTATAAATCCTTTTCTGAGAGGTTCTAAGTAGTGACACCTGGAGGAATTTCATAAAACACACTGAAGACCATTGTGTATCAGTTTCATATCTTTATACATTACAGGTTCAAATTTATTATTACTTCAAGTTAGGGTTGACTAATCCAAAACTAGGCATGTGAGACTAAAGAAAAGTTTGATGAAAATGCTAGTCTCTTGTTGTTAAAGTTAAGGACGGTTTGCAGGAATGTGATCATATACACCAGGTCTGTTACAGAGCTACAAATCATATTTGGATGATGAAATTGATGAAGGATTTTGGTTGAGGTACATGTTGAGTACATGGTTTAGACACGTAGTTTATGAGCTGGCACATACATGAGGTGTATAGTTGATGATGTTGGTACATATTGATGATTCATAGTTGATGAGTAGTTGACACATGATTGGTACATACTTGGTACATGGTTGGATGCACTTGTTTATGGTATAGGTTGATTACAGGTTATTTGGTACAGGTTGGTGCATGGTTGATGCACTTGTTTATGGTACATGTTGATTACAGGTTGAGGTACAGGTTGATGCATGGTTTAGATTTATTAGTATAGGTTTATAGTGGTATATCTCACAGTGGTAGTGTGATAGTGGTTCCATCATTCTACTTCTACTTTAGGGCAGTTGGACGATACAAGGACAGGTGGTTGTAGCCACCTTCCGGTTGTAGTCAGAGAACATAGGGGGTTGTAGCCAGAGAAATGGGGATTTGGAGCTTCCCTCAGGTTGTAGCCTGAGAAACTAGGGGGTTGGAGCCTCCTTCCAGTTGCAGCTGGAAAACAAAGGAAGTTGGTGCTTCCAATGAATGTAATTCTTCAAGACATATAAGAAAAAACATTCTGTGG
>ML794082.1:223758-234265 GCA_009831015.1 Picea engelmannii | reverse complement strand
CGATAGATAATGCATCTTTAGACAATGAATCAATAAGAAAATTAAGTTCTCTATATACATGCTTAAAATGGAGATGATGGAGAAGATCAAAGATAGTTTTCAAGCATTGACCAATGTTCATTAGATCCGTGTTTTCTAAGTGAATGTCCTCTTTCATCCAATCTATAGTTAAATTTGAGTCATCGAAGAGTTGAAGTTCTAGAATATGTCGTCTCAAAACACATTTGAGAAGAGAAAATAAAGCATGAAACTCGCCTTGATTTGATTTTCCTGTAATATAATGATTATCTGAGAAATATAGTATAAAAACAATACCACATATTCTATTTGTCCCTTGACATGCTCCATTGAAAAATACCTAGGCCATATTGTTATTAATTATCACCTCCCCTAACTCCTGAACCTTTTTCATAATCAGACACTTCTTATAATTTGACAATAAGACCAAATATTGTTGTAAAACCTTAACACAAGGAATCATCTTGTCTCGAAATATGCCTGCAGTTTAGGTGAGCTAGATTCCCTAGGAAATCAATATTGGAAGGGTTCGAAACTTCTTCAAAGAAGGAACAAATAAATACTCATAGAAACAATCAACCACTGATCCCTTGTCCCCTAGATCAAGCATACCTAAAATTTTCTCTATATTATGACATACCTATAGAGTAAAAGGAAAAGCCAAGAATAGATGTGAATTAGTTTCCTCAATTTTTTTTCACAAATAAGATAGACCTAGCCCTTGCTTCCCTCTAATATGTATTATGTCCTAGGTTAACAACCAACCTTGAAGAACAAGCCAAAATAAGGATTCCTTTCGATGGACCTTGGATTTTCCATAATTTTTTAAATCACCATTGAATATCATGATCATCCACATTTAACATAGCCTGGTAGCCCAATTTGGAAGAATACATCCCTCTAGACTTTTTGTAGTACCACACAAATTCATATTCAACATTCGATAGATGGACATGTGCCTTACACAATTCTATAATGAAATGAGACCATAGCTGGTGAAAATTTCCATCAATATCTAACACCGCTACTGAGAGCTATCCCTAACATTGAAAAAACAAATGGGTAGGGTCCCTAATATGATTGAGCGTACAATTCCCAGTCTCCTAAAGGAAATTCACAAGTCCCTCAAGAAGAAATATTTGTGTACTACAACCTATAACATCCCCATTTTTAATCCCCAGATTAGCGATATGTAATGTAAACATGATGTATTTCCATGAGACTAAATATGTAGTATGTAAACATTTTATTGTTGATTAATTGGGTTGGTTTTCATTGATGTCAACCCTTGAAGCAAGTTCGCTAGCAAATTTTGGTAGCCCCAACAGTATGATTAAGGGACTTTAATTTAATTGATGTATAATGGTATGAAGTTTAATATATTTTCAGGTAATACTATTCTACATGGATAGTACATGTCATGACATTTCCAGTGATATGCAAAACGTCACATAACTCCTCACGGTTAGAGAGTTATGGCCTGATGAAGTGGAGAACCCTCATGAGTTATCTAGAAGGTCAAAGAAGTCAAATTAATTCTAGAAGCTCCTAGAAGAAGTTGACTAGTCAAGTGGGTGAAACTATGAGTTAGTCATGGGTTAAGTTGTTGCAATAAGAAAATAATTAAAACTAATTTAGTTGCAGCTAGAAGTGGAGAATTTGTAGAAAAGTGAGTAAGAAGTGGACAAATGGGTTAGCCCTAAAAGAATGAAAGTGGGTTAAGTTGGTTAGAAGGTAACCCCTTGAGGAAGCTACATGGAAGTATAAATAAGAGAGAAAGGCTCTCCCATTAGCACCTATTTAATATCATTGAATATCTATTTTGTGAAAGGTTATTTGGGCATGTATTATTGATAGAGAAAAATGTGACAGGAAAAGTGCAGCAGAAAAATTGCGGCAGAAAAAGTGTGATAGAAAAATTGTAGCATAAAAAGTGTGGCATTAAAATTGTGGCAGGAAAAGTGTGGTAGAAAAATCGCTTCAGAAAAAGTGCGGCAGAAAAACCGTTGCAGAAAAACTGCGGCATAAAAGTGCGACAGAGAAAATGAGGCAGAAAAACCATGGCATAAAAAGTACGGTAGAAAAACCGTGGAAGAAAGAGTGTGACAGAAAAACCAGGGCAGGAAAATCGTGGCAACAGATTCGCGACAATAAAACCACGGCAACAAAATGCTACAAGAAGAAAAAAATGTATGGTTTTCATATGTGTAGTGTTTAATTTATGAATATGGTTGAGGGTTTTCCTTGTAAATCTATTGGATTCCCTCTTAGAATTTTAGGGCTTGCTCTAGAGTTGATCTGAGGCAGATCTACTGAAGTTTAGTATTGGTTCATGTTTGAGGAATTTTGGTTGAGGTATGTTGCTGAAGTTATTGGTATAGATAGAGGTTGTATAACAATGAGGTTCTAACACATGGTTTGAGGTACAAACGTGTGGTATAGTGTTTGGTTTATATGTGATCAAATTAGATTGATTGACGAGTATACAATGATAGATTTCTCAGTGACAGATTCGACAAAATAGGTTGTGACAGTGACATATTCAGTTTCTACATTTGACACTTATATTTCAGGGCAGTTGGACGGGGAAAGGATAGGTGGTTGTAGCCATCTTCTAGTTGTAGCCGGAGAACATAGGGGGTTGTAGACTCCTTCTAGTTGTATCCAGAGAATTGGGGAGTTGGAGCTTCCCTCATGTTGTAGCCTAAAAATAGGGGGTTGGAGCCTCCTTCTAGTTGCAGCTGGAAAATAAAGGAAAGTTGGTGCTTCCAATGAATGCAATTATTAAAGACAAATAAGAAAAAACATTCCATGGTTTTCCCCTACATTGGGTTTCCACGTAAAAAATACTGGTGTACTATATATGTGTATGATTGTTTATTTTTTCATGATTTATTTACTTTGCACTTATTGGATGATAATTCCATATTGATCATAAAGATAAATAACACTTTCATACTATGGATAAAAGGATTAAAAATATCTGTTGCTGATTCACCCCCCTCTTAGTAATCCAACAATTGGTATCAGAGTAGGTTCCTTTAGAAATCAATTTAACCACTGAAAGGTAGATCATGGAGAGCAACAATATGTATAAAAATGGAATACCACAGTTTGATGGACATAAGTATGCATTATGGAGCAGAAGGATGAAAACATATGTACATGCACATGGATTTGAAGTTTGGAAATCCGTTGTAGATGGATACAAAGAACCAATAGTTTCACCAACAAATGAAAATGGAAAGAAACTTAGTCTAAATAATTCAAAAACCACAAATGCACTTCTGAATGTTCTTTGTGATTCAATATATACCAAAGTTATACATTGTAGCTCCACTAAAGAAATTTGGGACAAACTTCAAAATATTATGAAGGAGATTCAAAAGTCAAAGCAACAAAGCTTCAAAATTACAGAGGTCAATTCAAACAACTAAAGATGAAGGAAGATGAGAATATTGCAACTTACTTCTCACGAGTAGATGAAATAGTGAATGGAATCATAGGATTGGGAGAAGAAATTGAAGAATCTGTAATTTTTCAAAAGGTACTAAGATTTCTTCCAATGAGATTTGATCCTAAGATCTCAACACTAGAAGAAATAGTAGATATAGACTCAATAAGCATGGATGAACTACATGGAATATTCATAGCCTATGAAATGAGAACTGAACAGGAAAATATAGGTATAAAAAAAACAACATTCAAAGAATCCAAAAGTTCAAAGAAAAAGGGAAATCAAAAAGAAAAAGAATATAGAAACAACAGTGACATCTCGAAATATGATGAAGAAGTGGCCAACGTTGTTAGAAGATTAAAAAAGGGAACCAACGACATATATAAAGGTAAGATTCCATTGATTTGTTTTAATTGTGATGGTATTGGTCATTTTTCTAACAAATGTCCTCATAAGAAAAATAAAATAAATGATGAAGATGATTCAAATAGAAAACAAACATATAAAGGAAAAATAACCAAAAATAAAGTCTTCAAGAAAAGTTTCTGCACCAAAGAAGAAAACTCATCAGATGAAGATGGAGTCAGTGAAAGTGAGACAGAAAGATTTCTATTCATGGCAATAGAAGATTCTGATCAATAAGACACTGAAGAAGAATGCAAAGTGGCAAAATTTGACTACCGAGAAGAACTTTTGAGTTCTATAGAAGTTCTACAAAGAGAAAAGAAGAAAAACAAGATCCTCCAAGAAGAAATAGATAAAAAATAAGATACTCAAGAACTAGAGCAGGTGATCACATAATTCAAGGTTCAAATAAAAGAAGATAAAATAATTGAAGATAACTCAAAGAACAGTTAGAAGAAAGAAACAAGATCATTGGAAATTTGGAAGCAGAGATTGTCACATTGATAAAGGATCTTCAAAATAAAATTATGTAGAACAACTCAAAAGTTTTGGATGACATTATCAATAGTCAAAGGCCTAATCATGACAAGTCCAGACTTTGATACAATAAAAAAGAAAAGGGATCAATTTCCAAAACAACATATTAAGAAACATATCCAAAAAGATATGTAGAAACAATCAGAGGGGATAGGAAGTTCTACAAGGAAGATCATAGGGACACTCCTCCACCGAGAAGATTCAGATTTCAGAACCAATGACAGTAAGAAACAAACAAGCCTCGGGAAGAAGAAGGATTCAGAAGAGCAAATCCTTTCAGAAGATGTTCAACTCCCATGTATCAAACTATCTATTTTGGTTTATGTTATGCATGCAATAATTTAGGACATAAAGCTATAAATTACATAGCTAATAGTAGGAACATAAACAACTTTGAAAGTCATACACAAAATGGTTATCCAAGAAGGCTTAGTGAAACACATAGAAGAACATACAACAGGTTTGAATCATTGAGCACTGAAGTGGAATGATACAAGTGCAACAACTTTGGACACATGGCCAAAGATTGTATAATGACAATCCCTCTTAGAGAATCACAACAGAATAACAACAGTCACAGACATGAACATCAAAAGAGAACATGGATAAGAAAGAAGAATCAATATAGCAATGAAGAATGCACACTTTCCCTACAACCTAGGCATAAAAAACATGGCTGGTATGTTGATAGTGGTTTCTCAAAGCACATGAAAGGCGATGAAGATAGGTTTCTAACATTGAGAAAGAAAAGAGATGGATCTGTCTCCTTTGGAAATGAAGATTCAACTATAATCATTGGAAAGGGAACAATTATAATTGGAAACAAGGATACCAAGGAAGAAAATGTTCTACTAGTGGAAAATATGAAACATAATCTTCTAAGTGTAATTCAAATGTGTGACCAAGGTCACAAGCTTATGTTCGACTCATAGAAATGAGAGATAAGAAAAGAAAGTTCAGGAAAATTAGTTACAACAACTGTAAGAAATTCAAGCAACATATATGTATTAAGTGAAATTGGAAATGAAAAGTGTTGTCTAGGGAAGGAAGGTGAAGTTTTTCTATGGCATAGAAGAATGGGTCACATAAACTTTGATAACCTCATCAAATTCAACAAAAAAGAAGCAGTCAGATAAATGCCCCAGATCAAGAAGCCAAACAACACTTTATGCAAGCATTGTCAACGAGGAAAGCAAACAAAGACCAGGTTCAAATCAAAGGAATACTCAATGAAGACACCACTGAAAATTGTGCATACTGATCTATTTGGACCAACTAGAACAAAGGGTTTAAAAGGTAAGAAACACTTTATGTTATTGGTTGATGATTATACAAGAATGACTGTAGTTTGTTTTCTCAGGAACAAGTCAAGAGCATTTGAAAAATTCAAGGTATACAAGGAAATGGATGAAAATGAAATGGATACAAAAATCAAATGCTTGAGGTCTGATAATGGAGGAGAGTTTACTTTAAAGGAATTTATGGATTTATGCAGCAAACATGGTATAAAAAGGCAATTCTTTGTTGCTAGAACTCCTCAATAGAATGGAGTTGTCAAAATAAAGAACAAGACAATAAAAGAAATAAATTGAACAATATTAATGGATTCCAAGTTGAAATATGTTTTTCGGACACATGCAATGCATACAATAGTTCACATTCAAAACAATGTAATTCTCAAGAACAACAGTGACATAAATCCTTACGAGCTATGGAAAGGAAGACCGACAAATTTGAATCACTTCAAAGTCTTTGGAAGCAAATGCTACATCAAAAGAGAAGATGACAGAATTGAAAAGTTTGATTATCGTGTAGACAAAGGCATACTTGTTGGTTACTCAAGTACAAGGAAAGAATACAAATGTTACAATCTAAGGCTCAACAAAGTTGTGTAAAGCATCATTGTAATGGTTGATGAGACAGATGGACAAAAATTAAAGGAAGAAAAAAGAGATTCATTGGAATAGGTTTACGAAGAAGAAACAACATAAGGGGAATATGAAGAATATAAAATAGAAGTAGAAGAGAAAGAACAACAAATACCTCTAAAGATACCTAGCAAATGAATATAGAAAAATCATCCATCAAATCAGATTATCAGGAACAAAGATGCAAGAGTTGAGACTAGAAGAAGAATTCATTCACCAAAACAACTTCACCTAGCACTCTTATCTTCGATTGAACCAAACAATTTTGAAGAATCTAGAAATGATGAATTTTGGATAAAGGACATGCATGAAGAATTGGATCAGATAGAGAAGAATGACACTTGTGAATTAGTTCCAATAACAAGGTAAAAGAATGTGATCGACACAAAATGGGTCTTTATAAATAAATAGAATGAATATGGACATGTTACCAAGAACAAAGATAGATTGGTATGTAAAGGATACACACAGGTTGAAGGTGTCGACTTTGAAGAGACATTTTCCCTAACTTCCATAATGAAAAGCAATCAGATTGATACTAGCTTATGCATCTTCAAAGAATATTAAAGTGTATCAGATGGACGTGAAATCATCTTTTCTGAATAAAGAACTAGAAGAAGAAGTCTACATTGAGCAACCAAAAGGATTTCAATTATTAAAAAATGAAGATTATGTTTGCAGATTAAAGAAGGATGTTATCATTGAAATTTCGTCTGCAAATGGTTACAAGAATTCAGCATCGTCAAATAGTTATGAGGTCACCCATGGACCAAAATTACCACAAAAGCAGTTCCAAAGGGTAAAAAACTATACAACCAGTGATAAAATTAAAGTGCCCTATGGCTACATAGGGCGCGTGCGTGCATGCGCAGAACAAAAAAACAGGAAAAATGAACATGTGCCTGATGCGTGACTGAGGTCATTAAAATATGTGCACATCTGTGGATGGCACATTTATGAGAGTGGTCAGCCTCCCACCCACTTCTGGTTCAGCTTCCAAGTTGATTTGACACTCAAATCTGGATTGGATCCGACTGGGTAGCTGGTCAAAGACCTAAAAATGCCCTAATTAGCCTCTTTCCACACTACATGCTTGTTGCACAATACCTTAAAGAGGTGCTATAAAAAGGCCATGGGTGCACTTCATTTTTTAAGGAATTCAACAGCAAATTTATGCTGCTACTATTCTCTTGAGGATACCTCTATTCTCATCAAGAGTATACTAGCATCATTACATTGGGCAATCCATCTCACCCCTTGAGTGGATTAGCAAAGAATTCTTTCACCATTTTCATTCAAAGTTGTAAGAATAACTTATTTGTGGGGGTCCAAGAGTCCTCCCTGGGAGGAACAAGGGAATCATAGTCCTCTTTCTTCTTGGTGTTTTCTTTCACTGATATAAACCTTACCATTGGTGACATGGGTCTTATTGTTTCTTTTGTCCTTATGTCCCTATTCTCATTAGTTTAGTTGTTATTTTATTTCTTAGTTTATTTCTTAGTTGTTCTTTTATATTTCTTTCTCTAACCCTTTTCCTTACAACTATCCTGCTTAGCAAACCCAACTAAGCTTGCAAGCACCTCTGTTTTGCCATCTGTTATCACTGAAATTTTGTCCGCAAATGGTTAAAGAATTCAACATCGTCAAATAGTTATGAGGTCACCCATGGACCAAAATTACTACAAAAGCATTTCCAAAGGGTCAAAAACTATACAACCAGTGACAAATTAAAGTGCGCTATGGATACACAGGGCGTGCATGCACATGCGCAAAACAGAAACGTAGGAAAAGCGCACATGCACCCGATGCATGACTGTGGTTGCTAAAATCCATGCACATCTGAGAATGACTCATTTATGAGAGTGGTCGGCCTCCCAACCACTTCTGGTTTAGCTTCCAAGTTGATTTGACACTCAAATCTGGACTGGATCCGATTGGGTAGCTGGTCAAAGGCCTAAAAATGCCCTAATTAGCCTCTTTCCACACTACAAGCTGGTTGCACAATACCTCAAAGAGGTGTTATAAAAAGGCCATGGGTGAAATTCATTTTTTAAGGAATTCAATAGCAAAGTTATGTGTTGCAAGACTGATTGTTGTCATTGATGTCAACCCTAGTCATGGGTTTTGGACCGCAAGATTGATAAAGGTATTTGGACATGAAGGAAAATGAACATGTATATACAACACCCATGAATGGATAGTATACATCATGTTGTTTCCGGTGGTATGTGGCACATCACATGGATCCTCATGGTTGAGGAGAAATGAATTTTTGAAGATGACAAAGTTAATTGAAAAAGGAAGTACATGTAGGCCCTGAAAATAATTAAAGAAAATAATTACAAAATAAGAAAGTGTCAGGTCGGCCCTAATGTTAAAAGGAAGTGACATAAATGGTATAAATAAATATCATTATATATTCATTTGATACAAGTTGAATTTCAGAGGGAAGAAGAAGTAAAAGAAGGCCGGATTTCAAGGGAGGATGAAGTCTTTTGGAGATGTGTTCTAAGGTATGTTATTTTCAGGTCATCTTACCATTTTTTCTATAAATTTTTTTATAGAACGATTCAGATGTTGAAATAGCTATGGTATTAAGAAGACATATCAAGGTACCTCTGGTAAAATTTTTAGCTCTTGATTCGCTATAATTATGGAGATACACTCTGTGGAATATAGGGTTTGTGACCAGTCCTGAAACTAGTCAAAAAATAGGTGTTCTGGGTAAAACAATCATAAATTTTTCATACAGACTCCAAATGCAGTGGGACCACTTCCATTGGAAAGAGTACGGACTTTTGTTTCTTGTGTGCAAGTTTTAGAATCATATGTTAAATATTGAGCGCGGGGCACGCTGTACAAGTTGGGTCTTCTGAACAGACCAGAATTGAATAAAGTCTACCATTCTTTCTATAACCTCTTTTTGGGAAGGATTCAAGGAGTGAAAATTGGAGGAGCTTTAGAGAATACATTGAGTAACATTATCTACAGGATCAAATTACTCTAAGAATTGAATAATTGTAGAAATTGAAGAAGTCTCAGAAAGCATTATCAGGTTCTATGTGATGATTGGTTGATGGTGATGATTTAATGTAAAGTTTTATTATCTCTCATATATTCTTGGATGGAAGGAAGGGGAAAGGATAGAGAGTTCAAATATCTCTTGATATTGGAGGATTGTATCTTCCTTTTGGAGGTTTATCCCTCCCTTTACATTTGGAAGCTGTAGCTAGCTTTGGAAGTCATTACTTCCCTTGAACAAAAACTATTGATTATTTCTCATATATTGTTCATGGTGTATTGTGGTGTATTGGTGTAACTCTTATACTATTGTTCATTGCTCATTGGATATAATTGAATGGTTTAAGTATAAGTTGAAAAATATTTTAAAATTGTAGTGGATACTGATTCACCCCCCTCTCAGTATTAACAATTGGTATCAGAGAGGGTTACCTTCAGTACAGTTTAACCACTAGAAGGAAGATCTGTTGGAAGATTGGTTGTTGTCATTGATGTCAACCCTAGTCATGGGGTTTGGACCACAAGATTGATGAAGTTATTTGGACATGAAGGAAAATGCACATGCAGATACAACACCCATAGATGGATAGTATACATCATGCTGTTTCCAGTGGTATGTGGCACGTCACATGGATCCTCATGGTTGAGGAGAAATGAATTTTTGAAGATGACAAAGTGAATTGTACATGTAGGCCCCGAAGATAATTAAAGAAAAGAATTACAAAATAAGAAAGTGTCAGGTCGGCCCTANTGTTAAAAGGAAGTGACATAAATGGTATAAATAAACATCATTATACATTCATTTGATATAGGTCGAATTTCAGAGAGAAGAAGAAGTAAAAGAAGGCCAGATTTCAAGGGAGGATGAAGTCTTTTGGTGATGTGTTCTAAGGTATGTTATTTTCAGGTCATCTTACCATGTTTGCTATAACTTTTTTTCTAGAACGATTCAGATGGTTAAATCGCTATGGTAGTGATAAGACATATCAAGGTACCTCTGGTAAAAAGTTCATCTCTTTATTCGCTATAATTATGGAGATACACTCTGTGGAATATAGGATTTGTGACCAGTCCTGAAACTAGTCAAAAAACAGGTGTTCTGGGTAAAACAGTCATAACTTTTTCATACAGAATCCAAATG
>ML794082.1:156147-175761 GCA_009831015.1 Picea engelmannii | reverse complement strand
TGGTGTATATGATCACATTCCTGCAAACCTTCCTTAACTTTAACAACAAGAGACTAGCATTTTCATCAAACTTTTCTTTAGTCTCACATGCCTAGTTTTGGATTAGTCAGCAACCCTAACTTGAAGTAATCATAACTTTGTACCTGTAATGTATAAATATATGAAATTGATACAAAATGTTCTTCAATGTTTTTTATGAAATTCCTCTAAGTATCACTACTTGGAACCTCTTAGAAAAGGAGTTATAGCAAAAATGGCATACCTTGCTGAATTTTGGCTTATTCTAGAGAGCAACCTTGTAGAGCGTTCCCCGCACGGAATATTTTCTGAATTGATTTGAAACTGTTACACAACATACTGTTGTGAGTGGGAAATCCCTCTACGGACTAGCACTTAGGGTTTAATTATGCATGCAGAAAAGACCTAAAGATTTCTAGTTTTTATCGTCGTCCCATACCTAATCCCCATTATTCTTAAGCAAATACATAGTTAAGAAGATCAAGTGAGCCTACCTTATTTTGGGCGTTTGATATCGATCCTTCCTCATGCTCGATCTCTCTTTAAATGCAACTCTCCTCCCAAGGTTGACCTGCATTCACACAAGACAAATAACAAACTCCACATGCATTTGATATATAGATTAATGGGTTAGAGATTCAATAAACAAGTATGCAATAAACCATGAAAACCTCATATGGTGGGATGGGAAAAGTACTTCTTTATTATTAACTTCAACAAATCAACTTACAATGATGAAGTCGGCCACTGCTCCACGAACCCGGTCCTAGGCTCCTCTTCAACTGTCCTCTGACTTCTTTGCTCTATCTTTCTCTTTGCACAAGGATGGCTAAAGGGTTGGGACAAAGGGAATGCACAATCGGGTATAGTTTCTTTACTATGATTCTCCTCCTCCAAATGGGACCCCTAACCCTTCTTTTATAGGATAGAATATGATAGGTATTTGGTTGAACCCTCAGCCATGCATGGCTGGAAGGCTTAGTTAACTCACCCAAAGCTGTGTGTTCCATCAACAACTTTCCTTTTTTCGTCATTTTGTAGGTACACGTGGGCTGTTTTGGGTCAGCTAGCGTGTACACGCGTGCAGTAATGGAGCAGGGCATGTGGGACTTTATAAAATATGTTTTTAAAAAGAATTGTTCAACAATGCTTTGACAAAGAAGGAATCTGAGATGGCCTGATGCCAGGTAAGCGTGTCTAGTGCAAATTAGGGTTATAATAGATGCCCCCTAATGTGTGAGGTTAGAAGAGAATCTGATGGCTGAAATACATTAACAACATTTACTGATGTGCCTAACAAGTGAGCCCAAGGACCAAAAATCAGGAGGCACCATATGTAAAAATAATAATTATCTCATCGAGGCGGGCATACCCATGCTCGGGATAAAATAAAATCATGGCTACCAATCAAATACACTGTAGATCCATGTCATATAACTATATAAAGTGTAGCTGCAAACAATACACAATGGAGCTACATCTCAAAAATAAAAAGATATACATGTAGAGTATCCATATTCTTAGAAGCTGATAAGGCCTGATGCCTGGAGATGAGGTCTTCAGAGCTTGAGCAACAACTTCAAAATCTTCAAAACTTGGGTAGGAGTGTAATATGAGTGTACGACTTCACTACCCAGAGGTATTCGACGGCTCGTCAGTCATGGACTAGAGAATCTTGATGACCAGACTGAAGGCTTCATTGATTTCGAACAAATACTTGATTGGATGTTCAGGATGACTGGGTATGAGGGAAAGAGACAAACTGCAGAGGGGCCAACTCAGGCTTGGTAAAAAATTCCCTTGGAAAACAACATGACAAATGATGAGACTCATGCAACATGGCATTAACATAAGTTTATGAGGCAGGAGGCAACGCAAACTCTCCATATGTTTGCAAGAATAACCAAATGGAGGAGGACACAAATCTATGTAGAGAGAACAAATTCCTAAGGTCGTATTAAATCCCAGAGTTTGACGAACAAATGGACCAATGTGATTTATCCAAGGGTGACTCATTATGCTGCCAATAAAGAAAATACTTTTCCCTTCCTCTTTTTGGGGTATATTTGATTTTTTTTTTTTGTCTTTTTCAATAATTTTGGAAAAAGAATAAAAGAATGTTATGTTACAAAGGAAGAACGAGTGTTGCAAACATACAAGTTCAAGGCACAAGGACAAGACTGATGTTCAGAGCAATGACACTTGAGAAAAATCCTCCAAGGGCCAAAGGTGTCAAGACATAGATGAAAAGTGCTACAAGGCTTGTGTATAAGGTATGCTTCAGATGGTTCAATTGAGAGCAACATGGAGCCGTCATTAGACCAAAGACGCAGGTATGCAAATGCAGTTAACAAAACACACAATGGTAACGTCCTTCAATGTAAGTTTAATGAGCCCAGAGAAGGTAAGCTCAACGGTTTTTCATATTTAGAGAGTTTGAAAAAACGTAAAAGGAGACTCCATTGGGGTACCTTTTTCGAAGGTAGTATAGTCAGTTCAAAAAAGGGGTGAACTAGCACTGACAAGATGCTTATTCAAAACCATTTTAACGAGTGTGATAAAGACAAGATCATTCGACCATTTTTTATTTTTTAAGGAGTCTGAAAAAAGCTTAACTATGGACTTCGTTAGGAATGTTCTTTTGGACCAGTTTAACGAGTGTGAAAGAATAAAGTCACTCGACGATCTTTTCAATTTTAGGGAGTTTGAAAAGAGATTAACTATGGACTCCGTGGGGGTTCCTTTTTCGTAAATTTAGTTCCTCAGGCCCCAAAAAGGGTTAAAATTATACCTGAGAGTACTCTTCTAGAGAACTGAAGTTCCTTAGAGTATACCTTTGTTCGTACAGTTGACCGTCCAGATTGAAAAAGGGGTAAACTACCGCCAGAAATATGTGACTTCAAATTTTAGTTTAATGAGCGTGAAAGGCCACAAGATCGCTCAACAATCTTTTCATGTTTACAGGGTCTAAAAAGGGCTTAAAAGAAGACCCATTATGTCTTTTGGAAGTCTCGAGGGTGAGGTCAAGAGTGAAAAAGAATCATGCAAATGAGGCTCAAACTCGTAATCAGGAAAAAACAACAAGGACTCCCGAGCCTATAGTGATTGGAGACAGCATGGACACCATAATGCAACTAGGATCTACCTAGGGCATCCATGTTCCGGTAAGATCTACCACCAACTCGCGACACTTCTAAAGTAGCAATGATGGTTCCGTGTCGCAACCTGATGGGATCAATCCTATGGAAAATGGATAAAGACAATGAGATACAAAAGTCAGGGTAGAAACCTAACCTATATGCTCAAGTTGATCATCTGAGATTTTTCCACGGACTGTCAAAAGTTACCCAAAACTCCAAAAAAAAATGTCCCTATACCTAATCATACCCTTCCAATGCAACTCTTGGATCACTCTAAATGGTTTTTGGTTTAAACAAAATGATAAGGGGGGCCAAAAAAGTGACAAAAAGAGGCCAAAAGTCTATAAATAGAAGCTAGCAGCTCATTATCACCATTGCTGATTTGGAAATTGACTATGGAGCAAAAAAACCCCTTTGATAAAAGTGGTGATTCTGGGAGCTACAGTGGACGAAACAACCATCTGTCTGGACCAAGTAAGTATAAACTCTCTCCTCTTGCAATTTAAATCTTTATTTTTTCTTTGGGTTCCAAGTTTTGGGGGGGCGTCGACCTTCAAAAGGTCTTCCCTAGGTCCACGCAGGCTATCTTAGGACAAGCCACATGTACATTTGGACAGAGTAAAAACTGCACGCATGTACACACGAATGTCAACATTACAGCCTGCATGGACCCCCTTATTTAATGAAAAAAATTAAAAAACAGGGGTTAACCCTCCTAAACTTTGGTGTTTTGCAGGATGTATGTTCACTGGATAGAAAGAGAGCATGAGGAGGTTAGTGAGTTGGTCGGGGAAGACCCCAATAATGTGGCTACCTTAATGCAATGCGGGATGCTCAAGTTCTTCTTATGTCCTTTTATGTGGGCACAACCTAGGCTACTGAGCACTTTGGTTGATTATTGGCATCCAGATGTAGAGGCCTTTATGTTAGAGGGGCAGTCATTGGTGCCCACGAAAGAGGACATATATTTTTTGACTGGCCTCTCCAAAAGAGGGGAACCAGTCAACTTCTGCACATTTCCTTCGGGGCCGCATAACATAGCGGAATTGATAGGAATTTACTGTGAGGCTGGTACAGACCGATCAAGCTCACAGGTGCCCATAAGAAAGATTATTGACTTATCACTACAGGCGATTATGTTTCTTATTGGGTGGATCACTGGTTCTGTGGCTCTACATCAGGCGTCCCATGCATAGATGAACTATGTAGTCCAATGCTTAAATGCACAAATATTTGACTGCAGCACAACATTGATAGATTGTATGAAGAGGCAGTTAACAGATTGACGGTCGCGAACGCAGAGGAACTTCAGGTTCGGGACCATTCTATGTTCTTTCTTCTTTGAAAGAGTTCCGAGCTTCAGTCCTCGAGTAGTGGTAGGAGGACATCAGGCCTCTCTTCCTGCAGTTTGTAGATGGGCAGTGTTACTGCCACGATAGGGTGGTGAAAGGACCAATGAGTCCTTTGACGATGATTTCTTTTCTTGGTTTACGCGACAGATCCCAGTCATAGATGATTATCCTTATGTTGGGATTGATTTCTCGAGAGATCCTGAGATACCATTACCTCCTGGTGAGGAGCGAGGAGAGATGGGTATGTTTACATCATTGTTTTGTTGTTTTCTTTTGTGAAACATATGTAATTTTTATGTTGTTTTTGTTATATATCATTTTTTTTTGATACCATAGTTTCTGATAGATATGTGTCTATTGTGTGCAAATGTGGGACTAGTGAAACCTGCGGACTATGTGAGGAACATACGTCATCCTCGGCCAGGGGCCTCACCTGCCGCTGCAGGGGGACCAACAACAACAGGAGAGCTTCTAGTGGGGGAGGCTGAGAGGGTGTTGAGACGAGTTGAGAAAAACTTTACTTCGCTCACCCACACGGTCCCTATGGCAGAGATTGAGGATCTGCCACCATCAATGCAACCTCATGTAGTGGGGGCACCATGGACGTGGGTCCGATTATTTCAGTGTTTGGAAAACGTTGTTGATCAGTACAACAGGGCCCACATGCCCTGAACTTAGTTAGAGTTTTCACATGCCAAGAGCACTACTTGTATATATTTTTTGAGGGCATAATCCCCATGACTCGTTATTGGTCATATTTTTGAGGCACTTGCGTCAACCTATGTACTTTGGTGACTATGATATTATATATGGATTTTTATGTCTTTTTGTGTCTTATGGATCATTTTTGCCTTTAAAAATGCATTTACATGTTTATGTGTATGTCCTTTCATATGTGTGCAAGATGCCAATCTAAAATTTGATTAGCTAGAGTATCTGTAATTTGGTTTAATCTCCAAGGAACATGAAAATATGTAATATAATCAAAGCTTCGTTCTAAGAGACGTACCCTAAGGAATCATCGGTGTAAATTTAGATCATGAACACGGTAGACTCTATTTAACTGAGACACAGCCAACTGAGTGTCGAGATAGACCTGTAGATGAGAGATACCAAATGACAAGGCATCACGAAGCAACTCAATAACTGCACTATACTTGGTGACATTGTTTGTGGTGTCACCTAAGCATATACCTCCGAAAGATAATAACTGGCCTCGAGGTGTAAAAATTACCCAAGCTGCGGAGGTAAGCCTCTAAGTGTGCTGGCTAGCATCATCTATATACCTAATGAACACCTCAAATTCACTTGACATATGCCACAATGACGAAAGATAACATAAAAAACAACACGTCCATAATACTAAAAGAAACTAGAAAGTAATAGTACAAAGACTATACAGATGTTACAAAACGTTACCCATGGTGACCTACCTATGAGTAATACTTCTTTAGGTAGAGTCCATTTCTAGGATCTGCCAAAGAATTCCCTTCAAAGTCAACCAGATGATAAGCGCCCTTTTTTAGAACCTCTTTTATGATGAAAGGTACGAACCACATGGGTTTGAGTTTTCTTGCCCACAGGGGGTCCTTATCTTGGTCATAGACTAGGACAAGGTCGCCTTCAGTGAAAATCCGAGGACGAACGGACCTATCATATTGACACTTGACTTTATGTTTGTGAGCCTCGTTGGCTAGGGCCACATCACGATGCTGCTCAAGGTATAATAACCGTTCTTCAAGTGGAGAAGTATTTGGCAATAATTGTACTGCCAACTTTAGGGACGTGATCTGACATTCGATAGGAAATACTGCTTCCAACCCGTAAATGAGTTGAAAAGGAGAGAAACCGGTTTCAGTCTTAATAGACGTTCAGTAAACCCATAATGTCGAGTATAACATCAAATGCCAATTTGACTTGGCTGAGTTGATCGTTCGTTGTAGGATGGTTTTAAGAGATTTATTTACTGCTTCCACCTGACCATTTGCTTGGGGGTAGTAAGGTGACGAATGTTCTTGCTTTAACCCAAGATTTGATGTTAAATTGGTCATCATCTGGTTCTGAAAGTGACTGCCATGGTCAGTGACAATTTCCCTCAGGATGTCGAACCTTGCTATTATCTGGTTGAATAAAAAGAGAGATGCAGTCTCTCCATCATCTTTAAAAATTGGCATAACTTCGACCCACTTCGTGAAGTAGTCTACGACTACGATGATATAATCACATTGTATGGACAAGCCTTGTTCAAATCATGGAAGTCTGTACATACACGAATTGTGCCTTATTTTTTATCGACCAGCACAGGATTTGACACCCATTGGGTCAAATGGATAGGATAGATAAAACTGGCTTTTAGCAGTTTCTCAACTTCAACCTTAATGGTTGCTGCTTTCCTGGGATTAACTGGATGAAGATTTTGCTGAACAGGCTTGGCATCTGAATAAATTGTGATTTCATGTTCAACTATTTTTGGATCGAGGCCTGGCATTTCCTTGTAACACCAGGCAAAAACATCGTGGAATTCTTTAAATAGATTTGTGTAGATTTGAATCTCTCCGGGGGAGCAGTTAGCTCCGATGAAAACATTCTCCACGACGCCTGGGGTTCTAGAGATATTGATCGGTATGGTTTCAATGATGGTTTCCATATTACCCTCAGCATATACCTCGTGTGTAGCTAAGGGATTAATAGGACAAGACCTATCTCCAGTCATAGTCAAGGTGAATTCTTCGGCTTCGATTCTGCTTAACTCTGGGAGGAAGTATGATCTGTGATGAAGATCATCCCAAGGTTTGTCCGGACTAGTCATTGCTTCAATTGCTACTTCGTTGGAGGGAAATACTAAGTCTAACGAATCGGTGTCAATGAGAGAACCTTGAGCCCAAATAGGCTCTAGATGTGGATCTAAGTCTTATGCAGGAGTTGGATCTGTGTTGGTTGAAGCTTGTTGGACTAAAGAGTGCGCTACTTTAGTTGTGGAGAAGGGCATGGACATGCCCGGGTGCCCTGTCCCATCCATCATGGCCAATGGGGAAGGAAGTATCCATGGATTGTTGAATTAAGTCATGCAAAATGATGAAACTTGGAAAATCTCAACCTTATTGTGGTCGGATATGAACTTGACATCGCCTTGAGGGGGTGGGTAATCGAAGGTACCCATCAAAGATTTCCACAAACCAACCCCTACATTGACTATGCCTGGTTGAGGATTATCAATCATTGGGACTGCGGACACCCCCAATGAAGGTTCAGGTCTGGAGAAAGACATTTGATCAATGGTCACAATCCGGTCCTCGTGTGGAAACAACAAGACCCGGAAAACTGTAGCAACCACTGCTTGCATGGCATAAGTCCAATTCCTTCCTAACAAGAGATTGTAGTCGAGGGACACGTTGACTACTTATACCTCGATGCATATAGTCTTCCCTCCTAACTACATGGGGAAAGAGGGAATGATACCATGTGGTCAGAATGAATGACCGTCGAAAGTAGTGAGAAGAGTAGGCGACGAAGACAAAACGGGATGGCCAATGGCCTTCCAACATGCCAACGACATAATGCATGTCGAGGCAGCCTCATCAACCACCGTGCAGAAAATATTTCGAGTAAAATTTTTCGTGGGGTGAGCCACTACTATCTAAAACACTACGTGGTAAGGCAAACGAGGTTTTAAGTCGGTTGTATCCAGCATGATGGTACCCGGATTACAAGTATCAATAGATCCTAAAGCAGTTAACAAATCTTTCCTCTAGGAAAGGCAGCTTTGGAGGACCTCTAAAGAAAACATCACACAAGGGGTTTGAGACAAATCCTCCACCATAGAATAGTTCTGGGTGGCCCTTGCGTTTGGGTTTTGAGAATTTTTTTTGAACGCACCTTTTGGGATGCATGTCATTGTTTCACCCAAAGTCTTCTCAATCTGTAGAGGAAGAGATGGGAGTTCGGCTTCTTTGCCCTTCTCAGAAGTTCTTGGTTTATTGTAGTCATGCGCTCTATTCGATATAAAAGCATCACCCTTCATCATATACACATTCGTAGATGCGGGATTGTTCGAAGATCGAGAAGGTCCTTGAATGCCCCCTTCTGCGCTTGTAGAGGCTTGGGTTAGGTTTTGCCCATGCTGAAATGGATTGGTTAACACAGTAGGTTGTTGGTGTGTCACAAAATTTTGGGCCTTTGTGAGCAAGGACATTGTGGGTTAGGTGGTCTTCCATGCACAGGTTGCATGGATACCTCGCCTTCCATTTCTCAGTGTTGCCCCCCCAACATTATTAGTGGGTTTCTTATCTCCCTTACCCTTCTTTCGTTGTTTTTTCTTTCCTTTAGGCTGCTAGGTGGCCTTTGGATTTTTCGATTGCACTGTGTGTACATCCAATTTTTTAGTAGGGGGAGCATCCAAAACAGTAGTTTGGTTGGCCGCTGTGTGTTGTACAACTGCTTCGTCAGTTGCTCAACAGGCTTTGTTTGTGCTGAACCAACAATACCATCGGCATGTGGTCCAACTCTCTGTCTGGTTTTATCAAGTATTGAGTATGGCACATCTGGCAAGATATTGTATAATAAACCAGACTGAGAATAGATGAGCTCAAGTTGTTGAGCTCTCATGATGGCGTTTTTTTCGAAAAACACTCCTGATGTTGCGACGTCTTTGGATAACTATGGGACCAAAGACTTAAGGAAACACTCGAGCAAGAATGCTGGTGGGACTGACACCTTAATTAAACTCTTCCGATGTCTCCATTCTCGGATGTGATCAGAGATATGGTCCACTTTTGTCTGTGCGAAATTGGCCAACAATTCTGTGCCAGTGTTGTATCTGACAGGTAATTGGAAATGGTTTAGGAAGGCCATTGCCAATTCGCTGAAGGAAGAGTATCTTGAGTGGTAGAGCTCAATGTACCATTTTGCGGCACTCCCAATGAGAGCACGTTGAAACAATCACAACTGTACGGAGTCATCTTTCAATGAGTTATATGAGCACCAAAGGTGGAAGGTAGTCACATGATCGCCTGGATATTCGTTTAGCTTGGCTTTGAACTTTGGTATGTCTGAAGGAAACTTCGTCGGCATAGGGGGCCAATGCGGATCATGACAGATGGAGTCATTCAACAACCTTGTCAATTGTGGCAAATGCAAGGTTGCCAGGAAAGGTAATTTGGGTTGTTGGTGATAACCTGGGAAAAAGGGACTTGGAGTTTGACTGGCACCAGGTTTCCAGGAAAAGTTTGGCTACTGGCCTAGGTTCTGGTAAAAACCATGGCCATGACCAGTGTACAGATTCTATGTGTGAGGAGACATCATCGGCTAATTCCCAAAACAGGATGTAGATGGATGGGTGTGCATTACATTTAGAGGACTTTAGGAAGGGTTGCCCCATGCTGATCCCATGGGGATAGGCATAGTACCTTGTATGGGGTTCCATTGATTGTGGAAAGAACTGCCCAGATCGACATTCCTGATGAGGGAACAGATCCCTGCCAAGAATTCCAAGGCCCTGATGTGGAAGAAGTTCCTGGGTTTCCCCCTTGTGCATGAATAGTACCCTGCATAGGAATAGGTTGTCCGAAACCGGGATTGCCCCCACTCGGGAAAGAAGTTGATGAGAAGGCGTTGTTACCAAACGCACCGAACAAAGAAAATAGTGTCGAACCTACCAACATATTATGTGAAGGTGTTCCTTGACTCCCTGCTCCAAATAAACTATGGTGTGCAGGTGGCCCGACAGATTACTGATGTGTGCCACTGAGTGAAGGGGATGAAGGAGGTATATGACCTCCCCCATAAGGGAAATCATTAAAAGGAGATGAAGTGCGCCCCATGTGGCCTTGTAGAGGAGCGTTAGAGTTCCCTGCCCCCAGACCTAAAGTCTGTGAAGTGGAGTAGGAAAGTACATGACTTGTACCTAAGCTCGGCATCCCATATGAGAACGGAGGGCCTGTCGCACTTGGTGTGAAAGGGGTTGTGGCCGCTGCCATAGACAAGATCAGACCATTGTGCAAGGTAGAGGCAGTAGAGACCATGGTGGCTTGGACCAGTGATGGTGGGTTAGGAGGTGGAAACTCTTCGGTGGTGACAACCGTAGTGGGAATTGAAGAATTCCCAGAGGGAGTGACAACATTTATTTCCATTGCTGCGTGTGACACTGTCTGACACTCATAAGGGTGAGTTGGTACAATGATGGGTGCCAAAAGATCAGTGTTTGGAGTTTCAGATGGACCAAGAGCTTTGACTCCAAAGTCTAAAATGGTCGTTTCCTCCGGATGTTGGTCGGGCACAATTTCTTGTGACCTGGTCACTTCAAAAGACCCTTGTTGGTCTAGATTTTTCCTTAGTGGTGGTGGGGGTGGCTCCAGTGTAACCAGTGAAAGGCCCAGAAGCCTTCGTGAGTGATGGAGCTCATGATCCTCCACTATGTGAGAAGATCAAAGACACTCTAGGGCTTTCTATTCGTTCAAAAAATAACACACACTTAAAAAGTCCCTACAAGATAAAACAAGCAAACACTAAACTAATTGGAAGAACAATTACAACAAACAACACTAGAGAAAATTACTGGTGCAAGTGAAACTCGAACATAGAAGCACCCTCTAGGTATACTCCGCAAAGCGTGGCCCGATGTCTATCCTAGGTATCACGGTATACCCCCGTAGTCACCTGTGTATGTCCCTAAAAAGATAGGCAACTAGGTTGCCAGCGCGCGAACAACCACTAGGCGGGTACAGTCGAAAGTCAGGTAGACCACAATGAGTAGGGTATCGGGCCCAAAACCTGTCAAGGGTATCGAAAGCAAGTGGTCCAGAAGACAACTGAGGACCTCAAACGTATTTGAGACCCATGAAGCTTGTGGCAAATGCAATCGACAGAATCCCAAGACAAGCCCTCTATATGTGTTCTTCACTACGATTGGTACAACTTTGGAGGGGTTATCTCTGCTACCTTTCTGCATGTGACCTCCTGTTTATCCCCTGTGTTAGAGGGGGGTCCCAGATAACTTTCACGATACTGGACTTTGGCACTCCCTAATTCAGACTCCAATGTTTAATTTTAATGGCCTTGAAGAGTTTCCTCTCCAACCTAATTCAAGGCCCTAACCCTAAACTAGTTGGTTGACCCTACAAACATAAAAAGTCTAATGAATTTTAGATTTAGCATTAATTTTATGGCTTGTATTAAGTCAAAGGTTATGAAAGTGAAACTAGTGATGTTTGAAAGACGAAAGAAAAATAAACAGAAAGCTAGAAACAAAAACCTTTACTTCACTCAACTCTTAAACAAATTTTCAAACTTAAATTTTTTTCTAAGATCTTTGAACAACAAACTCAAAGTAGGATTTCACTCGACTACAAGCTACTTATGATCTAAGTAAACCGTCAAGAACTTATGAAAGAAAAGACTTTTCCCAGGTTACTAATGCAAAACAACACTTTTTAACCAACAAAGAAATAAAATATTTTTTTTATTTGAATGCTCACAAAGCAAAAAGGAAAAATATCAACAAGTCAAAACCAAGAAAATTTTTGGCCTAAGCGCAGATCGCAAAGAGTCACTTTAAAAATCACACACAAGCAAATTAAAATTGGACTCTCACACTTGTCTAAAAGCCCTTATAAAATAAAATTGTCGAGGAAAACTTCTAAATGAAAAAAGAAAGCTATTGCTGTGATCAAACCTAAGTTACTAACCGCTAAGACAGAGACCCAAACCTGAGAGGTATAACTCTTGTCAAAATAAAGTATGACTGCCTCACCTTCAACAAAAATTCTCTCCACATGCACACTGCTGACAGTTCCATAGCAAGCTTGTGCATGTGAGCTGTGTACAGTCAGAGTGCGTGTACATGCGTGATGGCCTTATACAGGCCGTGTGTATATCTAAAACTCTGAGACAAATGAAAATCCAAGAAATCCAACCCAGGCAGAGACTAATTTTACTAAGAACCATAATCTCTTGAAGACTCAGACACTTACTTTAACAAAAAATAATTCAAGGAAAACTTCATAGAACAAACCAATCTGAGGTGAAATCTAAGCTGACTACAAACAACAAAGACTAGAAAGAGTTCCAGAAAACCCCTGAGAAGGACTAATTCTGACAGGGAAGAGGATGACTGCCTCTTTAAAATAAATTTTCTGGAATCATACATGCTACTGACACTTCCTCAGCTAGCGTGTACACGTGGGCTGTGAGAATGAAGGGTGCGGGCACATGAAGGCAGACCTTATACAGGCCGCATGTACCTCTGTGGGTCTCGGAAAAAAAAATAACAGTCAAGCAAAGAAACAAAGATAACTGGTATGGAAGACCAAAATCTCTGTTAGCTCAGACTTTTGCAGAAACTTTAAAAACATGAAATGAAACCAGTTCTTAAATATACCCAAAAAATATTCCCAGAAACCCTAGACTATCCCTAGTATGGTTTCCAATTTTGTTGTGAGTGGGAAATCCCTCTACGGACTAGCACTTAGGGTTTAATTATTCATGCATAAAATACCTAAAGATTTCTACTTTTTACCGTCATCCCAGACCTAATCCCCATTATTCTTAAGAAAATACATAGTTAAGAAGATCAAGTGAGCATACCTTATTTCAGGAATTTGATATTGATCCTTCCTCATGCTTGATCACTCTTTGACTGCAGCTCTCCTCCCAAGGCTGACCTGCATTCACACAAGACAAATAACAAACTTCACATGCATTTGATATATAGATTAATGGGTTATAGATTCAATAAACAAGTATGAAATAAACCATGAAAATATCATATGGTGGGATGAGAAAAGTACTTATTTATTATTAACTTCAACAAATCAACTTACAATGATGAAGCTGACCACTGCTCCACGAACCTTGTCCTGGGCTCCTCTTCAATTGTCCTCCAACTTCTTTGCTCTATCTTTCTCTTTGCACAAGGATGGATAAAGGGTTGGGACAAAGGGAATGCGCAATCGGGTGTAGTTTCTTTACTATGATTCTCCTCCTCCAAATGGGACCCCTAACCCTTCTTTTATAGGCTAGAAGAAGCTAGGTATTTGGTCGAACCCTCAACCATGCATGGCCGAAAGGTTTAGTTAACTCACCCAAAGTTGTGTGTTTCGTCAACAACTTCCCTTTTTTCTTGCTTTTGTAGGTGCACACGAGATGTTTTGGGTCAGCTAGTGTGTACACATGTACAGTAATGGAGCAAGGCGTGTGGGCCTTTATAAAAGAGGTTTTTAAGAAGAGTTGTTCATCAGTGCCTTGGAAAAGAAGGAATTTGATATGGATTGATGCTAGGTAAGCATGTCTAGTGAAAATTAGGGTTATAAAACATACTACAGACTATACCCTAACCAACACATTTGGTCTCACTAAATTTGGATCTGTTATGAAGAAGTTACGATGTTTTTACATGAAACACCTGTTTTTGACTAGTTTCAGGACTAGCCACAAACCCTATTTTCCACGGGGTGTAAATCCCAAAATACAATGACCCACAAGCTAAATTTTTCACCACAGATACTGGGATATGTTTTCTCAATTGCATAGAAATTTCAAGGTCTGAATCATTATAGAAAAAAAATTATAGCGAAAATGGTGAGATGACCTATTAATAACATACCTTAGAAAGAACCATCAAAATAATTTATCCTTCCTTGCATTTCGGCCTTCTTTTCTTCACCTTCACTCAGAATTCTGGTTTAGATATCCTTGGTTACCTCAAACACCTATATATATTCAATATTCTCAAGTGTGTGTTAAATGAGAGAGCCTTGCCTCTTATTTATACTCTCCAAGTAGCTTCCTTAAAAACATCTTCTTGGTCACTTGGCCGACTTTCCTTATTTTAGGGTTAACCCACTTCTAATTTCTCCATTAAAATTATTATTGAAATAATTTATTTTGTATTCAATTTGAATTATAATACACTCATCACTTCACTTTATTATTTATCCTTTAAAAATCTCTTAAACACTTTGACTACTTTGACCTTTTGGGGCTTCTAGATGACATATGAGGGTCCTCCAACTTCGTATGGCCATAACTCTCAAACCATGAGGAGTTATGTGACATTCCACATACCACCAGAAATAGAATGACATGTACTATCCATATAGAATAGTATTATCTAAAAATATATCATAACTCATACTGTTACCCATCAAACAAACTTGGGTCCATTGCCCAAACCTGGGGTCTCCAACTTCTCATGGCCATAACTCTCTAACCATGAGGAGTTATGTTACATTCCTCATACCACCAGAAATGGCATGACAAGAACTATCCATCTAGGATAGTTTCCCTGACAAATTCACTATCCTTCATTTCATTATTCCACAATTAAGCATGGGTTCTCTTATTCCACAAAGCGTCTTCCCATGAGGGCTTTCACCATAAGGGGACCACTTTGGATTTCATCCATATTTACTTCTTATTAACCATGAAAAAACAATAATGAGTCATGTTTTCATCAAACAATATTGATTCCATTACCCAAACCTTTGTGCTACAAGGATTTCTTCAAGAGTTGACATTAATGACAATCAACCTTAATCAACAGTTATAGTGAGCAACATCCATGATGCTTGTTGTATATGAAGCCATGTGCTTCACATTTTTTACATTTTGGTCTTCGGACAAAAACACTTATTTGTAAACTTTTATCGTTATATATATGAGGCTTCTACTAGCTTACTTGTTTTATGTACAAAGTGTGATTGGATTTTATAAGTGTCTCAAATGTCTGTCTAACACACAATTAGCTAATGCATCTGTTAATGTATTTAGACATCTAGGAATGTGTTGATATTCAATGTAATCAAAATGACGCTCCAAGAGGAAAATTCGTAAATATACCCTTAACAAAGTAGGACTTTGAATATAATAAACATTACTCAACTGTAGTACTACTAATTGTGAATCGAGTCGTACAATAAGATGACAGATTCCAAGTGAAAAAAAGTCATTTAACAACTTGATAAATGCACTATATTCCACGATATTGTTAGTTGCACAACCAAGGAAAACACCATGTAGACTGGTTAACTCATCTGTAGGTGCATAGATTGCCCAAGCAACAGATTCTAAGCTTTGAGTACTGTGAATAACGCCATCAATGAAGCCAATGTAGGGTAGTGAAGACACTGACATTTGGAAACCAAACATAATGCAAGGTAAGCTTCCAAAAGGTGGAAACCAAAAATGAAAAAGCAAACAAGAGTATAATACATAAAAATACATAGCACTCATGCAAAAATGACTTAAGCATAGTACTTCTTCAAGTAAATCCCATTTCTAGGTTCACTCAAAGGAATTCCATCATAATCCACTAGTTGATAAGCCCCTTTCTCCAACACTTGTTTCACAATATAAGGACCCCACCACATAGGCTCGAATTTACTGGCCCGTACCAAATCATGATCTTGCTCATAAAGAATAACTAGATCACCCTAAAAAAAAACACATGGTTTGACATTCTTGTCATATTGAGATTTGATGCACTTTTTTTGAGTTTCAATAACTAAGGCCGCATCACGACAGGCTTCTTCTAATTGCATCAAATATAAAAGACGTTCCTCTTTAGCCAAGGTGTTAGGGAGAAGTTCAACGACTATCTTCAATGATGGGATCTCACATTCAATCAGAAAAATTGCTTCGATACCGTATACTAACTGGAAAGGTGTGAACCCTGTGGCATACTTAACGGATGTACGATATGCCCACAATGATGAAAACAACATCGTGTGCCAATTTGACTTATGAATTCCTACCATCCGTTGAAGCATAGTAGTGAGAACTTTGTTGATTTATTCGACCTAACCATTGGCCTGCGGATAATAGGGGGTTGAGTTTTCATGGAGAAGACCCAACTTCTCAGTAATTTCAGACATCATGAAATTCCGAAAATGACTACCGTGATCAGTAACGATATATTGAGGGACACCAAAATAAGTAATGATATGATTGAATATGAATAATACTGCATTTTTCTCAGTGTTATTAAATGTAGGCATCTCCTCGGCCCATTTAGTGAAATAATCCACAGGTACAATAATGTATCCATGCCCCCCAGCCAAGTGAGGGTTACATGTCATGAAGTCAATGCCCCATTTGGTGAATGGAACAATAGAAACTACAAGATGAAGAGGACCAAGGTGAGATTGAATCTTGTTGTTGTAGGTTCGATAAGCATGGAATTTCTGGACAACAATAATGCAATCCTTAAACAATGAAGGCCATAAATAACTAGCTCGTAAGATCTTTTGGGTAGTGGCATACACAGGAATATGATTGCTACATGCTCCAGAGTGACAATAATTCAAATCTTTTTCAACTTCATCGTAAGTGAGACATCGTCGAAAGATGGAATCAACACTAGGGCGGTAAAGGGTATCCCTAAGGATAATGTATGGACGGGCTTGATACCGGATATGATGATGATATGTACTAGAAAGATCATGACAAAAATTTTCAGTCTGGAGATAAATGATGATATGTCCGTACCATATGTCATTAGAATTGATCATAAAGAGGGATTCATTAGGTAAGGAATCCTCTGCCATAGTTTCTGTGTCAATAGAGGGAAGGTCACAAATCAAATCAACAAAAAACAATGATTTCTTTGACTTGGCATGCTCAAATTCCAAGTCAAACTCCTAGAGAATAACTATCCATTTAGAGTATTTCACCCCTAGCAAATTTCGTGTAAGGATGTGCTGCATGGGGTTGCAATCAGAAATAATAGTGGTTTTGTGTAATAAGATGTAGTGATGAAAACGTTGGATAGCTTGCACAGCCGCCAAGGCCAGTTTATCCACATGTAGATATTTGGTTTTGGTGGTCGTGAGACTCCAACTCAAATAGTATACAACGTGTTCATCTTGTGAATCATCCTCTTGGACTAAAACCATAGCAATGGTAGAGTCCGAAGTAGCTAAGTACATGAAATAGTCTTGACTATAATCCGGAGGAAACAACAAGGGTGTACGGGTTAAGATGAGTTTCAAAGCTTCAAAATCTTTATTTGTAGTTTCATCCCACACAAAATCGTAACCTTTCTTCAGCAGACAAGTAAATCCTTTCGTCAATTCAATTTAATTTGGAATGAATCGACATAAAAATATTTCCTTCCCTTGCAAACTTTGGAGTTTGCGCAGTGTGGAAGGAGGACGTAGATTAAGAATGGCCTCAACCTTCAAGGGGTCTACCCTAATCCCATGTATCGATACGATAAAACCAAGAAGTTGTCTGGATTCCACACAAAAACACATTTGTGAGGATTCAAACGTATGCGATAATAACGACATCGTAGGAAAATGGCCCGTAGATGTGTCAGGTGATATTGGCGATGCATAGAATGCATCGATAGATCGTCTAAATAGAGTTTTACAATGTGCTTAATATTGTGAAAAGCATAAGACATAGTGCACTGAAAAGTCACTCCAACGTTTTTTACACCAAAGGGTAGTTTCCGATAGGCAAAGGTTCCCCAAGGGAAACTAAAAGTGGTCTTGTGTTGATCCACGGGTGAAATTTTGATTTGATTATAGCCGGAGAAACCATCCATCAAAGAAAATATTTCACTCCCAGCATAATCATCAAAAATCTGGTCAACAAAAGGGGTAGGATAATTGTCTTTCGGACAAGATTTTTTTATATCCCTATAATCAACGCAAACACAGATCATTCCTTGATTCTTCGTAATGGTAACAATATTGGGCACCCAATCCGTCAAAGCCACAGGATAGATAAAACTGTCTTTAAGAATTTTTTCAACCTCAAGCTTAATTGCAACAACTTTGCATGGGTGCATTGGGTGAAGTCATTTCCGAAAAGGTTTAGCATCTAGGTATGTCTTAATATCATGCACAACAATATTAGAATCAATACCAGGCATTTCTTCACAACTCTAGGTGAAAACATCACAAAATTCTTGGAAAAGGGATTTATAAGTAAAGACTTCATCAACAAAACATGAAGCACCGATATGAACATTTTCCACGACTCTGGGCTTGATCAAAATGTCAAGAGGGATGGTAGGAGAGATATTACTCAAGTTCCCTTCATACAAAACATCATGTGTAGGTTCAGGAACAGAGGAAATAACAACAATGGTAGACAATGTCGAAATCCGTTGATAGCTCTCTATGGTCTCAGTTTCCAAAAAGAGAATAGAATAATGATTCCCATCATCCCATGGAGTCTCTTCCATATACATGACCGCCATGATCATCTCGTTAGTAGGAAATATCACATGAAATGGATCGGGAGATGCATCACAAAGACAAGGAGGAGAAAGAGTTGTCGATTGAATAACTTGATAAGTCAATTCCATCGGACTTAAAGGCATGTTGTCGATGTAACAATGGAAATCACTAGGGTCAGGTACTACCCAAGCATCATAAGACTCTGGGGTTTCACTAACAAAATTAAATGTCATATTGATCGAGGTGAAAAAAGAAGGAGGAATATTTGGTGGAGGGATGGGGAAAGTACCCATTAACGTTGAATCTTTGAGAAGACCCAAACCAACATTCTCATAACCAGGAGGTTTTTTCGATATAAAAGGGACATTTCTAGTACATGAATCAACGTTAAAGAAGTCCAGTTAATCGATAGTAAGGAACTTTCCTTGGTGCGGGAAACATAACACATGAAAAAGGGTAGAAACAACTGAGCGCATGGAGTCAATCTAGCTACGACCAAGTAAAAGGTTGTAATCAAGAGGTGCATCAAAGACCTCAACCTCGACATTAACCACTTTACCTTCTAACGTAATAGACAATGAAGTAATAAAACCATAAGGTTTGAATCCTGTACCATTAAAAGATTTAAGAGTTGTGTAACTCGATCAGGGCAGGAGATGTTGAATCATGTTGTTATTGATGCCAATGGTTTGATTACTTGGGAGATTGTTGGATCATGTGTCATTGATGAAAATGGTTTTATTGATTGATGTCAAGTAATTGATTGATTGATGATTGCTGAACAAAGTATATGTATTGTCCTTGATGAGAATGATAGATGTCAAAGTGGAAACCAATTGATAAAGATGGATCATTGATATGATGCATAGATGAAGATGGATCAATGAGTTGTCATTGATACATGATGATGCATAGTTTGTT
>ML794082.1:91781-106654 GCA_009831015.1 Picea engelmannii | reverse complement strand
AAGAGCATGATGTATACTATCCATCCATGGGTGTTGTATATTCATTTTCATTTTCCTTCATGTCCAAATAACTTCATCAATATTCTGGTCCAAAACCCATGACTAGGGTTGACATCAATGACAACAACCAATCTTCCAACAGTGATTTGATTTCCTAATCAATCTTATTGATTGTAATTGATCACTTAGTTAGTTGTTAATATTCCTTGTTATATGAGTTTTTTATATACAAGTAATACCATCTTTTACTGTACGCATTTCCTAGACTACTCCTGATCGGGATAGGTTAGATTAGAACAGGTTATTCTCTACATCTTAAACCATTATATTATTCATCTTAGTGTTATAGATAGTAATTTAGTATTATTATTTTTAATTCATTTGAGAACCTTTAGTTCTCATATTCATATTAGTCAGTTAATTAGTTAGAATAGTAACAAGGCCAAAATCCGGTTGGTAGCACTATCCCAGACGAGACTGGGTCTAATTGGGACCTACCATCGAGAATTTTCCCTCGTCTGGTTGAACGGGCCATTTAGACCCATCAATAGTATGTATAGAACCAATGGAACTACAAGAGTACACCACCAACTTCAATAATATGGCCATCATGTTGGGTATCTCTCTCAAGAGCGCAGATGTACTCCTCAAGTATCTGGGGGTCTACATAGCCATCTGTGAAATAAAGTGATTCTTTTCAATCCAAGGACATTGGACAAGGCATGTGTACAAGAAAAATATCTATAAAACATAGGCCACAAGAAAGGGCATCCAAGCAATTGCAAGGAGAAAGAGAACTAGGTAGCTTCCAATGAGGGGAAGAAGAAGTGGAAAGGGGGAAAGGATAAGAATACGACAACCATTTCACATCAATGAAAGGATCCTATAAACCATTTGTTGGTTATTAGCTGAACGGATTCTCTCTACTACATGTTTCGTAGACCCAGGGTTCATATCTATAAGGGTACCAACAAAGCCTAAAACTATCGGCCCTTCTAGTAAATGAGAAGGCAGCACAGTACATAGAATGCACTATGCAGTCTCACCCAATATAGCTTTAAATGGGTGGTTGCAAGACTCGGGTGTTTGCAGCCTAGGATTGAGTATGAGATAGGGGATCTACATTCTAAGCCATTAATTGTGATTTGTATTACGAACTACTGTTATTTCGCTTAATACTTTGACCTTGTGGCCTCTGTTCTTGATAAATCAACAACAATTACTCAGCAATATAATAACTCATTCATTCATTCATTTCATACAGCATCTAACTAATAAAAGTATGACAAAGATATGCATTCATTCATCATATTACATAGGTAATACCATGGTTCACCCCCTCCTGGGCTACATCCACAAAGATTTGGATCTTGGCTCTCTTATTATGGAAGTTCTACAATTCTCATGCCTTGCGCTTACAACTCTCCTCAAATGGATAAGATCTCTGTGAGGCGAACTAGATCACACCAGGATCCACAGCCTGCGATCTAATCCTAAAAATGTACCTCCTCTCTTCCTCTTAGCTCAATTGCTTACAAAATTAGTTCTCTCATCAAAACATTACATAAAGATAATCAGACTCTACATAGGTAACAAACCAAACTGCTTCTGAACCCCTCTATGATACCTACGTATCTATATTTATATCTATCAGGCTCTTCAACCATTTTCAAAAAAACCATAACAACTATTGTCGTTAGGTCTTCCTTCTCTGCATGTGTGTGTTGCTTCCTTCCAACTGTTGCCTCCTTCTTGCATGCACACGTGTTGTGCTTCTTTCCAATTGTCACTTTCCTCCTGCACGTTTTCTTTCCCACGATTTCTCTTCCAGCTGTCATTCTTCTTTGTGCACACTTTATTCCCCACTTCGTCCTGCTACCAACAAGCCCCCAACACTGACATGTGACTTGTCCTGAGTCACCTAATCTTTCTGAGCTTCCTCGATCTCTTCAATGATCATCTGGAATTTTTCCTTTAGCTCTGCTACTTTTGTCAGTGCCTGCGTAGTCTTCTCCTTAATGGTCTCCACTACTTGAACGACCACTTCGTCACTCAGTAGTCCTGTGCATTCTGCTTGAGTCTGTGTCATCTATGTTCTATCTGCTTATGCCTGTGCAAGTACTTCTTCTACCCGTTCCTGTAATGGTTCTATTTGAGACTGCCACTCTTGTTTCTGTGTCTGTGCAGTGATAAGTTCTGCCTGCATCTTCTTCAACTCTTCCGTACCCTTGACGCATTCTGGGATTTGTATGGTATTTTTCCTCTGTTTGAGTTCTGGGATCGCTACATTGATCCTCTCCTCTTACTTGTCCCAATGTTGAACCTGTGGATCCTCCTCCAGTCTTTTCCAAAGTTGCGTTGCTTTGTTGAGCAAGTCAGTTGTCATGCTAACCTGCTTCTCCAGCTCCTGTATTTGTGTTGTTGTTGCTTGCCTCCTCTACTCCTTTATTTCTAGTGGAGTTGTTGGTGTTATCTCTTCTCGGAGATCCCTGATCTCCTTCTCGTATCGAGCAATTGCCTACACAATCTAGTCGATATTTTCTATGGCTGGGAGTTCATTTTCTTGCGCAGTGTTTGGAAGTTTCCCAAAAATTTCTCCCACTCTGAGTTCCAATTCATTCCTACATTATGTCTCCTCCCGAGTTTCGGATTTGTCCTTCTCATACTCTCTTTCTAGTGCTTCCCGCTACTTTGTCACTTTCTATAGCTCGACTAAGTTTTTATGTGCCTGAGACTATATCTCTTGGTCAACGTTAACCTGCAATTTGTGTAATTCCCTTGATGGCATCTGTGTCAGGACCAATTGGATGTGGTCCAAATCCTTCAGTGGTGTATGTCCCACTATTTCATTCATTCATAGCATGCTCGATTTTATGTGGATAGTCGCGTGTGCGTGTGGCATTGGGAGGATTGGGTCTCTTTCTTCGACCTCCACTCCTTCATTGGTTTGTGTTGTCAATGGATCTATGCCTCTTCTACTACTTTATGTCTGGGCCTCTCCGAGTGTCTTGAGGAGGTGTCCTATTTCTACCAGCTCTTTTTGTATATTATCCATGTGATGTGTTGTGTGATCGAAGTCTTCTGCAAGACAATCCTGGACCATTCTAGCGATCATTTCTCCTTCGTCCTTCGTGATCGTATAGTCTGGTGATGTTTGTTGCACCTTTGATTTCTTGTGTACGCATGCGACCTGTACAACTGGTCTCTTAGTTCCCCCTTGCTCCTGTGTGATGGGGTTTGGGGAGATCTCTTGCGCTCCCTTAGCTTGTTTCGTCTGTTCGGTGGTCTCTTTCTGCCCCTTTTGGGTTCCTGTCTGCTTTGACCCTTCATCTACCTAAGTTGGTTTGTTTTGGCCCGTCCTTAGTTTCTTGGGCACTGGGATTTGTAGAGGCTGTGTTTCTGCCTGCACTGCTTCTCCTTCTGCAGGTCCTTTCGGTACTTCCTGGGGAATGGATGGGATCCTCCATGCATCAGGCCATTCACTGATGACAATGTCTATATCACCTTCTGTGATGCAATAGTGCATCAGTAGCCACTGATTATCTAGATCATGTCTAGTTTGTATCCACATGGCTTGACGTGTAGCCCAGAAGTTAGCGATATTCACATATTGTGCGACAACTTCTCGTGTTATTCTCCATGATCGGCTAATAGCTTCCTGCATGTCCCATAGGTATGCTTCAAAGATGATTCCACTGTCCCTCTTATGTATGGCCTATGGCCCCGATCTCAAAACTCAATATCTCACTCTCGCTAGCTATGGTCTAGTAGCAAAAACTACATACTCTAGTTCCCACCATCCCATGAAGGCTATGAGGGTGAGAATCCATGAGTAATGAAACTTTTTACAGAGTTCCTGCGTGTCCTTGTAGTCCACTTGGACCAATTTTAGCAGATAAGGTGCCCAGCTCACGAAGGTGCCTTCTATGCATTGAGTTGCAACTGTGATGACTTATGCCGATACTTCATCTTTGAGAAATTTTATTAACAACTTACATGCTAAGATATTTTCACCTAGTTTTGTCATTGCATTGTTGATCCATTTGATTATAATGCCTCTTTTCCCCCTAGTGGTTTCGTATTTCTTCTTCATTTCCTCTGCTAACACTTTTTCCTTGGATTTATCATCCAGAATCAGCGTGGGATCCATACCTTGACTAGGTAATCTTTTTATCTACGCAATAAGATCAACTATTATGGGGACGGGTCTGTCCAGCCAAATATTCCCTCCATGTGTAACTACTAACAGTTTCTTAACACATTTTGTCACGTACTTTCCTCTACCAAAGTGTGGAAGTTTCATCAATCCTAAAATGCATGTTCGGTCCATTCCAACTTCCCACTAGTGTGGTTGGATGATCGTTTCCCCAAGTTGGTTGACCACTATGTTCTGCATAAAAACCCTTGGTGCAAGTTCTGGGTACTTGGTGTCATCTGAGACATCATGGTCGGAATATTTGAGCTTCCCAATGTGACCCAGTAGTTGCGGCTCTACCTGTACTCCCTCTGGTATGCATGGTAGCATGATTTCTATTGTCGATTTCTTGCGAGGTGAGCTCGGTATCAAAACTTTGCCTTCCTGTTGTGGTGGTTGGTACGAAGTTCCAACAATTCCTAGTTGCTACCCTGTAAGCCATTTTGGCCAAGCCAAGGTGGTTCCCATGGTTTATTCTGTTGGTTGACCTATGTTGGGTACCTGAACCTCATCTAGTTTCCCTTCTGATCCTTGATTATGTGTTGTTTTGTTACCTTCCACGGTTGGTTCAGTGCTTTCTAGTTGTACTTCCTGTTGGGGTTCCACTTCCTCGTCCTGAGGTTCATGTGCCTCTGTTTGCATGTCCTCTTCCATGGCCTCTGCTTGTGGCTACTAAATCTCCTCCAGTATCGGTGTAGAGTTCACTGATGGTATCTTTGGGGATGGGATCTCATCGATATCGATGATCTCTAGTTGTCACTGCTCGTTTTCTTCCAGCGGTCCTCGTGACCTAGTTTGAACTCTCGTCGGTCTGGAGGTCTGACCTTGTTCGACGGACTTTGGTGGTGCCATAGTGGTGAGTGTGGAACACCTGTTGACTTTAGAAGACTATGGTGAGCTCTGTGGTCTCGCTCTATTCATTCGAGCTATTGTTTCTCTCTCTCTGTTCTCCTTTCACGAATAGACAAGTTGTTTCTGTGCTCACATGTTGTCTGGGCTTGTCATGAAGCTTATCATGGAAACTTCCTCCATGATGTGATTACTGCTCCATAATTGTGGTTTGAATTCATTTGTGACAGTTTTGTACTTTCCATTACGCCTCTCTTTTCATTTCCAGTTGGTGTTTTTAATGTGATGTTCCATCAGTCCTTGTCGTGCCTTAATTCCTCTTAGTGTTGTCCTATCATCCTACTTTTTCCAACTTTCCATTTCCCAATTGTTTGTCTTAGGAATGTAACTGTTTCTCTTTCCTTTACTGCATTCATTTTTCAAGAGTCTTGTGGCTTTTTCGTGGCTTTTCAATTTTTTTTTTTTTTTAACTGCACGATGGGTGGTCAATTGTCCTTTTACAACTTCAATCAGATCCCATTGATCATTCCTCTGAATTATGCTCCTTCTAAATATCTCAACTGTATATCTCCACCATCTATTACATATTTGACCTCGTATGGTCCTAACCAATGCATTCTCGGCTTTCCTGGGTGCTGAAATGACTTGTTGTCATAGAGAAATACTAGATATCCTTTCGTGAAAGTCTTCTTCTTAATGTGTCAATCATGCCATGATTTGTCTCTGGCCTTCTGCACTTGTTGATGGAATCCTGCCAGGATTCATTCTTCCTCCATTGCTAACAGTTGATTTAATCTTTCCTGTATTGTGTCGCGTTATGTCATTTGTGTGATAGCGGCTACGCGTAATATGGGTACTAAAAATTCTAATGTCACTACCACTTCTTGGTCGTAGACGGGTTTGAATGGTGTGTGCCCTATCAACGTTTTTCATGTCATCCTATACACCCATAATACTGCCGATACTTTGAGGTCCCAGTCATCTTTGTTGACGTTACAGATCTTTGTCAATGCATTCTCTAGAATTTTGTTAAAGGCCTCTACTATGCCATTCACCTGTGGATGATGCAGTGTGCTTCTCTAGTGGTGAACTTTAAATTCCTCAAGCATCGCATGGATGGTTCTATTTATGAAATGTGTGCCTTAGTCTCTCATTAAAACTCTTGGGCACCCAAACCTAGTAATTATTTGTTCGAATAAGAAGTGTGCAGCGGTCTCTGCGTTGTAGTCTTTTACTGGTGAGGCTTACGCCCATCTTGTTAGGTATTTTTTCGCAGTGATGATGTATTTTTTCGCCCCTGTTCTCTTGGATGGTGGGTTAATCGGTCCCACAAAGTCTATTGCCCACTTTTCAAATGCCTGTAATGTTACTTGTGGTCATAGCGGCATCTTGTCCCTTTTGTTGGGTTTGCCTACCCTTTGACAGACATCGCATCTTTGACAGTACTCTTTCGAGTCTCTGTGAATGGTTGGTCACCATAATCCTACATGGAGTACCTTCTGCACAGTATCTTTTCCTGCGTAGTGTCCTCCTACCAATCCCTCGTGGGCTTCTGCTAAATTCTTGATCATTCATGCTTCATTATGTACCTTCATAAAATGCTATCTGCGCCCATTTTATATAGATGTCCTACGATCAGTTGATAGTTAGTTGCGTGAACTACCAGGTTCTTCTTCTACATGGTGGTATAATCTTGTGGTGCGGTACCTGTGCTCAAGTACTATATGATCTCTGCAAAGTAGTGATCAGCAATATGTACTGAAAATAGTTGTGCATTCGAAAAGTTGTCTTCTAATTTCATGGGTTCTTCTCCATTTGTGACCCGTGATAGGTGGTCAGGTCCTGCATTTAGTTTTCCTGGTTTAACAATTACTTCGAAGTCAAATTCCTGAAATCACAGTAACCATCAACAGATTCTCCCCCCCAACACTGGCTTGTTGACTAGGTATTTTAGGGCTGAGTGATCTATAAACATCTAAAAATGATTTCCCAATAGGTAGTGTCTCAACTTCTGAAGTGCATAAACGATAGCTAGGCCCTCTCTTTCCATTGTGTTATATTTCTGTTCTAAATCAGATAGTTTTCTGCTTGTGAATGCTATCGAGTGATCCAAGTCTCCTTCTCTTGGTTGCGCCAATATAGCTCCAAGTTTTATCGTTGATGCATCTACATGCACATGGAATGTCTTTCCCCAATCCAAAAATACTAATATTGGTGCAGTGACCATCTTCTCCTTTAGGGTATCCATACCGTGTTGACACTCATCATTCCATTGGTACTTTGTATCATTCCTTAGCAGTTTTTTCATTGGTGTTGTGATCTACACATATCCTTTGATGAATTTTCGATAGTATCATGTGTGTCCTAACTTCGCTCGTAGCTGACAGACTGTTTTTGGCATTGGTAAATTAACGATGACTGCGATCTTTTCTGGATTGACCAATAGCCCTTGTTTGCATACTATATGTCCCAATAGTATCCCAAATGGTGTTCCAAATATACATTTATTTATGTTTAGTGATATCTGACACTGTCTGCATCGTTCTAGCATCAAGCGTAAAACTTCCATGTGGTTTTTCAATAGACTATATACTTTCCAGTCATCCAGGTATACTTCGAGAAACTGATGGATGAATTCTTTAAATGTTACGATAACCACTTTGGAGAATATTGTTGGTGCATTCTTCAGTTCAAATGGCATAACTGTATATTGGTAATATCCCCATTCTATCGCGAATGTGGTCTTGTATCTGTCCTCCTGTGCTATCTTAATCTGATGGTAGCCTGAGAATTCATCAGTGAATGAGTAAGCTTCATGTCCCCTGACATTATCTAACACTTCATCCATGAACGGTGTCAGGAATGGGTTGTGTAGGCATGCATTGTTCAATTTCCTCAAGTTGACGCATATCCTAATCCCTTTGCCTTATTTCTTGTCCTGTACGACCATCGAGCTTATCCATTCTGATTCCTCAACTAGTTTGATTATTTCGGCTTCAAGCATCCAGTCGATCTCCTCTTTAACTTGTTGTTTATATATGGGATTCAGTCTATATGGTCGATGTCTAATCGGTATCTCTTTAGGTCTGAGAGGTATCTTCATCTCTCCCAGTTCTCCTGTTATACCCTTCATATCTGTAAATGTTGTAGGAAATAAGTTGTTGTACTCACGCAACAACTCTATAATTCTTTCTATTGTTGTCTCATCCTAGTAGTCTCCAATGTTGGCCATTTTGGGATGTTCAGTTGCTCTGATGTTAAATTTCTTTACCTTGATTGGCGCGGAAATAACTTCAGATTCTATGGGTGGTCCCTTCACATCTCTTTCTCTTTCTACTTCTTCAATATCAATGTTGTGATGGTCATCTTTGTGTGGTATTTCCTCATGTACTTGGTAACATGACAGTAGTTCCTTGACTGTCTACTTATTTCGTTGTTTCTCTTCGATAATAAGTTCTATTTCTAGTTTTTCAATGAATATGACTCCTCTGATCCGTTTCAGGGTTGCATCTATGTTGGATTTCTCTTGCTTGAATTAGAAAGTGATGATAAAGTTCTGTTGCAATGTCACCTATGTTGTAGTTCCTTTACGTAGTTCCTGATCTGTATACCAGTTCATTAGTATGGCTACTAATGTGTGAATGAAGTGGTGAGTCCATTCCTCTGGTGGGGTCATTTTCCACAGTGTTTCGCATTCCTTCAAGTGCTTTATTGGTGTCCCTAGTCCTTCATATCTCCGTTGTTTATTGTTTTTTTGTTCTGCGTTGAACCTTATGCGCAGTAACCTCTTACATTGGTACTAGTTTGTAATAGTCTCCTTGTGTACGCCCCACCATCTCGTGGGTGTCGCCTTGAGTGCTAAATCTAGTGCTAGTAGCCTCTGGTTCTCTAGTACTTTGTCTTCATATTGTGTCAAGAATGTTTCCAAATCATTTAAGCCATGGAAACTGGGTGGTTCTTTTATTTTTGTGCCTATCCATCGTACTGCGTGGTCTATTCTTTCACATCTTCTCATGGATACTTCGTGTAGTCTCTGCTTCCAGTTCTTTAATCCAGTGTCTGAATATGTTGCGCATGAAGTAATACTGCACCAACTGAGTACCCTGTCTGCAGTTGGGTTTACATAATCCTCCTCACACGTAGTTGTTTTATACAATTGGTCGACTTCCTCTAAGTCCAGGCAAGTGGGTTCTACAAACCTCTCCCCTTCTGATGGATCTAGTGGTGCTATGACCTTGTAATCTCCGGATTCAAATGTCATTTTCCTGGTCTTCAAGTTAATTATGGTCTGGTTTTCAAACGCTCAATCCAGGCCGAGTAGTGTCAAGTACAGTGTTGTGCCATCCACTATTTCGATGACTTCAAAATCTTCTTTAGTGCGCACACCATCAATATCTATTGTTACTCCTTTTAGTCTCTCGATTGATAGGACCCTATGTTGGTTTGCTAGTTTTAGTTGGACATTCAAATATCCCAATATTGGCTCTCCCATGCATTGCCAGGTTTTCTTGGGTAGCACATTCACTTCAGATCCTAGGTCCAGTATGATATCTTCCATATTGAAACCCCCAATGTTAGCATTCAATCTAAATTCCCTACTTGTTCTTCTTCTTGTGTGTAGACGATTGACAATTTTCGGTTCTAGCTTTTGTTCTGTCTCATTGCTACATTTCTCTAGGATGTTTTGCAATATTTTCACAGCTGAAGGATCACTTAACATTTTGATGCATGACTGTAAAAAGTCTTGGATAGTACTTACTTGTCCCTTAGGTGTCATTCCTTTGGTACGATCCAATGATGGCGGAATTTCGTATTATGGGGCTTCATGGGTTGGTTGCGTAGTGGAAGTCGACATTGTGTCCATATTCTAAAATTCTTGTTAGACTTCCTTAAAAGTCTCCTTTTATTTGGGTGTGTTGAATTGCTTCCTTGGTTCAGTGTTCTTATTTACCCCCTGGTTCTGTGCAGGTTCTTGTTGGACTATGTCATTCCTATCTTCCTTCCTCCATGGGTGACTATGTTGATGTTCCATCCATCCTCTCTTTCTTCGACTAAAATCCATTGAACATTCGGATTGTTTTGGTTCCTCTTTTTCTGGATATTTACTAATAGTGTCGGGCATTCCTCTGTCTCATGGTTCGATGTGCAACAATACATACAAGTTGTTGGCAGCAGTAGGAATTCCCTTGCATAATGTCCCAAATGCTGACAATTGTGACATGTGACTGGTCCTCTGCCATGTCTGAAACCTCCTCTGGCTCATTCTCCTCCTCGATATCCTACTCGATCCCCTCTTGGGATGTAGTACTATGGTGCCTAATTATACTATGCGGTATTATACTAGGGTTGCATCGGGTTGTACTACGGTTATGCATTGTTGTATGGTTGTTGTGTAGTGTTGTACTGTTGTTGTGCAAGGTTGTATGGAGCTAGGGCTTGATTGAAATGTGGCGCTTCTTGCCCAGTCATCATTTTGGCATGTACTATGTAGGCGTCCGATGTTCTCTCCCACATCAGCTCCATGGTTCTGCACTCTTTTTCATTGTGGCCTACTGACTTACAAAAGGTGCGGTAAGAATTCTTTGGAATTGTCTAGTACTTATGCATCATCGTGCAGTGATAAGGGTTGTGACCCGATTTCTTGCATATATTGCACCATAATCCTCCCTGTGGTAGCGGGTTTAGCATGATTTTTTCCATATACTACGTGAATTTTGGACATTCGTTCTTATGGTGTCCTTCCATCCTGCATGTGGTGCACCAAACGACTTATCGTTTGTCCTTGTTCTTGTTTTGATTCAACTGAAATGTTAGGTTCTTCAAATACTCCTTCAATTCTTCAATAGTTGGGTCCGTCTGCTGGTACTGCTTCTCTTCCAGCTCCAAGGTTGCTTGTATAACCTCGACCTGTGTCTGAAACTTTTGTTGTCGTAAGGGATATTTTAGGTGTGGGATTAGTGCATTGACAAACAGATGTCAGTGTTGCATCTAGGTCATAAGGTATTTTAACTTCCCCTTCAATCGCTTGAATCTCTGGTCAATCTCCCATACAGACTCTCTTGGTTTCTGTCTAATCTCAATCATTTCATTCATGTACTCATCCTCTGAGCTCAGCTTCTGGAACTCATTAATCAGTAGCTTCTTAATGTCTGCCAGTGTTTGCGTCATCCCAGGGGCACTGTTCGTGTCTAGACTCATGTACCAGTCTAGTGCGCAGTCTCTCGGCGTGATCGCTAGTTGTGCAAGTTTGGTATCTTCATCCGTGATCTATTTTGCCTCCCAGATCTTTGCACAAATGAACAAATTCTTCTCAAGGTCCTCTGCTGCTTCTCCTCAAAATTCTGGTAATCATATTGTGGGGTCGTTTCCTACCATTCTAAACATTGAATTGCTACCTCTGTCGCGTGGTGTAGATACTTGACTAGTGTTTCCTGAACTAGCTCCTCTAATTGTTGCTTCTATGGTAGATGTACTTCTTGCTATCAGACTTCATCTGAACTTCGATTGTCTAAACGATGGTGTTCTCTTTGGTGTATTGGTCACACATGGGTTTATGGGTTCCACACTGAAATTAATATGGAAAGGATAGCTATCTTATCCTCCTGTTCTTGGGCCTCTTTTTTTCCTCTCATAGGTTGCGTGTAGGATTTCCTCAATATACTCCATAGCCCAGAGATCCTCTACCTCTTCTTCATCGCTTTCCAAGCCCTCCCTCGTGGCTACAAATCTTTTCTTGGTATTCACCTTATATTGCTAGGGTAATCTGCTATGCATCATTCCTGGTGATGCCAAGATCCACTTAAGTTGGTTGTCATCCATCAAGATCGGGTCCAAGAATTCCTCCTCCTTCTTTCCTTTAGCCTCACCTTCATCCATTTATCCTTCCTCTATCAATGCTTCCCCCCTTTCCCCTTGCACGCAGGGAAGTCTAGCTGTCTTCATCCATTGTCATTACACCTTTGTTATATAGCAGTATTTTAATAGAAGTTTACAGTGATCGAATGTACCTTCTACGGGGTCCGCGTAGAAATTCCTTCTCTGTGATGATGTATGACTTCATTGTGTCAACTACAAACTCTGTGATGAAGCCTGTCACAATACTATCAAGCCAGAAGTTGACTGCGCGGGTGAATTTGTTGTTCACCTGTTGTAACTTCTCAATCTGTACTGGGGTCCAATCTAGCTTTCGGATCCAGTTCATCGCGTGGTTATCTTTCAACCTTAGTATCCACTCTTGTAGTAGGTGGGGGAAATCACAGAAAAATACTTCGTGTAAATCTGTAAACACGTATTTATCTAGATATTTGCAAGGTGTGAGGTTAGGTTTTATATTATCCTTCTGGGAAAACTCTAGTTCTTTAGTTCTCAACCAACCTTTGATTTCTTCTTTCATGGGGTTCCACTTAAGATGGTCGCCATCCATCAAGATCGAGTCCAATAATTCCTCCTCCTTTTTATCCTCACCTTCGTCCATTTATCCTTCCTCTGGCAATGCTTCCCCCCTTCCCCCATGCACGCAGGGAAGTCTAATTGTCTGCTTCCATTGTCATTACACCTTTGTTATATAGCATTATTTTAATAGAAGTATACAGTGATCGAATGTACCTTCCGCAGGGTCCATGTAGAAATTTCTTCTTTGACGCGCTGTATAACTTCATTGTGTCAACTGCAAACTCTGTGATGAAGCCTATCATAATACTATCAATCCAAAAGTCGACTATGCAGGTGAATTTGTTGTTCACCTGTTGTAACTGCTCAATCTATATTGGGGTCCAATCTAGCTTTTGTATCTGGTTTGTCATGTGTTTACCTTTCAACCTCAGTATCCACTCCTGCAGTAGGTGGGGAAAATCATAGAAAAATGCTTTGTGTAAATCCGTAAACACATATTTATCCATATATTTGCGAGCTCTGAGGCTAGGGTTTATATTATCCTTTTGGGCAAACTCTAGTTCTTTATTTCTCAACCAGCCTTTGATTTCTTCTTTCGTGGGGTTCCACGGTCTCAACATTCCCTTCTAGTGGCTCAATGCTCTTCTGGGTTCGCTCATTCTTTTCTCATGCATTCTATCTCATCTACTCAGTCCTCTCTTGTTCCTCTTACAATGGAAAAGGAACCATTTGTTGGTTCTTAGTTGAACGAATTCTCTCTACTACTTGTGTCGTAGACCTAGGGTTCATATCTATAAGGGTACCAACAAAGCCTAAAACTATCGGCCCTTCTGGTAAACCAAAAGGCAACACAGTACACAGAATGCACTGCACAGTCTCACCCGAGATAGCTTTAAATGGGTGGCTACAAGACTCAGGTGTTTATAACCTAGGATTGAGTATGAGATAGGGGATTTGCATTCTGAGCCATTAATTTTGATTTGTATTATGAACTATTGTTATTATGTTTAATACTTTGACCTCGTGGCCTCTGTTCTTAATAACTCAACAAAAATTACTTAGCAATATAATAACTCATTCATTCATTCATTTCATACAACATCTAACTAATAAAAGTATGACAAAGATATGCATGCATTCATCACATTACACAGGTATTACCATGGTTCACCCCCTCCTGGGCTACGTCCAGAAACAATTGTCTATTGGATCTCTCATTATGGAAGTTTTGCAATTCTCATGCCTCGTGCTTACAACTCTCCTCGGATGGGTAAGATCTTTGTGATGCGAACTATATCGTACCAGGCTCCACAACCTGCGATCTAATCCTCAAAATATACCTCCTCTCTTCCTCTTAGGTCAATTGCTTACAAAAGTAGTTCTCTCATCAAAACATTACATAAATATATTCGGACTCTACATAGGTAGCAACCCGAAGTTATTCTTGCCAGTTGTCACTTTCCTCCTGCACGCTTTCTTTCCCACGATTTCTCTTCTAGCTATCATTCTTATTTGTGCACACTTTCTTCACCACTTCGGCCTGCTACCAACACCATTTCAACCATTAAATTATTGTTGGTCACACTAAGGAAAATGTTCATAAACTACATCCAGAGTTGAACCCAAAGAACTGTAAGAAGGAAGAAAAGAAAAAGAATCTTCTAGCCACATATTCGAGCAATCAAGTTGAAAGTATCCCATGTGTGGATGAGAATATGGTCCACACATCATTGAAAAAGGAGTTGAATCTGAGTATCCTTCATCACTAGGAAGAGAAGGAGATGACCAAATTATTCTCATCATGATTCAACTCAGGAAGACCAAGATAGACACTTTGTTAGACTCCAATTCACATGATAATATCATAGCAGTAGATCTGTTTAGAAAGCTTGGATTGGAGGTCCACAATCATCCCAGTCCCTATCCATTGGGTTGGTTAAACAAGGGTTCATAGATCATGGTAACAAAGCAGTGCAAGATTAAATTTTTTGTAAGTGTTGATTTTATACATGAAGTATAATTGGATGTAGTACCACTCAATGTATGCATAGTAGTATTTGGAATCCCCTACATGTATGTGAGGGATGATATCTTCATGCAGAGAGCCAACCAATACCGCCTCATCAAGGATGGTAAATCCTTCATCATCAACGTGCACAAAGGAAAATCAAAAAATTCATTGGTAAGTACCAATCAAGCTAAGAAATTGATCAGTTATAGAAAAAAAAATATTTTACTTTTCTTAAGGAAAAATAAATCTAGTGAAGAGTCGTTAAAAGTAAGGACATTTGTGAAAGGGTGAACTAAGGAAGAAAAAAATGAATTGGAGGAGTTTCTAAAGGCATAAAGGGGAGTGTTCCAGGAGCCTAAATGGATACTACCTAAGAGAGAAGTGGAGCATGAAATCCAATTATTTCCAAACTCCCCCTTGTCTAAT
>ML794081.1:231094-249851 GCA_009831015.1 Picea engelmannii | reverse complement strand
AATAATAGTATCCTTTTAACTTTAAATTTGTTCGTTCCAATATATTTTTTGTCCTTTACTCTTCACCTTTTTCACTTGAATATAATAATAATATCCAACCTTTTTGTTTTGGAGTGGTTGACTTATAATAAAACTTTAAATTTGTTTTATTTTTACTAAATCTCAGCCTTTGTTTAAATATGAACCAACCGCAGCCTTTGTTTAAATATGAACCAACAGTTATACTTTATAATTGAAACGACCGTATGGATTCTCAATAGTCGCGACCTGTACGAAGGTGATTATTGCTGGAATCGAATCTGTAAAGCACCGGGGATTGGTACGGATGGTATGACCCGTAATTTTTTGTTCAGATCGGGTACGATACTCTTTTAATTTTTTTTTAATAAGTAATTGTAGGAACGAAAATCTGCTGGAATTTTAATGGTACGACGTCTATATTTTTTTTTTGTGCTGTCAATTGTATGAACAGATAACGGTATGGACAAATTAAATTCTTAATCGATGACTGTACGGACGGATACAACAACACTAATTTTCTGTACAGTTTTGAAAAAATATGATGGCTGTACAGCTGCAATAATTCGTCTGCAGTTGATCCCCCTTTTCTTTTCTTTCAAATCTGCAGCGGAGCAATATATATATATATATATATTTTGTTCTAATTTTTCTTCCAATTTCTTTGCAGCTGACTAATTCTTAACTTTAAATTGTGATCAACAATCTCAGATTAGAGGAACTCCAATTAAATTTATTGTGGCCAAAAGACGGATCAAAAGGGTTATGGGAATTACGGAAAGGGTTATGGGAGTTAGGGGGGAAGGGAAAGGTTGCGGGGAAGTGTTTATGGGATTTACGGGAATGGTTACAGGTCTGATTTTTTTATTTTTTTATTATATATATATATATTTTATATTTTTTTATATCTTTTTCAATGTATCTTTTTCTTTTGAATTTGCAGCAGATTTATCTTTTTTTTTTTTTTTTGAATTCTTCCAATTTTTTTTTCGAATTTATGAACTGTAAATGGCCAAAGGCCTATTGTGGTCAATGACCTGAAGAAATCAGAGAAACTCTGAATGAAGTATAGTTGGCCAAAAAAACTGGTTCAGACAAGGTCTGCAGGGAGAATGGCCAAAGGCTAGGATTAGAAACGAAGCTCTGATACCACTGTGGTGAACCAAGCTGGTTCACTATGTAAACATCCAATATAAATAGGAGAGTACGCAATAATCGATTAAGGATAGTAAATATATTTAATAATAATTGTATAAGAATATGATATAATGAGATGATTACAAATGAGGAATGAGGGCTTGTATATATATCCCGCACAGGGGTGCCTTTCATAAGAGACATGACCTTTCATATGTCATGTCTCTTCATAATTAATTATTACTTATTAGTTATTTATATTTACATATTATATATATTTATGTTTGTTACAGTCTGGTCTGTCAGTCCACATCAGTTTTGATCAATTCATAGCTGATAACATCCATAAACAACTAGTGAATTTTCGCTCTCTACGACATTTCAAATATTACACCTATTTGCTGAAGATTTTCCTGGAAACCAATAAGAGAGAATTCCATGAAGCAACATTTATATCAACTGAATGTAAAAGGATTACATTGCTCATCTTCATCAACAAAGTCATGTCCAGGGCTTACAGTTTGATTTTTAACACCAGCCTACCTAGAGTTTTGGATGACATGAGGAGCTATTTACAGTCAAATCTAGAAAACAGAGTGGGGGATTGGGTACTGTTCATGCATTCAACAGTAATCTAGGTTTATGGTTGTCATGAATCCCCCTATCTATTGCCTATTTTTCTGATCCCTAGAGTCTTTTCCCTTGAATTCATCAGGCAAAGAATTAGATCTAAGACAAAGCATTTCCTCAAATTGCGCAAAGCCTCCAACCTCAAATTCCCTTTTATCATTGGCCCTTTCATTGTCAAAGCCAGATCTTGTTTATCTCAGATTCAAGCAGAGTTCAAAGAGTTTGGTTTTGCACAACTACAGGGAAGAAGATATAATCCACACCAGATCATATCCAAGAGAAGATTGATGAACAAACAGGCCCCTTATGAGCATGAACATGTTGAGGGTTTTGATAAACTGACAAACCTAGAAGCCTGTGCTGATATGGAAGCAATCTTGCAAACAGATCAAACACAGTAGGTGGAGGCAACTCTGCAACAAAGTCAGACACAACAAGTGGAGGCAACCCTGCAAAGAAGTCAAACACAACAAGCTCCCCAGAAGCTGATAGTCAAAGTCCCTAAGATGAGTGTTTACATCAAGAGAAGCAGTTCAGAGGCCATGGGCACCAGTGATCAACAGACTGCTCCTAAGAAGATGAAGATTACACAGTCTCCACAGATAGTGGATTTAGAGGAGCAAGAGCCTAAAGAACAAGTAAATCTGGATATGGTGGAGAGTGGTACTAGCACTGTAGAGGTTGAAAAGGGAAGCAAACTCCAAAGTGAAGGCAGCTCAAGAACCTTCAACAACAAAAAACACATCTTTGATAAAACCTCTGGGGCAGCTTATCAATCCAAAGAAGATTTGGCAAAACAGTACGCTGAGAAAGGAAACATGGCCCTGGGTGAGATGAGGGAATTAGTACCTGAAGTGGAGAAGATTTCTCAGCATAAATCTTCTCTGTTCACAGTAAGAGATATTGAAAAAAGGACCTTTAACATTGCAGTTACAGATGAAGACAAAGTATTTGAGCTAAAGATAAGGTACGACAACATTAGCACTCCAGACAAAGTCAAATTCCATAGGAACACTAGTGATATGTTGTATTCTAACTACCTGAGTTTAAGCTTGAAGAATTCAAAGCTGTCATCTTATGCAATGAAATTGGAAGGACATTTGAGGCAAGAAAAAGCATCTAGCAGAGCTTGGTAGACTAAGGTCAAGAGGCTAGAATCTAAAGGCCCCCAAGGGGTGAAATCCTCATTGGATGAGAAGGACAAATTGATTCAAAGCTTGAAGAAGAAACTGAAAATGTCTGCCACAGAGCATCCATAAACAACATAATTGGTTGCTCTAGAACAGTAGAATGAAACACTTCATCAAGAGGCGTTGGACCACGGTCCACAAGGCTAGGGCATTGCAGCTAGAACAAGAAAAGGTGAAATGGTCACAAGAGCAAACAAAATTGCTAAACAAGGCTATAGTTGTATCTCTTGCTGCAGAAGTTGGGCCAAACACTGAAGGACTTGTCCAGGCCATGTCACAAGTCAGCCTGAAAGAAGGAGAAATCAAAGGGCTAAAAGGGAGCATAGAAAAATTGAAGCAAGAGATGCAAGCAAAGGATGAAAAATTGGCTCAATTTCAAAAGGAGAATGGAACCTTGCAGGAAAGGATAGATAAGTTGAAGATGAGATTAAAGGGAAAAAGGCCTATTGCAAGGAGCCAAGCACATCATCTGGGACTCTATAGCTGCTGAAGATGCCAAGTTCAGAGTGTATTTGAATTTCATCAATGATAAAGACATCATGGGCATCACAGTCAGAAGCAGGTGCACTGTTGTGAATGAGACTTTAGCAAAGAAGCCATTAGATGGGCACAAAATGCCATCAATCTACTCAACTCCATTCCTACTGTAGAACTTCAAACTATTGTGGTTAAAGACAGAACCACATTGATTATCTGGGCCAGGAGGGTTATTTCTAAACATAACCTGTTAAAATCAGTTCAAACCAAGGCAATACAGATGGAGCAAAGTGTACAAGAGTTTAAAGATTTGTTTGAAGAGTTGTTTATCAAAGGCCTCCCACCATTTTGGGATGGCAAGGGAAAATTATATGATCAAGAGGAATACAATGCTCTCCTCACTCAATGTAGAATGGATCACTCCAAGTTTGAAGCCCTGAAAGAAAATCTGAAAGGAGCCACATTAGTGGAGCATTTGATTACAGATTTTGAGGTTCTGAATCAGTTCAAGATAGTCAAACTTGGACTTCCAGTCATGTCATATGCTTCCTGCATTGACCTGGAGATCCTGATCAAATTTCTGACTTGCAATGGAACGAGATAGTACGGCTAGGCAAGACAAAGTAAAGTTTTCCAGGGTCCAGTAGATGATGTCCAGGTGTCACCGAAGATGGCCGATCACGTAGAAAACCAGAGTAGAACAAGTGGCAAAGAAAGGAGCTGAAGCGTCAGAGGAGTTAAAAGCCAGATCATCAAACATTTTCTTGTTAAACATTGTAATCGGTTCCAATATCGAAACTGCCATTTGTAATTATTGTAATCAGTTTCAGAAACTGAAATGTTTTATTTCAATCATTGTAATTGGTTTTAAACAGAAGGAACTGAAAATTGTATAAATATTAGGAGTTCCAAATGTGTTAGAGGTTGGCAGAAGTGCAAGTGCACGATTTTAGCTGTTTGGAACTTAAATTGTAATTTTCTGAAGCTAAATTGAATACACATGCAAAAGTCTTGAAGTTTCCATGAAAAGATTCTAATGGTGGCGATCTGAGTTTTGTCTCCTCTCTTTGTATGTATTTCCTCTATTTCTGATTTCATTTTCACTCTCTTCTGTTTAAATTGGATAGTCAAAGGCCCAGAATTCATCTTGTGATGCTCTCGGTTGAAGCAATTTAAACTGTGTTAAGTTCTTCTTAACTAATTCATAATTCATTTATTTAATGCTCTGATGCAGTTATATGTTTTCCTTTCTTTCTACACTCTACAAATTTACAAATTATAACTCAGATATATCGCCTCATTTAGGCTTTATCTTCTGGAGAGTTCTACTAGCCAGTTAGTGCTTCCATTCATTTTCAGAAGTTTGACTCCATAGCCCTAAGTGCCCCTCCCCTTCCTTGCCAACAAAATTATAAAAAAACCCCCAAAACAACAAAACCTAGCCATTGATTGTCAAAGAAACACCAAGTGACAGGAGAGAGCCCTCTCTGAGCTGAGCAGGTTAGTACCCAACTCTAAAGTTGGTTTGTAGGTTCCCTCTGTCGTTTGTTTTATCGGCCAAACAAATTTACAGAGTGCTAACATTCTGGCGTCGTTGTCAGGGATCGAAAGTGAAATATTCCCTGGGAAAAGAATGACTTAAAGCTTCAGATTTGTTTCCTGAGGGTGACAGTGAATCAAACACCTTATTGGCTGAAACCAAATTTACCCTGGCAACTCCATTATAAAGAGACCAGTAGCATAAAGTAGTTTAAGTGAGAAGTCCTGGCTCCCAAGAGAATTCATACCATGAGAAATCCAGACTCAGAAGCAATAATCCCTGTGTTTGATCCTGAGAAAATTGAACACAAAAGAAAAGAAAAGCCAATAAGCCCAGTTCTGTGTCTAGACAGATGTCTATCCTTGCCCAAAGATGGAGTGACAAGCATTGAAGACCTTGATTTTGACTTGAAATTTGAGCAAACTCTGTTTAGAACTAAATCTGAGTCTTGTTTGAACGAGATCATCTTTGACGAGAAGAGGTTCCAATATTTAATTTTAGCTGCCTCTACTAAACCTCTTGTGATTCCTACTCAGAACCAACAACCACTTCAAGTTCTTACTACAACCATGGCAGCTAGGTTTGCCCCTCTTGTTCTACCTGCTCAGTTACATGATTTTCCTCGGGAATATAATCTGAGGATTAAGTTGTACGATGCTGAAGGCAACGTGTCAGCCCAAAAACACTTAGATTGGTTCAATGATTTTGCAGACTTAGAAGAAGTAGATTTTGAAGATGCAAAAATGAGGTTGTTTGCACAAAGTCTTGCAGGAGAAGTCAGAAAGTGGTTCAGAGCTCTCCCAACAACAAGTATCCTAAATTTTGTAGCATTTGAAACAAGTTTTCTTGCAAAGTGGGGTGACAAGAAAAACCCCCTTTAGTTGTTAACCCGGTATAACAACATGAGAAGATCACCTGATGAAACAATGCAGGGTTTTCAGCTAGATTTATAAAGGTCTACAACTAAATTCCTACTGAAGTAAAACCTCCTTCTAGAGCTGACCAACTTAGATATGCTGATTCCTTTGAAAGTGATTTTGCTTTGTTGTTGAAGGAAAGAAGATCTTCTTCACTGGATGATATGATGATTGATGCAATAGAAGTTGAAGTAAATCTAATGGCTTTAGGAAAGATCAAAGGTAATTCTGATAGGGACATGAACAAGGTTCAAGATAAGGCACAACCTTCAACTTCATAGTCATCAGAAGAGAGGTTTGAGTTGATGATGAAGACCATGGAGAAACTCATGGAAATGATGTCTTTAGATAATAAGCCTAACACCATAGAGCAGGCTGATCTTCCACCCATAAATCAGAGGAGACCAACAGTTCCACAAATCAGACAAAGAGATCAGAGGAACCAGGGTGATCAACAAATAAGACCTTCTTTTCAAAATAATTATGTTAATGAGAATTTTGATGAAAATTTTGAAGACAATATGCATTGTTGTGATGGTGACGAAACATAGGTGTTTTTAACTAAAGAAGAACATGATCAGTTCATGGATGCAAATGAAATATTCATGCAGGAAAATGAGGAAAGGTTGTCAGTGGAAAAAGAAGATTATCAAACAGGGCTGCAGAATGCCATCATGCAATTCCAGAAGAAATATAATCTTTGAAACAAAAAGGTGCCTGCAAATCCTCCATAGGGAAATCCTACTAAAGAAGCTCAAAATAATATACCTTCTTCAAGTCAACCTAAGAAGGACTTTGTTGCAAAGGATGTTGAGGAGAAAGGAAAGCAGAAGCAAGAACCTCCAAAGAAAGCACCTGAAACAAGGAAGGAGACAGTCATCAAAGAGGTAGAGAAAACCCCTTCTTCCTTTAACATTGAAAGTGAGATGGCCAAAATTAAAATTTATGTTCCATTCAATGAGCTGATAAAGAATAGTGAATATAGAAATCAGATCATTAAGATGCTCAAGATGGAAGAAACTTCTGATACTTTGAATATACAAGATGATAATCCTGCCATCTTGTTTGGCCCACGTGTAGAGGAGAGTAGTAATGCTGATGAGGTCTCCCCTTTCTATGTCAATCTGGAGATTCATGATATGACTCTGCACAATGCTATGTTGGATTCAGGAGCATCCCATAACCTGATGCCCAAGGTGGTCATGGACCAATTGGGCGTGGACATTACAATGCCTTACAAAGATCGTTTCTCCTTTGATTCGAGAAAGGTGAAGTGCCTGGGCCTAATCAAAGATCTGGTGGTATCTTTGTCTCAAATTCCAACAAAAAATATGGTCATGGATGTAGTGGTTGCTGATATCCCTCCTAAATTTGGCATGTTGTTATCTAGGTCATGGGCTGGAAAGTTGAAAGGGACTCTGCAAATGGATATGTCATATGCCACTATCCCTGTTTTTGGTCAAGATAGGAGGTTGTACAGGGAAGTATTACTCAAATACATGGTCAGTAACAAAGCCCAGCCAAACAACCATCCCATTTATTCTGTGGAAGCTGAGATTGGTTCCTCTATTTTTTTTAATGATTTGAGTTTCAAAGATAAGGTGCCAGATATTGATATGACTGCCAAAGACAAATCTGATCAGTAGACTGAGAAAATTTCAAAACAGCAAGACAGTGCAGAGGATGAGATGTGGAACATGAGCTTTGATGGGGCTGTCAGCAGAGAAGGAGTAGGAGCTGGTGTGTGGATTAACCCCCCAGACTGGCCACAAAACTTTGTTTATATAAGCTTGCTTTTGAGTGCACACATAATATGGCTGAATATGAGGCATTAGTATTGGGATTGAAGACTTTGAAAGAAATGGGTGCTAGGAGGATAGCTGTTCATGGAGACTCTGAGTTGATCATAAATCAGGTGAAGGGAATATATCAAGCAAAGCATCCCAGATTAAGAGCATATAGGAATATAGTGCTTGACCTGCTTGAAGAATTTTCAGAATGTAGTCTCTCAGTGATTCCAAGGGGTCAGAATCAGATTGCTGATGCTCTAGTTACTTTAGCCTCAGTTTTCAAAATTCCAATTTTTTCTAACAAGGGATATGAGATTGAGGTCAAGCATAGACCAACCGTGCTTGACAATATGTAATGTTCCCAGGCCAATATGATAGGAACATCACGTTTTTGCATGATTTTTAAACTGTTACTAAGTGTGGCATTTTGTCAAACACTTTGCTTACTATGGTTCTTTAGGTTGCACTTAGGGTTATACTGATGGTTTATATGTGTATTTGCAGGAACAGATAAGAAGATAAAGCAATGTAACATACCACAACCATATGCAAGATCAACAATATGATAGACAATCCAAAATGATTCAGATCATAATAATAAGAACCTGATACAAGGATGATGTAGATATGGAATGATCAACAAATGGATCTAATAAACATAATAGAAGCTACTACAAAATCCTCCCGGGAAGAAGATGAAAGCCTCCAAAGGATGGATACACGATGAAGACCAATACAAGAAGATATATGGGCCGTATGAATTGCCAAACCCCCAATGCTGGATGATGCTACGCCTTGCTGGAATGCTGAATAGCCTCAATAATTCGGCCTGACTGAAGGAAGTCTCCAAATGACCCCAAACTGAGTAGAATGATAGATTGGGTTACTGCAAGGACAACCCAAGTGCTCAAATTCCCAAAATCCCTCTCAAACCCATAGATCCAACTTCCCTCCAAGGAATGGTGCGCCCCCCTAGATCCTCTCAAACCCATAGATCTAACTTCCCTCCAAGGAATGGTGCGCCCCCCTAGATGCTTGAAGCCCTAGATAATTCGGCCTCCCTCCTAGAGGCCTCCAAATGCTCCACAAAACCAGTAGAATGATAGATTGGGGCTTGGTTACCTCCCCGGTGAAGTCCCAAGCGAAATGGTGAAGATCTGATCTATCAAATGACTGAAATCACTTCCCGAAGTGTGCTCCTCTCCTCCAATTCGTCCAATGCATCTAGTAAATCAAATGGTACATAAAACTCCTCTGGAATGCACTAGATCTAATGGCCAAGACCCTGCAATGAAAACCCAGGTGCTAGAATCTTCAGAAGCCCTGCCAATCACCTGGAACGAACTTCCCTCAATGGATGGTGCGCCACCCTTGCTGGAAACCCCCAATGGTGCGCCATCTCTCTCTCTTCCTGTGCCTGTGGCTGGTAGATCTGAACCCTCCTGCACTGAGTAGATTTGAACTAGAATGGTGTGGGGGAGTATTGCATCCCCGAGACCAAGCTTGGGACAAGCTAGGTGGAATCTTTCACTACCGAATCATCCTCTAGGGCTTGTTAAGTCAAAACCCTCAAAACCCCCAAGGTATGGGCTCACTAGCTAGAAGCCAGATATCAAAAGATAATCATACATGAATCAGAGAATAGAGGCCCTTACCTCTCCTTTATACTTCCTTCTCATCTTGTCCCTCCAAAGTGACTTTTACTTTATTAATTATTAATTAATTAATTAAATCACTTTAATTAATTAATTAGCCTTTTACCTCTAAAAAACACCTTATCTCTCCTTGTGGCTTCCTTGATCACTGAAAGTCACTTTTCATCATCCTATCATGTAGTATTGTTCCTCCCGATTCCAATGAGCTATTACACTGAGAGGTTCCTCCAAGTATTGTGCCCAAAATGACCTCTTCAGTTAATTTAATTAAGCTATAGCTCAAAATACTCAAAATCATGGACATCATCGGAATGCAACGGAACCAAAGACAATCTGTGCGGAATGGATCATAATGATGAAATAGGATGAATGATGCAAGACGGACCCCAAAACATCCCTCAATAGCTCTTGTACTCTCTATAATCTCCATTTGGCTACTCTGGTCATCATAACACCCTGTAATACCCTGATGTCCCAAAGTGGGGACATTACACAATATTAAGTACTGGCAGGTTTTTGAAGATGATAAACAAATAGAAAGTTTCCTTAAGATGGATGGTGAATTTGCAAATTTGAATATGGATGAGGAATATTGTTGTGAAGAAGAAGATGCAGCTGTGTTCGCAAATGATGGCTATTTCAAAAATCAGAGTGTTGGCAAGGATATAATGCAGCTAAAAAATAACATCATTCCCAAAGGTTTGGTCCCATTAGAAAAACTCTTTGACAACAATGATGTGGCCAAGAGTCCTAAAATTACTGCAAATGATGGAGATGTTGAAGATTGCAACATGGGGACTCAGGAAGATACCAAGATTATCAAGCTGTGCAAGACACTTAGCTCAAAGGTCAAGCAAAGATATATCAATTTAATGAAAGAATTTCCTGATGTTTTTTCCTGGAGTTATGAGGATCTGAAAGTTTATGATACCAAGGCGATTCAACATGTGATTCCAATCAAAGAGGATCATAAACCTTTCAAGCATAAATTAAGAAGAATCAATCCTTTGTTGTTGCCCTTGATTGAGAAAGTGATAAAGAAGTTGTTTGAAGCCACGATCATAGTGTCTTTGAGGTTTTCTAAGTGGGTGGCAAATCTAGTACCTGTCAGAAAGAAGAGTGGAGAGATCAGATTATGTGTAGACTTCATAAATCTAAACAAGGTATCTCTCAAGGACAATTACCCACTGCCTAAGATGGATCACATTCTACAGAAAGTGGTTGGTTCTAAAAAAATGTCAATGCTGGATGTTTTCTCTGGGTACAATCAAATCATGGTACATCCTGATGATCATGAAAAAACAACCTTTACAACACCATGGGGCACCTTCATGTATGCCAAGATGCCTTTTGGGCTCATGAATGCAGGGGCAACTTTCCAAAGAGCTATGGATATAGCTTTTGCTGATGAGAAAGATAAATTTATTGTTATTTACTTAGATGATATCACTATATATTCAGTTTCTGATGAAGAACATCTTAAAATCTAAGAAGGGCTTTTCAAAAATGTAGGAAGTTTGGCATTTCATTGAACCTCAAAAAGTCTAATTTTGGCATGGAAGAGGGGAAGTTGCAATAAGTTGATATAAGATGAAGCAAACAGAAATCTATAACAACAATGTATATGTAATGATGGCTTCACAATTATTGCCTTAAACAAGCTTCAAAATGACCCAAAATGATAATCTAACAATAACAATATGCTATCACTTGTCAGAAGCTAATGAGGCAATGTAAAAATCAACTTTAATAATTGCTTTTAGGAGATTTTATTCCTGTATTAACTAGCTGTAGCTTACTTTGTAACAACAACAAGAATGTTAGTAGATTAGTCTAATCTAGGGTTAGGAAAGGTTAGCAAATAGCTTGAAGTATAAGATTTAAGGGTTGTTCTCATCAATCAATCAAGTATAAGGTTTAGATCAGTGTCTTTAGGGTTAATGGAGTCACTTTTTGCAGGAACAATCTTGAAGGAAACAAATGAAAATGTGTGAACCAAGGACAAGAGGGATGATGGTTGAGGTGTTGGTAACCCAATGTAATGTTCCCAAGCCAACATGCCAGGAACATCACAGTTTTGGGTGTCTTTTAAAACTTTTTCTGGTTGTGGCATTTCGTCAAACACTTTGCTTATGGTGAACATTTAGGTTGTGCTTAGGGTTTACTGATGTGTTATATGTGTGTTTGCAACAACAAATAAGAAGATAAGCAATGTAACATACCTCAACCATATGCAAGATCAACAATATGATAGACAAGACAAAACTCTTCAGATCTGATTTTATTCGTAATAATAGAACCTGCTACAATGAAGATGCCGATCTGGAATGCTCATCCGATGGCTCCAAGATAGAAGATAGAAGCTGCTACAAAATGCTCCAAAAGAAGACTACAATAAGCCTCCAAAGGCGGAATATACCATGAATACCAATACAAGAAAGATCTGGGCCGTATGAAGTGTCAACCCCCAAGTTGGAAGATGCGACGCCCTGATGAAACCCTGAAGACCCTCAATAATTCGGCCCTACTATCAAATTCCTCCAAATGCTACGCGAAAGATGTCGAACGGTAGATCGGGATGAGTAGAATCACCTTCTGAAATCTCAAACCGAAATACCAAGGGAAACTCCTCCAAATGCTAAATCCTCCAATTGAGCTGCACCCTCCTGAAACTGCCAAACCCTATAATTTCGGCCCTCATGAAGGATGCCTCCAAATGCTGCGCTGAAGATGCCGAGCTGTAGATCGGGATGAGTAGAATCACCTCCTGAAATCTCAAATTGAAATACCAAGGGAAACTCCTCCAAATGCCAATTCCTCCAATTGAGCTGTGCCCTCCTAAAATTGCCAAACCCTATAGTTTCGGCCCTGATGAAGGAGGCCTCCAAATGCCCTGAAACTTGCTAGAAAGATAGATCGGGACACTGCAAGTCACTAGGTGAAGTCTCAGGGTCAGATATGAAGTATAACCCCTCCAAACTGAATAGATCTGAATCTCAAAAATGCCCTCCTTGTCTCCAATTCGTCCCAGTGCTCTAGGAAATTATCTGAACCATAAAACTCTCTCAAGAGGCACTAGAAATCATGGCTAAGGCCCTGCAAGTAAAACCCAAATGCTCAAATCTGCAAGAGCCCTCTCAAACTCCTACAACGAACCTTCCTTCACTGAATGGTGTGCCCCCCTTGCTGGAAACCCCCAATGGTGCGCCCTCCTTCTCTTCCTGTGCCTGTGGTTGGTGTAGAACCCTCCTGCACTTTTGTAGAACCGAACTAGAATGGTGTGGGAGCGTATTGCATTTCCGAGACCAAGCATGGACAACCTAGGTGGAATCTTTCACCACCGAATCGTCGTCTAGGGTTTGTTAAGTCAAAACCCTCAAAACCCCCAAGGTATTGGTTCTCTAGCTAGAAGCCAGATATCAAAATGATAAACATACATGAATGAATCAATAGAGGCCCTTGTCTTTCCTTTATACTTCCTGCTCACCTCCTCTCTCCAAAGTGACTTTCATTTTATTAATATTTAATTAATTAATTAAATCACTTTAATTAATTAATTAACCTTTTTACCTCTGAAAAGCGCCTTATCTCTCCTTGTGGCTTCCCTGGCCACTGAAAGTCACTTCTCAACATCCCATCCCGTAGTGTTGCTCCTCTCGATTCCAATGAGCTATTACACTGAGAGGTTCCTCCAAGTAATGTGCCCAAAATGACCTCTTCAGTGAATTTAATTAACTTATAGCTCAAAATACTCAAAATCATGGAAATCGTCGGAATGCAACGAAACCAAAGCCAACTAGTGCGGAATGGATCATAATGATGAAATGGGATGAGCACTGCAAGTCGGACCCTAAAATGCCTTTCAATAATCCCTGTACTCGCTATAACATCCATGTGGCTACTCTGGTCATCATAAACCTCTGCAATGTGATGATGTCCCAAAGTGGGGACATTACAGTCCTCCCTGCTAGAAAATTGCTTGTCCTGAAGCAATAACCAAATCCCCTCAAGTATAATACCAGGATCCCATGTCCACCTGTGGGATACATAGTAGAACCCATCCAAAGATGAACAATCATACACTTTGCCCCTTGGGTCCCATATCAAGTCATGAACTACTAGCCCCTGGGAAGCATAATCTTGAAATATACCAACTTTGTGAGTCTCCTACACATGACACATGGCCTCATCCCGGAATGAGTCCATCCTCAAAGCTACTATCAAGATCGACACGGCTTCCATCAACTGTACCTGCTGATGCCAGAATGAGGTACTGCAAGACCTCCGTGAGACACTCTCAAGCGATGTGCTCTTGTCAACTCTGAAGCTCAATGGAAAGTCAGAACAACTTTCCCTTGCAAAGGTCCACTCGCCTCTGTCAGTCAGTGAAATGCTCAATCTTGCAATCCCTAGGTTCCATGCTAACCTCTGTTTAAGATCACCATGTTGGCCCTGCACTACTCTGACCATGACTGTCTGCCCCCTGCATACATACTGGATCCTCCTCTCCTGGATCCTTAAGCTGAAATACCTGTGACCATTGAACCTGCTGTCCAGAAACTGTATCTGTAAAGACATCTCTGTAGAAGAAGTACCTTTCCACCCATTGCCACGTCCGATCATGATGATCAAGAGTGAAAAGCTGCCTCGCTCTATTGGAGAAATACCTGCAGGCCCACTCCAAACCAACCTAAGGTGGAGTAAGTGGCTCTCTGGTGTAACCTGGGTCATCATGACGTAAAACATCCTGCTAACAAAACAAACTCCCGGATCAACAATATGATAGACAAGCCAAAACTCTTTAGATCTGATTTTATTCATAATAATAGAACCTGCTACAATGAAGATGCCGATCTGGAATGCTCATTAGATGGCTCCAAGATAGAAGATAGAAGCTGCTACAAAATGCTCCAAAAGAAGACTACAATAAGCCTGCAAAGGCGGAATATACCATGAATACCAATACAAGAAAGATCTGGGCCGTATAAAGTGTCAACCCCCAAGTTGGAAGATGCCACGCCCTGATGAAACCCTGAAGACCCTCAATAATTCGGCCCTACTATCAAAGTCCTCCAAATGCTACGCGAAAGATGCTGAACGGTAGATCGGGATGAGTAGAATCACCTTCTGAAATCTCAAACCGAAATACCAAGGGAAACTCCTCCAAATGCTAAATCCTCCAATTGAGCTGCACCCTCCTGAAACTGCCAAACCCTATAATTTCGGCCCTCATGAAGGATGCCTCCAAATGCTGCGCTGAAGATGTCGAGCTGTAGATCGGGATGAGTAGAATCACCTCCTGAAATCTCAAACTGAAATACCAAGGGAAACTCCTCCAAATGCCAAATCCTCCAATTGAGCTGCGCCCTCCTAAAATTGGCAAACCCTATAGTTTCAGCCCTGATGAAGGAGGCCTCCAAATGCCCTGAAACTTGCTAGAAAGATAGATCGGGACACTGCAAGTCACTAGGTGAAGTCTCAGGGTTAGATCTAAAGTATAACCCCTCCAAACTGAATAGATCTGAATCTCAAAAATGCCCTCCTTCTCTCGTATTCGTCCCAATGCTCTAGGAAATTATTTGACCCATAAAACTCTTTCAAGAGGCACTAGAAATCATGGCTAAGGCCCTGCAAGTAAAACCCAAATGCTCAAATCTCCAAGAGCCCTCCCAAACTCCTACAACGGACCTTCCTTCACTGAATGGTGCGCCTCTCTCTCTGGAAACCCCCAATGGTGCGCCCTCCTTCTCTTCCTGTGCTTGTGGCTGCTGTAGAACCCTCTTGCACTGATGTAGAATCGAACTAGAATGGTGTGGGAGCATATTGCATCTCCGAGACCAAGCTTGGGACAAGCTAGGTGGAATACCCTCGAATCGTCCTCTAGGGTTTGTTAAGTCAAAACCCTCAAAATCCCCAAGGTATGGGCTCTCCAGCTAGAAGCCAGATATCAAAATGATAAACATACATGAATGAATCAATAGAGGCCCTTGCCTTTCCTTTATACTTCCTGCTCACCTCCTCTCTCCAAAGTGACTTTCATTTTATTAATATTTAATTAATTAATTAATTAAATCACTTTAATTAATTAATTAACCTTTTTACCTCTGAAAAGCGCCTTATCTCTCCTTGTGGCTTCCCTGGCCACTGAAAGTCACTTCTTAACATCCCATCCTGTAGTGTTGCTCCTCCTGATTCCAATGAGCTATTACACTGAGAGGTTCCTCCAAGTAATGTGCCCAAAATGACCTCTTCAGTGAATTTAATTAACTTATAGCTCAAAATACTCAAAATCATGGAAATCGTCGGAATGCAACAAAACCAAAGCCAACCTGTGCGGAATGGATCATAATGATGAAATGGGATAAGCGATGCAAGCTGGACCCCAGAATGCCTCTCAATAATCCCTGTACTCGCTATAACATCCATCTGGCTACTCTGGTCATCATAAACCTCTGCAATGTGATGATGTCCCAAAGTGGGGACATTACACCCAAGGCCTCAATCAACAAACCCTAGAAGGAAAACAACTACTAGGAAGTAGGTAACCCTAGGCCCTAGCAGTTTTCCTTCTTGTTTTCAGATTTCTGTGGTGAAGAGTTTCAGAGTTATTTGTCGGATAATCCACAATTGGTGTTATATTTGTGATCGATATTTCGAATCCGAATCGGGATTCATCATCAAGAGTAATCGTCATTTGATAGCTTGCTAATCTCAGTCAATTAATAGTTACTATGCAGGACGTTATTTAGATATTAACCTAGGTCGGCTGTCTAAAAACCTAATTTTCAGAGTTTTTTAACAAAAATTAAATTAAATAATAAATAATAATATATCATAAATTATTATTAAGTTTGTAAAAATATTAAAAGTGTTTTTTTATAATTATATATGTGTATATATATAGGTCTTAGTACTTTTAGCACAAGCTTGAGGTAAATAAAGGCTTGATGAAGCAAATGATGTTAGAGTGCTACAATGGTAGGGCTCTAGCACATGCTTCAAAGGATAGGTTTTCTAGTAAAATCTAGTAGGTGAAAAGCCATTGAGATAAGGACAATAACATGTGCTTAATCTCCTAGGGTTTTAAGCTAGCAATTTCATAATCTTAGTAAAATGCAAAGTAAAGATACTATAACCATTCAAATAAAAGAAGAATTGCAGAAATTCACTTACATTCGCCAAGAATAATCTAATAAATACCCTAGTTGAAGACTTTCCACCAAGAAAATGCAAAAATACACCAATATAAGCCTCCTCCAAGAGTTGTGCACCACTTAATTTCAGCCAATAAGCCTTTAAGAGGTCGAATTTCAGACCTCACTTGTGTGAGTGAAAGAATGATGAAAAAATACAAGGGACAAATCCCTTATTTATACAATCAAAATGACCTTTAATTACAAACTTGGGTCAAAAAGGCCGACATGGCCAGTTTACATGAGAAAATCCAAATTTACACAAAATTATCAAATAAAACCCTAATTTTATCTTTTTTAGGGTGACGTCATGCCCCTCCTAGGGTGACGTTAGCCTTCTTGCTGGAACGTTAGCCCTCCAAGTGAAACGTTGGGGCTCAAAACCCCTCAAGAACTGCCACACGTGCCAATCGAAGCCGTCCTTAAGCTGGATACCTCAACTGGGTGATGTCAAGGCTCTGAATGATGACGTCAAGGGCCTTCAAGGGCCAACATCATGGTTGGAGGGAAAGACCCCCTTGGGTCCAGGCCTGCCAAGCTGTCTCTGGTGGAACGCTCTCCTTTCTCTCCAGTGCAAGCCTCTGGTATATGTCTGCCCCTGGCTGGGGTCTCAACATCCATCTGGTGGGATTTTATCCCTATGGAGGTCTGAGCTAATCATCTCCCCATATGTTCCTGTCTGTCGGGCGTGGTCCTGCAGCAACAACAAGTATGCCCTCCATTGGTTCATAAATCACAGGGATCATAACAATGTCAAAATAATCAAGTTACCCAAACATGTGCATAAAACCCCCTTTTCCCAGACAAGTGCTCAAAGACGTTATGCTATTCTACAAGCCAGGTTTGGAGAGGGTTCCAGGACGTCCTATTGGGCTAATTCTCCTTAGATGTGGTATGTTTCCAGGTGAAGACCAATCTAGGTCATGTAAGTGCATGAGATGGTATGGGGATGTTTGGGCAATGGGTGCAGTGATGATAGGGAAATGTAGGGCTTACATGTGGGTGCCTCTGAAGAGGGTGAGCTGCACCTTGTCATGGATGCAAATGTTTCCTAGCCCATTCAATGTCTTTTTACCTTTTTATCTTATTGCTTTTTCTTTCAAGAGAATAGATGGGGGACACTGCCCTGGCGTGGTGACTAGTGGTGACAGTGTTACCCACAAGCATTTCACGAAGATGAGAAGGCTGGCTCGTGATGAGAGCCCCTTTCTCTTGGTTATGCTACCAAGAGCCACTACCCTGGCGTGGTGACCAACTGAATAGTAGTGTCATACCGCTACATGCGCATGGACCTCATAGGCTGGTTCGTGATGAGACCCCCTATCCTCCAACTATGGTCTTGAGTTTATTTATTTTATGGGTCCCTCCTTTTTCTTACTAAGAAGCCCTTTATTGCTTTCTCAGGGATCCCTGGGCGAAGCATCTGAAGGTTTTGATCTTTTGGCTTTTATCTTTTGCCAGCTACTTTTACCCTCTGGGCCTTTAGCCCTTTCTTCCCACAAGGCAAGGTACAACCCTTTACTAGCTTGGCAAACCCAATGCCCGAACCAATGCAGGTGATAGATGAGAGGGAAGATGATGAAAAGTGATAAGTATGGTGGGAATGGACAATGACCTTTCATGAACCCAGCCAGTGGCAACTCACTCCTAAGGGAACCAACTTGCTAGGGCATTCTGTCATCCCCCCAGGTATGGACAAGTCAAAAGGCATTGTTATCCCCGATATCTAGGGATAACTAGGAAATCATGTCTCGAGGCCCACATGGTCCTAGACATGGAGTACCGAGAGCAGGAGTGACTTGAGCATGGCCCTGGAGGGCCCACCTTTCTTCTTCTCAGCCAGACTTGTCCTGTCAGCAGTACCAGCTTCCATCACTACCGGCCTGGGCTTGCATCAGAGAGGACTCTTGCTCCATGAGGTAATTGGTCCGAGGTATCATGGTATGTGTCATATTTGATCATTATAACCTTCTTATATATGCATTAGGTTCCTTTCATTTTGGATGACTGCTTGGATCTTACACTAATCCACTTGACCACTGTTGGGGTGATTGATGGGGTAACTTAGCAAGTTGGTATTCATGGGTTTTGGTTAGCCACCAAGGGGGGTTTGCAGAACCATCGTCCGCTCCCACCATCTTTTCATTTTTTCATCTTATATCCCGCTCATCCATCCCATTCCCCTAGTCTGGCCATTAGGACGACCTTCC
>ML794081.1:164519-206676 GCA_009831015.1 Picea engelmannii | reverse complement strand
CAACATGCACATGCAATGACCAACATGCACATGCAATAACCCACATGCACATGCAATAACCATTAAGATCTCAAACATACAACTGAAACGCATCCAGAAACCCCCAGTGTATCAAATCTGCAAGACATAATAGTAGATCAGTAGCAAATATCTCGATCGGCAGAATCAGGGATATTTCAGCTAACTTGAAGTGTAGAGAGACTATATGAGGTGACAATGTATGTTTTCTAGTTAACTTGGAACTCTCCCAGTTTTAGGCGTTAACAACCCTTTAGACTGCCATCACGTGCCTTTATGAATCTGTCCTATCTTTTCATATCTCATGGTTGTTAGATTTTATCAAGAGCATTATCGGGGTCAAATAGGGTTTCCCTTTGTCCCCCACATTGTTTGGGATTTACATTGATGAGTTGAAATCATTTTTGCATGAACATATCTAGGATGATGATGGGTGCCTTCTTCATCATGTTTCGATTTCCATTTTACTTTTTATTGATGATGTGACCCTCCCAGCGTCATCCATAGAGGGCTTCCAGAGACAATTGGATGCATTGGCCCTTTTCCAGTGACCTTCGATAGTTGATGGTCAACCTAGCTAAAACCAAGGTTATGATCTGCAATGAGTTGAAAAAGGTTGCCTCAAACTATCATTTCTTCCTTAAAGGGGGATAAATCGAGATCACCATTGCCTTTACATAATTGGGGGTACATTTTTCAGGGTGTGTTCTTCAGCCCCAAGTCAGCAAGGGATATGGGTCCTTAGCTCTACTCAAGAAATGATGTTTTCGACACTAGCTTTAGCATCTATCATCCACATTGTCTCTCATGGATTTCATCATCCATCCCCAGTTCCTTATGAGTCAGAGGTTTGGGGGCCTTGTTTGCTCGAGTTAGACTGGGCTATCGTTGAGAAGGTTTAGACTCTTCTCCTTTAATGCAGGATTAGATATAAACAAATAGTGGCTCAACCTATTATTCTTTCAGAGTTGGTTTCCCTCTCCATATTGACACTCTATTTAGCTTGGTCTCACTCTTTCATCGTGTTTGGAGTTTTGTCAACTCACCTATGGGTCAAGACCAGTGTCCATACCTAGCATATTGCTCATCAGAGTCCACTGCTTTAGCTAACCCCCCCAAAAAAGACGTTGGTTTGTAGGGGTCTCAAATCTTTTGGAGTTTGTGGGTATATTGATGGATTGCGTCCCTCCTTTTAAATATTCCTTGGATGCACTTGGCCACCTCTTAGATACTACACATGAGTTGAACATGATTACTTGAGATGATATTTATAGGCAATTCATGTAGGTCACTTGGACAAACCCATTGGTTAGGTTACATATGAAGATGGCCCTCTATGTAGAGCAATTCATGGAGTTAAAGGACGACCGAATTGTTCGACCTCCATACAAGTGTCGTTATTGGATACATGCTCCTTGCATTCCCTTGTGCTAGCGGAGAGTGGGTTCCGATAGCCTTTGGGTGTGTTAAGACTAAATCTGACACCCTAGGCTTTAGGTCGGTTGTAGATTGAGGGAATCAAACTAGGCTTAATTTAGGGGTGGATCCTATGGTCACAAATGATGTCACCCCTCTCGTTTTGGGTTGGTGCATGCCAACCATAGGGAGGCTACCCTAGGGCATGCTGCTTGATAGATGAAATCTGACCTGCAAAAACACAAATCAAACAAACACAGAATGGTTTTGGAATGAGGGTTAGATAACCTTACCCAAAACTTGCATAAAAATTGATTTTATATAAATTTTGGTGGAAAACCCTAAGCAGAGTGAACCAATAGAATGCAAAAAGAGAGAAATCCAGCAAGGAAGAACACTCCAATGGTGCCAAATCGACCCCCAGTGAAGGATGAGCTTCAAACACCTGCAATTAATTAGAAATCCATTGCAACAACAAGAATCTAGGCCAAAATCAACACATAAGACTCTTTATTCATGTCAAATCAGAGGAATGGCTCCATGACAGAGAAAACGACTCCATCATGGCTCCATCATGTCAAATCAGAGGAATGGCTTCATGTCAATCTGTCCATCGTCCATGTGTCAATGCATGAAAACCTGTTAAAACTGGCTGAGCGCACCTTTCCCAAGCAATCTGGGCAAATTTGGGGGTTATCTTGAGGAGAATGGAGGTCGAATGGGTCAAAACTGGTTACGTGTGAAGAAGTTGTGGCCAAAAAGGTAAGAGGGGTGCGCATCTCATGGAGAGAAATAGGGTGCATGAGTGATAGAGGGGAAGGAAAGGGGAGAAAAGGAAAAAATGGAAAGCTTAAAGCAAAAGCTAAAATAGGGAAAGTGGAAAGTTTGGAAAGGGAAAGAGTGGAAAGCTAAAGAAAAAGCTAAAGCAGGAAAAGTGGAAAGCTGGGAAAGGAAAAAGATGAAAGCTAAAGGCTAAAAGCTAAAACTTAAAGCAAAAAGTAGACAACTCGCCCAGTTTGACCTTTGACCTTCTTTTAGAATGCTTTGACTTTGCGAAACTTCTTTGCTTTATCCAGTTTTCATTTAGCAAGTGTTGGGTGCCTTAGTGGGTCCATTTTTAGGTGGAAAAGGACCCAGATTTAGGCATGTGGGCCCCACATGGGTTGCCACCTCACCCTGCCAAAAAGCAAGCTGTCCAAATACGTCATCACTTGTGTCACCTCATCAGCCAAAAAGCAAGTTGTCCAAATACCATCAAGTTTATACTCATTGGAAACAGAATTGGACAAGGAGTAAGAATATGCTGTCAAATAACTGATGTGAGGGGTCAATAAGATCCTCATGGGCAAGAAGTGTCCCATAATGCTGCAAATCTCTCATACTCAAGCCTGGAACTGAAAACTCATCCTGTAATAACTCGGAAATCACTGAAACAAGCTCTGAACTCAACACCTATAAGAAATCATCCTCTAAGTGACCAGAACAAACATCAATGTGCCTAGAAGACCTCTGAATGATGGCCCTGTGCTATCAAGACGAACCTATGAATGCCAGCCTGAAAGGATAGACTGGCCCTTTGACCCAACCACAAACTATCAAACTTACTGTGGTCTCCTGACTTCTCTCTTCTCTTGTCCCACAACAATACCAAATCACCAACATGGAACACCTTTCCTTTAGCTCTCTTATCAAAGGCTCTTTACCTGTCTCTGATGATCAATGAAATGTGTCAAAGCCTCTGATATATCCTCCTCAAGCTGAACTAGATCATCAAATTGGCCATGCAAGGCCTCCTCATCTGTAGTGAACTCTCTAATTAGCTTGTGGACTGGAATCATCAAGTTAACTGGTAGGACTACATCAACACCATAGACCAACTCGAAGGGTGCCTTACCAATTGACTGCTTCTTTGTCACTCTGTCAGCCCACAATGCATACTTGAGATTGTTATCCCAAGCTCTCTTGTTTTCTTTGACTGTTCTTCTAATTATTCTGATCAAGTTATTGTTGGAGGACTCTGCCAGTCCATTACCCTTTGGGTAGTAGTTAGTCGAATGGGCTAGAGTGATACCAAACTTGAGGAAAAAAGACACCAACTCGACTGATCTAAATACACTAGCATTGTCAGTTGCAATCTTCCTGGAGACTCCAAATCGGGTGAGGATATTCTCCTTCATGAATCAAATAATGGCAGCAGATGATGATGTCCTGAGTGGAATGGCTTCCAACCATCTAGTGAAGTAATCAATAACTTCCAATATCCAAGAATGGCTAGCACTAGAAACCTGTGGAATCTGTCTAATAAAGTCCAACCCCCACTGCTGGAAGGGGGCCTCTATCACAATTGGATCTAAGGGAAAGGCTGGCAGTCTCTTCTTGCCCTCAAACCTCTGACAAGGCTCGCATGCGCGAATGAAAGTATGAGTATCCATGAATAGAGTTGGCCAATAGTATCCAGCACACGTAATCTTATGGGTGGTGGTCCTACCAGAAAAATGACCACGACATATACCCCCGCATGCAACTCAGGCATGATCTGATGTGTTTCATGTGGTAAAACACATCTCAAAATCAGTCCATGAGGGCTCCTCCATCCCAAGCGACCCTGCCAAAGACAATACTTAACAACACAGAGCTGCAGAGATCGCTTCTGCGTCTTACTGAAGTTAGAAGGACATGAAAATTTTTGCAAGTAAAATATAATGTCACGATACCAATCAGAAGCTTGCAAATCATCAAAAGTAAAATTTACCTAATTAATTACCTCAGGTTCCAAGTCCTTCTCAGTCATCAACGCAACTAGTCCTTGACCTTTAACAATTTTAGCAATCTTTACCTCAAGGTCATACTCTTGTATTTTTGTCACCCACAACCCTCTGTTTCCTAAACACTCATTTTGAGCCAATATATCTTTGACTTCAGGAAAAGGGACGTATGCTACAATGTGTGAGTTCCAAAAATAAGGCCTAAAATGGGCCAATCCTTTGACCCTAGCATAGACCTGTTTCTCCATGGGCTTGTATTTGAGCTCAGATCCCTGTAAGGACCTGCTCATATATGCAATCGACTGCTCATGCCCATCTGTGTTTTTCTGCAATAAAACCCAAGCAATAGTCTGATCAGATGCAAAATAAAATATCTGAAAATCACGTGCATAATCAGGACTAGCTAAAGTGGGAGAGTGAGAAAGAGCCTGTTTGATGCTCTCGAAAGCTTGCTCCCCTTCTTCCCTCCAAACCATGTCATGCCCCTTCTTCAACATATCTGTAATAGTCTTTACGATCTTTGCAAAGTTGGGGGTAAATCTGCGCACAAAGTTCACTCTCCCAAGAAAAGATTGAATACCTTTTATAGTACTAGGAGAGGGAACTTCTTGTATGCCACTGACCCTTTCAGGATCGATTCACACTCCCTCTTTTGAAACAATATGGCCCAACAATTTGGCCTCAAACATACCCATGAAGGACTTCTTGGGATTGAGTGAAATGCCCAACTTCTAGCACCTGTCAAAAGTAGCATGCAAATGAGAGATATGATCAGATCTCTTTTTAGAATACATAGTAATATCATCCTGATAAACAACTATGAATTTAAATAAAAAATCTTTAAATGCATGATCCATAGCTCGCTGGAATGTTGCACCAGCGTTTATCAAGCCAAAAGGCATCCTGATGTAAGAGTAAGTGCCCCGAGGAGTAACAAAAGCGGTTTTGTGGCGATCCTTCCTGGCCACAACAACCTGGTTGTAACCTAAAAATCCATCAAGTGTGGACATCATCTTTGAACCTATAACTGTCTGTAGTAAGTGGTCCATGCTGGGCAAAGTATAGCTGTCTTTTAAGCATGCCCTATTCAAGTTCCTGAAATCAATGCATACTCTAATTTCCTCGTTCTTCTTCCTCACTGCTACAACGATTGACACCCACTTGGAATACATGGTCTGCTCAATGATTTTTGCTTCATATAGCTTTTGTAGCTCCTTCTGAATGGTCGGGGCAACTTTGGGGTTTATGAATCTGAGTCTCTGTCTGAATGGTTTGGCATCTTCTCGGAGAGGGATCTCATGGTTAAGGACATTTTGGTCAAAAGTCTTCAGCTCGTCATACGACCAAGCGAAAACATCCATGTACTCATGGACCAAACTAATGATCTCTTTTCGTTCTTTCTTTGTGCATTCTTTACCTATCTTGATGTAGTGAGGAGACTCCTCAGAACCCACATTTATGTCATCAACCTGCGAGGAAACATCAACTGTATCGGTTTTCTTCATTTTATTCAAAAACCTATCTGATCTATCAAACATATTCTCAAGAGGAACTAAACCAGCAAGTATATGATTAGATCTCAACTGAATCACAGGAATCTCCTTCCCATCCTGCACCTCATCAATCAAACAATCGAAAAAGTCTTTCTCACCATGCATAAAATTTAAAATTTGCTCTTCATCATCAAAAACTTGCATAGCAGTAATGTTATTAGGAACATGCGGGCAAAAAGATAACCCAACTAAATGTCGGATATAGGGATTAGCAAGAGTGGGATCAAACAAAGTGGCTGATCTAGCAAGAGCATCAACCTCCCTATTTATCTCTCTACCAATATGAGAAATATTAAATGCATCAAATAATTCAATCTCATCCCATACTGCATTCCTGTACCTTCTCATGCGTGGATGTCTTGCTTCACATTCTTTGCATACTTGTTTCACAATCAGTTCGGGATCTCCCTCCACTCTAAGGGATTTCACCCCCATTTTCCTCGCTTTCTTCAAACCTAGCAACAAAGCCTCATACTCGGCCATATTGTTAGTGCATGGAAACTCTAAGCGATAAGAGAATGGATAAATCATACCGTTAGGTGCGGTGAAAAATATACCGGTGCCAACTGCAATGTAAGAACTAGAACCATCAAACTGCATAAGCCATACTTGATTGGGCTCGTATTCTGGAACGATAGGAATAGGGGGATCTACATCATCCGTAAGCATGTAGTTACCTAGATCCCCCTCCTTGGCCTCAGGTTCCTTGATGTCAGGATACATAAGGTCATTGTCTCCTATCTTTGGGTCCTCCACATTATGGAGCATCTTCTGTTCTCTGAAGACACAGATCTTTATGTTGTCCTTCACCGGAATGTCAACATAAGTCAAATCCATTTGCAGGGTTCCCCCCACATCCACGCACCATTTGCGAGACAAAAGCATTCCCCACTGAGTAGGGCAGTCAACGATCACCACATCCATAACCATGCGCCTCTGTGGACATGCAAGCAAGCAAAATTGTAAGTCTTTGATAATACCAAGTCATTCAACTTCTCTAGCATCCATTGCTTTAACATTTCTATAGGGCCTGGTAATCTGCAAGCCTAACTGATTCATTACTTCTAATGTCATAATGTTAGTTGAAGCACCTAAATCAAGCATGCAATTCCTCAAAATTAAACCGTTAATTTGTAAAGACATGAAAAAAGGCATGTGGTTTTTCTCTCGCCTGCTTGTCCCTAGGAAGATTTCAGGAATCTCATCATTTAGATTAGCTTCATCTACAAGACAGCCCATAAATTTTGAAATGGATTGCTGATAAGAAGGGTTTTTTGCTAACTCTTTGAGGGGAATAGGGATCTTTACCTTGGCTAATTCGACCTCAATAGAAAAACATGTAAAATCAGCATTAGGGGCAGCAACATTACCTTGAACCATTTGCTGATTTGGAGCAGATTTACCTTGAACAACTTGCTGATTTGTAGCAGATTTAGCTTGGACAGCTTGCTGATTTGTGGCTGTACCATTGCTGGAAACATTCCTTGTTGGCTGTCCATTTCTGTTTTGGTCAAAGAAAGATGGGACGCTTCGCGTGGGACCCTGTGGAGTTGGTAAAAGAGCATTTGTGGCTTGATTTGCTTGTTGGTTTGATGAGGAAGGCTCCCTGGAAGTGTGGGGATATTTGGCTTTGTTCCTTCTAACGTACTGTCTTTGGAGCTCTTCTAACCTAGCCATGCACACCTCCTTAGCTTTTTGGATTTCCTCTCTCCTAGCAGGCCATGCAACAGGTGAATCTAAAGTGGACTTGGCTTCCTGGTGAAGGGAAGAATCAATTTGAAAAACACCTCTGTTATGAGATTGGATTTCTGATGAGGGTGCATAAGGGTGCTCTCGAGAGTCTTCCAAATCCTTATGGAGTTCTCCCGTCATGTTGACCATGTGGTCCTCATGACTATCTAATCCTAGGAAGACATGCGCATATTGGGCAAACAACTGGTAAGTTTCCTTAGGATGAGGCATGTCACAAGCTCTACAGTAAGGGCTTGAGAAAAGTGAGTTTTTCCCTACAAAGTTTGCTCCTGGAGATTGATTGGGGTTTTTAGGGTTTTCTAAATTCCTATGGGCCTGAAAGTTTCTCCTCTGCTGATTGAAGGTTCTTTGGGATGAAGCAGGTGGATGGGAGGGCTTATCTTGGACATTAAACTTATGGACAAGGTCTTGCAGTAGGCTCATGACTTGGGGATTACTGGATAACTCATCCTCCTCTTTCTTGGGTTCTTTCTTAAGTTCTAGAAGAGGCTGAGCAAGAGGTGGAGAAGGGGTTTGAGATACCTTTCGGCCTTGTGGGTCTAGCAGCTCTTGCAATGAAACCTTGGCTTGATTTGCAGTGACGGAATGCTTCTCCATCTTGAGGGCTTCTTTGAAAGCGCTTTCCAGATCGTGTGGTTCCTTCTGTTTCAAGAAAACACCAAATAATCCGTCAAACTGTTCAATGTAAAAGATTAAAGCACTAGCAAGATTAGGTCTAACAGTGTGTCAAATCTTATAATATGCTTTCATAAAATGTGAATTAAATTCTTCCATGGATTCGTTTTCATCTTTTTTAATCAAGGAAAAAGATTTAAGGAGAAAAGCATTGTCCTGTTTGTGAGACCATTTGTCCATGAATCTGTCATGAAAAGTAGTCCAACCATCAATATTGCTCGCTGCAAGCGCTTTGTACCAATCTCTTGCATCCATAGTGACTGCGCAAAAAGCCTCATGACCACATCTTCTTCAATCACACCTATGTTTTCCAAATACTCCAAGAAAGATTTGATGTGTGATTCTGTAGTGATGGCATTGTTCCCAACAAACTTAGGCATGTATTTGCCATAATTACCAGCAGGCAAAGCATTCAAAGGATTTGTAACGTTGGCCAAGTTCAAGGGCACATATAGGTTGAGTGTGAAGGCAACCCTAGGTTGGTTTACTCCTGCCATTAGGAAAATTTGTAAAAGCAAAGGGTTAGCTTGTGCAACAGGGGTAGGAGGAAGTAGGGCTTGTGCAGATGATGAAGATGAGGAAATATGCGAATCTACAACAAGGATTTGTGGGGTTGGGTTTAAACGGGCTGATCTACGTAAGGTCCTCAGTGGAGTCGCCAGGTGAACTAAAACTCACCAAAATGTCGTCTACCAGGGCTTAGAACTTCTTCCCCGGCAACGATGCCAATTTGTTAAGACTAAATCTGACACCATAGGCTTTAGGTCGGTTGTATATTGAGGGAATCAAACTAGGCTTAATTCAGGGGTGGATCCTACGGTCACAAATGATACACGCCTCTCATTTTGGGTTGGTGCATGCCAACCACATGGAGGCTACCCTAGGGCGTGTTGCTTGATAGATGAAATCTGACCTGCAAAAACACAAATCAAACAAGCACAACATGGTTTTGGAATGAGGGTTAGATAAACTCACCCAAAACTTGCATAAAAATTGATTTTAGATAAATTTTGGTGGAAAACCCTGCTGTCGTCCTTATACACACTTGCAAACATGAGCTATGTCCAACTCACTTAGTGTGTCCTTGGAGGCACAATGCCTAGGTTCAAAGCCCACTGTCACCTCGACTTGAACCTCTTCCGTCTAGGCTTACTCCTAGGGAAGCCAAGGGGGGTAGGCCCTAGTTACTATGTGAGATTAAAGGTTAATTCTAGGAGTTGATTTTAATTAGTTAAAGGTTTGGGGGAATCTAGCCTATATGAGAGGCAAACAATGCAAAGTGCAATAATTCAATGCAAAGGCAAGCCCTTTTCCTAAGACAACTAAGTCTAGTGCCTAATGTTGGGCAAGGGGTCAACTAAAGTTAAGGGAGTTGAGAATCTACAAAAGCTTACAACAAAAGAATGACTTTACAAGATTTACGATTAGAACTAGACACAACTAAATGAAATAAACAATTATCCACAAATCTAAGAATCTCTAAAGATACATCAAAATACAATTATACAATTATGGACAAGAAAGGAAACAAGCACTAACTTGAAACTCACTTGAAATACTTGATTGTGCAGGGAAATAAAGATTGCTCAAAGGAAAAGATTGCACCAACACATCAAGCCAAAAAACTCAAACATAGAGTGCCTCCACAAGATGCGCAACTCTAAGGGGTTGTCTCATTGGCATCCACAAATACACAACAACAAACCCAAACAATGAAGTTGCCTCCAAAAGATGTGCAACTTCAAGGGGTTAAGCCAATAAAGCAAAACACAACTCAAAATTAAATGATAATGCTCAAAAGAAAGCCTCCAAGGGCAAGTGCGCAACTTTAGTTCACTTAGTTAACATCCACAAGTGCTTAATGTAAATTGCATGAAAAGTAATGGGATTGACAAATGCTTGCAAGATTACTTAAGCATAAACCATAAAGATATGTAAATGAAAGGGCCCGAAGGTTGTAGTGGATTAATTAGGATGATAAGTTGTTAAGTTAGAGAATGAATCCTAAACTAAGTGACAACCCCAAAACTCCCCCCGCTTGTACCAAAAAGTTGTTGGGTGCTCAATAAGTGAGGCAAACAAGGCCCCACCCTAGCTCCACAGGTCAACCCAAGAATAGAAGTACTCCCGGGAAGGATGCCAAGCGCTGTGAGTGTTAGAATATAATGGATGTGCTCGTTTAACCATAGACAATATCACTATTGTCAGCCAACCATAGGCCGAAGCCACCCCCGAGCACCTTAACCTTGACAGAGAATCATTTCGGAAGCAAACCCTAGGCTAGATAGCCAAACAAAAGGTGGCGCATCTTTCTCCAAGGATAAGGCACCAAGCAAGAGTAACAAGAGCTAATCAGAGAGTCCAAACCATAACCAAGAGAGAGTCCAAGCCAAAACCAAAATCTGCTAGTTGCAGCAACTGCAACAACAACTCTCCTCCAGACTTGCTCACAAACTGGCCAACTGCAGTGCGCACAAGTGCTGCTTCTGCAGTTCTGAGAATCCTGGCCAGAATGAAGATTGCCTCCTGTATTTATAGTATTTCGGGCAGACTGCCTGGGCCGACTTCTCATTCTTGGTACTAATTCTTTAGTATATAACATTTCCTTTAGTTGACTTCTTCTCTTGGAGGCTAATAACCTAATACAAGTCATTCTCTTGAGCCAACTTGTCTTCTAGGGTTATTAACCAATTAATTAGGGTTTCTTCTTGCTTCCCGGAATATTCTATTCTTGTCAGGTTTACACGTGGAGGTAAATACTTCCCGCAACTACCATAATATCAACACTCCCTCCAAGCTAGGGAGGTATTGAAGGTAATGGTCTTGAGCACAAACATACCATTCACCCGGTAGCATCAACATCATCGTATAGATTATCTCATGATTAGATCATGAGCACCATCATCACTATCAGTGTCATCAACTGCATCATCTCTCGAAACCATACTCCATCTAAGTAATCAGACATGATGTTGGATAAGTCACTCACTTCACAGAGTGACACAAGAACCATTCTTCTAATCCGGACATATGTCCTAGAAGAATAAATGTCCTGGACAATTTTCGGTCTGGGGAATCTCTGTCCATTGATCATCCATCTAGCCGATAATCATTTCCAACACTACTAATAGTCTTCAAGGCAATCAGAACAATGTCATTCAATAGAACACAACTGTGTCTATCCATAGTAGTACACAACTACAATCCAGTGGTACACTACCACACCAAGTAGCACACATATACTTGATTAGTGACATATAGTCACAATCAATGGAACACATCCACCACAGTAGCATACATCTACTGTCTAGAGACGTAAAGTGTCCATAACAATCATATCATCTGATATCAACCTGCACAAAAAACATTGTTATGATATAAAATGAATCATCTAGGCTATTCTTCCACTCACATTTGTGAGGTCTAGAAGAGCATCTGCCCTCAGAGGGTCAAACATCAATGATGAGCTATCTGGACTATTCTTCTCAAGCAAGGAAGAATAACTGTCCCGATTTCTGAGCCTAGACCATTCACCTATCTAGGCCATTCCTCCGGCACTAAACAAAGTGCAACCTGGAGAGAATGAGTCTGCCCTAGGGAATGCCTGTCCCTGATTGTTGAACCTGGACCATTCACCTATTTGGGCCATTCCTCCGACACTAAACAAAGTGCAACCTGGAGAGAATGAATCTGCCCTAGGGAATGATTGTCCGGACCATTTCCTAAGGAAATGACTGTCCTGCACCAACCTCCAAAACGGACCATTCTTCGAAACTGCTCACAACTGTGAGCTTCGAAAGAATGATTGTCTGGCGACGCAAACCAGTCTTCTTGACCACTACTGGGAGTGATGGTCAAGAAGAGAGATTGTCCTAGACCATTACCCCACACTGGCCACAAGGGGAATCACTGTCTATGGTACATCAGCTATCTATCGAACCATTTTCATTACAAAAATGACCGTTCGATCTAGACCATTTTCTGAATTGGAAAATGCCTGTCTGTCAGAAATCTCAAACCACTTTCCGAACTAGAAAGGAACTGCTCATCTTGGACCATTTTTCGAACTGAAAAATCACTGTCCATAAGTCAATAACACATCAGTGCTCCCTCCCAACCTGGGAGTCATCTCTTCCTTTTTCAATAAGGAAGTCGTCTCCACGAGCTCCAGCTTGAGTACGCAAACTCTTTCATCTTGGACATGTTATCCCCGATTTCTAGGGATAACTAGGAGATCATGTCTCGAGGCCCACATGTCCTAGACATGGAGTACCAAGAGCAGGATTGACCTGAGCATGGCCCTGGAGGGCCCATCCTCTTCTTCTTTCATCAGACTTGTCTTGTCAGTAGCAGCAACATCCATCACCATCTGCTTGGTCTTGTATCGAAGGAGGCTCTTGCTCCATGAGTAATTGGTCCAGGTATCATGGTATGTGTCACTTTTGATCATTATAACCTTCAAATGTATGCATCTAATTCCTTTTATTTCTAACGATTGCTTGGATCTTACACTGACCCACTTGACCATGCTTGGGGAGATTGACTGGGTGCCCTAGCAAGCCTGTACCCATAGGTTTTGGTTTGCCACTAGGGGGTTTCTAAAGAGCCATCGTTCGCTCCCATCATACCATCATTTTTCCATCTTGTCTCCCGCTCATCTGTCCCATTCCCCTTGTCTGGGCATTAGGATGATCTGTTTGTGGGGTTGCACCTTATCTCGTGTGAAGAAGGGGCTAAAGGCCCAGAAGGTAAAAGCAGCTGGTAAAAGATAAAAGCCTAAAAATGAAACCTCGAGATGCCTTCGCCCAGGGATCCCTGAGAAGGCAATAAAAAGCCTCTCAGCAAGAAACAAGAGGGACCCAAGAAAAATAACAAACAAGACCTAATCAAGAGGATAGGGGGTCTCATCATGAGCCAGCCTATTATGTTCATGGGTACCTAACAGCATGACATTACCACCATCTGGTTATCATGCCAAGGAAGTGACCTTTGGTTGCATGTCCAAGGGAAAGGGGGTCTCATCACGAGCCAGCCTTATCATCGTTGTGAAAGTACTTGTGGGTAACATTGTCAGCTCTGGTCACCACACCAAGGCAATGTCCTCTGGTTAGCCCTTGAATAAAAAGAAAAAGAAGAAAAAACAAATAAAGAAAAGAATAAAGGCAAAAGGGGCTTGGAAAAATTTGCATCCATGACGGGTACAACTCGCCTTCTACAAAGGCACCCATAGGTAATATTATGCATCCCTGGCTCTCACTCTACCCTTATGTCTGGGCATCCCCTAAAACCACTTCACCTCGTTACATGGCTTGGATGAAACCCCTTAGAAACTTTCCTTTCCTTATGGATACTAGCCCAATAGGGATCTTGTCCTTTTTCTCAACCTTGTATTGTAGGTTTTTGTAGAATCTTTGAGCTATTGAATGATATATCAGGGCTTTTATGCATATGTTTGATAAAATTGATGATGAAATGTGATTGACATTGCTATGATCCCTGTGACTAATGAGCCCATGGAGGGCGTAGTTTTTGATGTGCAGGACCATGCCCGACGGACAGGTACCACGTGGATCGGTACACATGGGGAGATGATTAGTTCGGGCCTCCATGGGGTTGAAGAGCCCATCAGATGGTTGTTGGGACCCCATCAGGGGCAGAGACAGGACAATGTTTGATCGAGGTCTTGCACCGGAGAAGAAGAGGACATTCCATCAGGGGCACTTTCGCTGAGCCAGACCTAGGGGGATTGACCCACTTGCAGTGGAATGTTGGCCCCAGATGACCCAGGACGTCACCAGGAGGCTTGTGACGTCATCATGAGCGTATGGCAGATGGACAGGGTTGTTGGCACATGTGGCAGCTTGGAAGAGCCCAAGGAGGGCTAACATCTCGCTTCTGGATGCTGCACTGGTCCCAAAAGGGCCTAACGTCTCCCTCAGGAGGGCTTGACGTCTCATCTTTTGCTCATTTAGGGTTTTAAAAAAACATTTAATGTAAAAAACAGTATGATTTTGGTTTGTAGCGTTGTCGACTATTTTTAATGACCTAAAATTAATTAAAGGTCATGATACAGTATATATTGAGGAGATTTGTCCTCATTTTGACATAACACACAACTCACTCTCTTGTGAGATCTGATTTTTGCGCCCTTGTTGGGGTATTTCATCTTTTAAGTGAGGCGCACTTGTTGAAGGAAGGATTTTCTTGGCATTTTTGGCATTTCTCTTGAAGGAAGGTTTACAACTAGGGTTTGCAATGCTATTTCTTCATGATATGTAAGTGTTTTTCCTGCAAAACTTTTTAATTGAATGGTTGTAGGCTTATATTCTTGCATTTATTTATAAACTTTGTTGATTTAAAACCCTAGGTAACAAGCACACAAGTAGGTCTTTGTTTCATGTCTCCTAAAAGAGAAATATCCAGCCATTGAAGAAGGAAGGAAGAGCCTAGCCATTGCTACACTCTTTTTACTTCTTCCCCTGTGCTAGCTGTGCCTTTTAAGAGTTAAGAAGGAGACGTCCCAGGCCTAGGTTATCTACACCTAGGGCCGTCCTGCTTCTAGGGTTTGGTGATAGGGCCTTGCCATTGCAACACTCTCTCTCACCTCACTCTCTTGTCTTGACTTATCTTTTATGCTAGCCATTTTGCCAAGTTTAACCTAAGGAAGGAGGAAAGAGCATGAGGCCTTTCTTAAGCAACACCGGAGTGAGCCTCTTTCCCCTAGGGTTTTGATTTTGGGGCCCTGCCATTGCAGCACTTCAGAACCCTTCCCTCTAGTCCTTAGCCTTTTCCCTTCAACCTTTGTGCCCTCTCTTAAATTGACTCCATCTACCGTTAGGCACTGATCTCAGGTCCCGAACGTTGAAGTGATAGTGCTCAAACAACTCTTAAAAGTTTTATAATTTGAAACCCTAACTAACTAACTAACCAACTAACCCTAATAAGGTTGACGTCATACTTGGTTATCCCATCTTGACGCAACACTTTCTGTTGATAAGCAATTAGATGATGGTTAAGAGCATTTATTGAGTAAGGGATTGATTAAATACATTGTTAGCTACATCATCTTGATATTTGTTGATGAATTGATATTGTTCCATTGCTATATTAATTGACATTGATCTCATCGATATCTATTGTTATAATTGTTCATATATTGATATCAGATAGTTATATGAAGTACTAACCCATTGAATTATAGCCTGCATATGTTGTTTTGCTGTTGTCTTGTTCCGGGCAGGTGTTCTCATTTGGGGCTACACTTCTTTATTGGCTGTTTAGCCGGACTATCTGATCTTGGTGGTAAACTATGAGGAGGGACTTTTACTTTGATCTTTATGCCTTTGGCTCTTCAAAACCCTAGGTTACCGGGGACATCTCCCCTGGGCCTAACCTCCCTAAAGAGAAAGAACCTCCCCATTGAGGTGACATTGGGTGGTGTAGGTTCCTGTTACGCCAATTTGGCCTCTATATTCTAGCCTTTTGACCTAGCTACAAACTGTGCGATAACAGGATAGAAGCTTTACCAAAATGTCTGCTTATCTGCTCATCTGTGGAGATATATATTGGAGAACCACTTTCTCTTTTCTGGACTTCATCACGGAGAATGTAATGCTTGATCTCAATATACTTCGGTCTTTCTGGAACACTGTTTTTTCTGAAGGCTTCATATAGCTCTGATCATTATAGTATATCATAGTTGGATTCAATTCTTTTGTTTCCTGCGAGCTCATAACATCGTGGTAAAGCTCAAACTGGAACAAATACAAGTGGCACTTCTTCTGTCATCATGAGAGCTTGTCATGGATTGGCAATCCATCATCCTGGACTTCTGAGGAACCATTATGATACAATATCTTTGTTATATAAGGTTTTTCACCACGCTTCTGCTGTGCATTGGAGGCTCTGCACCAAGTTGTTTTGAATCCATACAAAATCTCCTTCCATTTGCATACAAGAGTTTCTTTCTGGTGTACCTCAAAACCTTGAGGTTGCTCTAAATACGCTCTTTGTTCAATTATTCTGGAGAACAATCTTTGCATTCATCTGATGTCAACTCCAACCGATGGATATTGCGGACGATATAATGGCTCATGTAGAGGTATGTCTGGTTTACTGGAACAAGCAATCATCATAGTCTTCTCCCTCCATCTGGGAGAACCTCTAGTTCTGGATCTCGCAATGCTTACATTCATGAGTCTTCCATACACTGTTCTTCATCTCAACTTTCATTTCCTCTGCTTGATTGCTTTTAGTGAGTTCAGATCAACCTGGTAGTCTTGTGATCCTCAATACAATGATTGGTTGTTCTGACTTTTCTTTCTCTCTTGGAATCTTCATGTTCTTCCTCATGTTTCTCTTTAACTCTTGGGTGCATGGGGTTTTCTATAGATTCCATGCCCTGAAGATTCCAACTTCTTTCTTTCATAATAGGATCATGGATGTGGATGGACAACCAGGGATGCTTTAAGGCTTCTTTTCGAAGAAGACTTCTTCTAAAGTCACTTTGAACACGTGCTGCTTTTCATGGTTGCTACCATGGATAGATACTTCATCATCTTCAATGGATCATATTATTTATGATTAGTTCCCTCCTAATCCTTGCTTCATGCATGAATGCATGCTCTTCTTTTGGAAATATATAATCGACTCCCTCTATCTAGGAAAGTCCACGCTTTCGTCTGCATCCTTATTGCCTTTTGCAAAGTGTCACAAATCTTTTTCCAATTTCCTCTTGATTGCTGACTTCTTTCTGTCTTTAATTCTTCTAGGTTTATTCAAGATTGATTCTGATTTAGGCTTATCTTGCAGCTGTTACTTATGTAATAGCTTCCACATGAGTTGTTACCAGGGGTTGTTGATGTACTTCATCCTTTCATGTGTATTGGCTAACTTGTAGTCATTGTGATAGAAAGTCTTTATTTTGTTGATCTTCCATAGGTGTAGTTTCTCTTTGAACATTTTATCTTCTAAGAAATAGATATGCAAGATATGTACGAAAACATGGTATGTACAAGAACTATGAAGAGTATTGTTACCTTGTCTTTAGAAGAAGAAGTATGTTTTGCCCTGCTTGGCTTTCTTTGAGGGTTCCCTTTCTTCGGCAACTGATGCTTCGTGTGTTTCCTTCCTTTTCTTTAACTCAGGACAATGATTCTTGTAGTGACCATACTTTCAACAATTGAAGCATTGTATTCTTGACATGTCTTTCTCTTGATTTGGTTTCTTCCTGGAGCCAAACTTCTTTTTATTCCTGAAATTCTTGAACTTTGTTGTGAAGGCTTGATCATCGTATTTCTTTTGGGGTTTCTCTTTTGCACCGATCCTTGATTCTTCTTGTGCACAACAAGTCCAAAGTTCTTCAAATGTAAGATACTCCTTCCTTGTGTTCATGCTTGCGGCAAATGCATTCCATGTCTTGGGAAGACCTTTGAGTACTATATTTACTAGTTCCTTCTCTGAGATGATCTCTTCAATAGCTTGTAGTTGATCTCTTAACTGAGAGATCCTCACAAAGTATGATGTTATGCTGTCATCATCATTCATCTTCATGTCACGGAGCTCATTCTTCAGACTCATTACTTGTCCAATGTTTCTGACTGAGAAGAGGTTTGTTAGGGCATCGTACATCTTCTTAGACGAAACAAGATGGGAGATGTACGGTATCAAGTGGTCTTTTATAGAATCCACTATGATACTCATGGCATTGATGTCATTGTCTTTGAAATTCTCCATAACTGCAATGTCCTGCGGTTCCTTCTCTTTTCCTTCTTCAAACTCTGGTTCCACAATCTCTCCTTTCACGATATCCAACACTTTATTCTTGGCAAGGATGAGATCAATCCGTGTCTTCCATGCTCTAAAGTTAGAAGCCCCTTCTAACTTGCTTTTTGACTTCATAGAGTAAGTCATGTCTACTTTGACTTGGTCAACCCTAGATTTGACCAAAAACTCAAACTTGACGTCTTATCTTGCTAAGAGTACCAGGAGATGCGCTAGGCTAGGGCGCACTAGTCTGTCTAGAAATTAGGTCAATCCCTTCAGTTAAGGTGCCTCAACAAGAGGGTTAGGGTTCCGTTGCTGCAGCAAAGACTGGCTGCAGCTGCAACTGCAACTGAGCAAATCCTCCCAATCTATCTTCCAGCAGTTAGACTGTCCGAAGGTAGTGTGGGCCCATAACCTGTTAGAATATAATGGATGTGCTCGTTTAACCATAGACAATATCACTATTGTCACCCAACCATAGGCCGAAGCCACCCCCGAGCACCTTAACCTTGACAGAGAATCATTCCGGAAGCAAACCCTAGGCTAGATAGCCAAACAAAAGGTGGGGCATCTTTCTCCAAGGATAGCGCACCAAGCAAGAGTAACAAGAGCTGATCAGAGAGTCCAAACCATAACCAAGAGAGAGTCCAAGCCAAAATCGAAATTTGCTAGTTGCAGCAGCTGCAACAGTAACTCTCCTCCAGACTTGTTCACAAACTGGCCAACTGCAGTGCACACAAGCGTTGCTTCTGCAATTCTGAGAATCCTCGCCAGAATGAAGACTGGCCTACTGCATTTATAGTATTTTTGGCAGACTGCCTGGGCCGACTTCTCATTCTGGGTACTAATACTCATAAGATTGCAAGACATGAATGAAAGTACTTGTAACAAGATAAACTTGAAAGCAAAGTACTTGAAGCAAAGATAACTTGCAATGAAATAGGAAGACAAGATAAGCACCATAAACTTATTATGCCTGAATGGGCCTAAACTAGCATGTGATCCCTTCATTACTTAACATAAACCATCATTGAGCATAAAAATGAAAGCAACCATGACTAGCCTAGCCTTATGATTTTGGGGGTTGGCAAAGCCAAGCACACTCCCAGGTATAGGCAAACAAGATAAAGTAAAATGCTTGTAAATGAAACTAAGTTAAACAAACCTCAAACAATGACACAAGGTGGAGACAAGCCTTCCTTTGTTGTGCCAAGGTGGGTTGAAAAGAAACTAAACTAATTACAGAAAATAAAATTGCAGCAAGTAAAGCCTTACGATTTAGGATGGTTGGCAAAGCCAAACACTTTCCTAGGTGTAGGCAAAGAAACTAAAAAATTTGCAGAAAATTAATTTTAGGAGAAATGCAAGGCCTTGGTTACTCTTTGGGGGCTTGCTTACAATGAGAATAGAAGAGAGAAGTGTTGGGTAAGTATGTACCCCAACTTAGGAGGTTGTTGTTAACGTTTTAAGGCCCCAAGTGGGTTGTTCCTCCTCGTTTTCTGTCAAAGACCTGGAAAAACCAGCAAGTAAAACTTGCTGGAAAACTGCAGAAAATTACTGAAAACCATGCAGAAAATTTATGTTAAGATACAACAGAAATATAAAATGGAAAATAGCAGTATTTGTAATCGATTTTGATCTACTTCAGCATACAAATCTACCCATAAACTCAGAAATCAGAACAAAATAACACAACCGAAACTATAAGAGAAATAAGAGGTAGGTGAAAAAGACAACTTCCAAATCTGAAGTTGCTCATTCTCAACCCTTAGCAACCTACAAGCATATGAGACAAAGCTATAAGACAAAGGAGGTAAGTAGATCCCAAAACATCCACAAAATACATTGAAGAAGAAATGAAACTACTATACTAAGATCTAGAGCAATACTACTATAGATCTATCCAAGCAAAGTACTTTGCTTGAATCTCCTACTCTAAATCTAGAAGCTAAAAACTCAAGAAAGCACAAATACAAGTCACCTCCAATAAGATCCAAAGCCAAGCATCAAGAATACTCTAAATGCCAATGGTTTCCTCCAAAGATTCTTCTATTATGAGCACGTTGGAGCAAATACTTGCTACAAGCTTGAGAAAAAATAGAGCAACATGGGAGAGAGAGAAGAGTGGGAGAGATTTGGGTATAGTAACAATACACTGAGAATAGATGAGAAATGAGGGAGAGAGGACCTTCATTTATACTTGGGAAGGCAAAGTTACCCCTCTTGAATGCTTTCCAAGTGTCAACACATGAGCAAGAGTGATCATCTCAAGAGGGGGGCACAACTTCAGGGTTTTGGAGAGGTGAGAGGGATGGGAATAACCTTTTATCCCACCCAATCATCTAACTTAGATGTTAGGAGGACGCACTTAGGCTTAGGGGGTTTAATTCCCATTAAGTTGTGAGTTGGGTTAGGTTGCTCATCAAGGGGGGCACAACTCACTAGGGAGGAAGGTTGGTATGAAGTGAAAGTTAAGTGAAGAGGGTGTAGAAGGTTAGGAAAGGGGTTAGGATAGCTTAGGTATGGGTTTGGGTAAGTTCTCCCACCTTCTCTCTAACCATTTAACTGAAAATTACAAAATTTGACATTTTGACTATGTCAAGACTAGCAATTAAATTGTTGTTTTGGACTGACTAAGACTCATCATGGACAAGCACCTAGCAAAACTTGTCCAATTGAGCTGAAACTTGGTCCATAGATGTAGGAGGTCTCATTCTATTTCTTTTGAGTACAAATACTCCTATCAAAAGCCCAAGGACCTAGTTTTTACATTTTTCATCAAAATTTAATTAAAATTATCCAACTTAAACAATTTTAATAAATTAAAAAAAACCTATCTAGACTCGACGGAATTCCGCAAAACTTTAGGAGATGTATTACATGGTCATTTACAACATTCCTAGACACTAGCTACCAGAGGGCTAGACCATTAGAACACCTTTCACCACTTTGGAGGAATTATTTGTGTGAGTGAAAAACTCAAGGGAAATTAATAAGGCTGGTTAGGCCAAAGTAATAACCCGAGGAAAAAAAACACTCAATAAAAGGGACTCCTCTAATGATGAATTCCTAAGGAGGAAACTAACCTAACTATGATCCATGTAGATCTATTACATTATAATCCCACGCAGGGGAGTGGAAATTCCATTACAAAAAGATGTGTTGAAGGTCAAAACTGCCTTGTTGAACCTGTAAGTCTCTGACTTGGTAGCACCTGATGGTGCATATCTTCATGGTACATGGAGTTGACCCCCTAGTTGAATAGGTGGTCAACATCTGACTCCACATGGAGACGTGTGTTTGATCTTCACTTGGGAAGGAGAGCATACGAGAATCTGGACTCTACAAAATAGAGTGCTCACCAATACCCAACATAAATATACATATATACAACAAATGAAATGCTATAAACAACAATTACACAATGAAATAACTATTGTACAACAACTATGATTACAAAATGAAACTATGATACAATGAAATATCTAAGTACATAATTACATAATGAATGAAACAATACAAAACTGAAATACAAGGAGAAGGGTTAGAGATACGTTACAAAGGGTGTCCCTTTGGACACGAAGTTGCCATGTGAAGAAACACTTCAAGGGGGAGTCCTCTCACTAGCATGTCTGACTTTATGTCATCCTACTGGTTGAGAAGAGTTGTTAGAAGACTGATACACTTTATCCTGATTTCGGTTTTTTCCATGTGAATCCCAGTTTCTAACCTTAAGCCACTTGGGACAATCCTCCTTAAAAAAATCTTGATGATTTTTCATATGTGCCAAGTGAAAAGTTTATGAACTTAATTTTTCCTTAAAAGGCTTGGCATACCTTTTTCCTAGGGATGATATACTTTATCAATATTAACCTTATCATCCTTACTACTTTTCATCAGATTTTCATCACACGTTCTATCTTTGATTTTCCCAATTTCTGAAAAATAAGGAGGGTGTGGCCCAAGAATTCCATTTGACTTATTCTGACATCTAACTGATTCCTCTGATGACGGTTGAGCTGATGACACATTTTCAACTGAAAAATCCAACTCAATTTCTAAATCTAGAGGAGTCAAATCATTATTCATTTTATCCAAATCTTCCTCAAGAAAAAGACCATCAAAAGAATCCATGGTGTTCCAAACACTACAAATGTTTGAGGGTTCATCATCAAGTTCCATCTTGGTAGATGTTAGAGAAGTAGACTCAATTTCATAACATCCCATTTCTACTTCACGATACACAATCTCGTTATCCTTTCTCCTAGGATCTTCCACATGATACTTTCTTTCCAACTCTCTATTTATTCTAAACATTGAACTATTTGGAGTCGGAATGGTGGCATAAGTTAAATCCATTTGTAAATTACCACCTAAATCTGCAATTGTCTTCCTAGAAAGCAACATACACCAAGCATCAGGCACATCAATCACAACAATGTCCATCTCAATCATGATGTCTGGGAATGCAACCAAGTGTACTTGTAATCCTTTAATCAAACCATGCACCTAAATTGTCTTGCTATCCATAGCACAAATATTATGATAAGGTCTAGATATCCTTAAGTTTAATTGTTCCATTACTTTCTTAGTCATAACATTTGAGCTAGCCCTTGAATCAAGCATACAATTGTGAAGAATAAAATCATTCAAGAGCAAGGATAAGTAAAAAGGTCTATTCTTTTCATTTCCTCTATCCATATTCTGCAAAATAACAGGTGCATCCTGATAAGTTATTGTTGGTGGAATGTCAACCTTGTTCTGAGAAGGATTTTCTATGGCTTTGAGTAGCTTCTCCCTATGAGAGGGAATCTTCATTATTTCCGACACAGGCACCGACATCTTTGCATTACTTAACCATCCACCCAAGTCAATATTCAAATCTAAGTTAGTATGCACATTTGACTTAGGAGGAATTGGAGCTACCTTGGGAATGTTTGTTTGATTTCTATCTTGACTTCTATTTCCATTCCTTTGGTAGGTAATGTGTAATGTCCCCACTTTGGGACATCAAGGTATTACACAGTGTTATGATGACCATGTTATCGCACAGTTTGTAGTTATGATAAAAGGCTATGGATTGCAAGTCAAACTGGCATAACAGGAACTATCCCACCCAATGTCACCACGATGGGGAGGTTCTTTCTCTTTAGGGAGGTGAGGCCCAGGGGAGACGTCCCTGGTGACCTGTGGTTTTGAGGAGGCAAAAGGGTAATGAGACAAGGACAAGTTTCCCCCCTCACAAGTCACCACCAAACAGATAATCCCGACTAAACAACCAATAATAAAGTAAATCCCCAATGAAGAAGACCTGCCTGGAACAAAGCAACAACAAACTGATATATGCAAGCTATATTTCAATGGGTTAGTACTTCATGCAAATAGATGATTATCTGAATAACACATAAGCAGTATGTCAATAAATGTTGACAAAGTCAATGTTTATCAATAGCAATGAAAATTATAACACTTCACCAATAAATATTGGAACAATGTGGCATTCAATGTAACCAATCAACACCTTATTCAATTAATGCCTAAACCACCATTCAATTGCTCTTAAGACAAAACGTTGTTGCACTAGAGATATAATAGCCAAGGATGACGTCAACACTTAGGGTTAGTAGGTTAGTCTAGGCTAGGGTTAGTGAGATTAGGGTTTTAATTCAAGGTTTTGAGAGTGTTTGTGATCAATTTCACTTCAATGTTGGAGGACTTTAGATCAGTGCCTTTAGGGTTTAATGGAGTCAAAAGTGAAAGACACAAAGGTTGAAGGAGATAGATTTTAAGGACTAGAGGGAAGAGTTTTGAGGTGTTGCTAAAGCAAGGCCTCAAAATCAAAACCCTAGGGGAGAGAGGCTCACTCCGATGTTGCTACAACAAGGCCTCGTGCTCTCTCCTCCTTCTCGACAAAACAGCTAGCTCAAGAATAAAATATATAACCAAAACAAGAGGGTTTGATGAGATAAGGTGTCGCTACAACAAGGCCTTTCAACAAACCCTAAAAAGAGTACGGCCCTAGTGTAGTAGACCTAGGCCAGGGACGTCTTACTCTTCTTGGCTTTCAAATAGTACGGCTAGCAAAAGAGGAAGAAGAAATAGGAGTGTAGCTAAGGCTAGGCTCTTTCTTCCTTCTTCAATGGCTGAAAATTTCTCTATCAGGGGACATGAGACAAGAACCTACTTGTGTGATTGTCACCTAGGGTTTTGATTCAACAAATTATAAACATATGCAAGAAAATAAGACTACAACCATTCATTTAAGAAGTTTTGCAGAAAAATACTTACAACTCATTAAGAAATAACCATGCAAACCCTAGTTGTAACACATTCCTTCAAGAGAAACACCATAAACTGCCAAAAATGTCTTCCTTCAACAAGTGCTCATCACTTAATCAGCCAAATACCCAAGATAGGGCGCAAATTTCAGACCTCCTTATGGAGTGAATGAGTGATGATGAAAAAATGAGAGTCAAAATCCCTCATTTATACAAAACCTTGACCTAATTTTACATTTTAGGTCAGGTAAAAGGTTGACAAGCCCAAAATATCAAATCATATCGTTTTACATTAAATTGTCAAACTAAAGCCCTAATCAAGCAAAAGGTAAGACATCACCCCTTTCTAGGGTGACGTTAGCCCCTATTAGGGCAAATGTAGCCTCTTGAAGCAAGACGTCAGCCCTCCTTGGGCTCCTCCAAGTTGCCACATGTGCCAACTGCCCTGTCCATTTGCCAACACGCTCATGATGACGTCATAAGCCTCCTGGTGACATCCTAGGCCATCTAGAATCAACGTCCCACTGAAAATGGGTCAATCCCCCTAGGTCCAGCTGTGCCGGGGTGCCTCTGGTGGTACATCCTCTTCTTCTCCGACGCAAAGTCTCTGATCAACCTCTGCCCTGTCTCTACCCCTTGATGGGATCTCAACATCCATCTGGTGGGCTCTTCAGCCCCATGGAGCTTTGAACTGATCATCTCCCCATGTGTACCGGTCCAAATGGTACCTGTCCGTTGAGCATGGTCTTGCACATCAAAGGCTACGCCCTCCATGGGCTCATCAGTCATAGGGATCATAGCAATGTCAATCACATCTCATCATCAATATTATTAAACATATGCATAAAATCCCTAATACATCAGTTAATAGCTCAAAGACGTTACACAAGCCTGCAATACAAGTATGGGGAAAAGGACAAGGCGTTCTATTGGGCTAGTGTCCACTAGAAAAGGAAAGTTCCCGGAAAAGACCTCATCCATGCCATGTAAGTGGGTAATGTGGTCAGGGGATGTCCAAGCATGTGGGTGCAGTGAGGGCCATGGATGCAAAGTGTTACCTGTGGGTGCCTTTGTAGAAGGCGAGTTGTACCTGTCATGGATGCATTCTTTCCAAGCCCATTCTTGCCTTTATTCTTTTTATTCTTTTATTCTTTTTTGCTTTTTTGTTCAAGAGCTAATTAGGGGACACTGCCTTGGCATGGTGACCAGAGTTGACAACGTTACCCACAAGTACTTTCACAGAAATGAGAAGGTTGGCTCGTGATGAGACCCCCTTTCCCTTGGCCATGCAACCAAGAGTCATTGCCCTGGCGTGGTAACCAGCTGGTGGCAATGTCATACTGCTAGGTACCCATGAATCTAATAGGTTGGCTCGTAATGAGACCCCCTATCCTTTGACTAGGTCTTGTTTTATTGCTTTTTCGAGTCCCTCTTGTTTCTTGTTGAGAAGCCTTTTATTGCTTTCTCGGGGATCCCTGGGAGAAGCATCTCGAGGTTTATTCTTAGGCTTTTATCTTTTACCAGCTTGCTTTTACCTTCTGGGCCTTTAGCCCCTTCTTCCCACGAGGTAAGATGCAGTCCTGAAAATAGGTCAACCCAATGCCCGGACAAGGGGAATGGGATAAGTGAGCGGGAAATAAGATGTAAAAGTGGTACTATGATGGGAGCGAACGATGGCTTTTCAGAAATCCCCCCAGTGGCAAACCAAAACCTACAAACACAAGCTTGCTAGGCCACCCTGTCAATCCCCCCAAACATGATCAAGTGGGCAAATGTAAGATCCAAGCAGTCGTTAGAAATAAAAGGAATCAGATGCATATATTTAAAGGTTTTAATGATCAAAAGTGACACATACCATGATACCTAGACTACTTACCTCATGGAGCAAGAACCTTTTTTTATACAGGACCAAGCCGATGGTGATGGATGCTACTACCGCTGACAAGACAAAGATGATGGAAGAAGAAAAGATGGGCCCTCAAGGGCCATGCTCAGGTCAATCTTGCTCTCGGTACTCCATGTCTAGGACCTGGGGGCCTCGAGACATGATCTCCTACTTATCCCTAAAAAGTGGGGATAACAGACCAGAGTAACCAGTTGGAGATTATAGCGAGTATAGGAGCTATTGAGGGATATTTTGGGGTTTGGCTTGCATCGCTAATCCTATTTCATCATTATGATCCATTCTGCATAGGTTGGCTTTGGTTTTGTTGCATTTCGACGATTTCCATGATTTTGAGTATTTTGAGCTATAGGTTAATTAAATTCACTGAAGAGGGCATTTTGGGCACAATACTTGGAGGAATCTCTCAATGTAATAGCTCATTGGAATCGGGAGGAACAATACTACAAGATAGGATGATGAGAGGTGACTTTCAATGGCCAGGGAAGCCACAAGGAGAGATAAGGTGTTTTTCAAAGGTAAAAAGGTTAATTAATTAATTAATTAATAATTAATAAAATGAAAGTCACTTTGAAGGGACAAGGTGAACAGGAAGTATAAGGGAGAGGCAAGAGCCTCTATTCTCTTATTCATGATGATTATCTTTTGATATCTGGCTTCTAGCTAGTGAGCCCATACCTTGGGGGTTTTGAGGGTTTTGACTTAACAAACCCTAGAGGACGATTCGGTGGTGAAAGATTCCACCTAGCTTGTCCCAAGCTTGGTCTAGGGAATGCAATACTCCCCCACACCATTCTAGTTCAGATCTACGCAGTGCAGGAGGGTTCTACACTAGCCACAGGCACAGGAAGAGAGAGAGGGCGCACCATCCATTGAAGGAAGTTCGTTCCAGGTGATTGGCAGGGCTTCTGGAGATTCTATCACCTGGGTTTTCATTGCAGGGTCTTGGCCATTAGATCTAGTACATTTTGGAGGAGTTTTATGTACCATTTGATTTACTAGATGCATTGGTCGAATTGGAGGAGAGGAGCACACTTCATAAAGTGATTTTAGTCATTTGATAGATCAGATCTTCACCATTTCGCCAGGGACTTCACCAGGGAGGTAATCGAGCCCCAATCTATCATTCTAGTGGTTTTGTGGAGCATTTGGAGGCCTCTAGGAGGCAGGCCAAATTATCTAGGGTTTTAGGCATCTAGGGGGCGCACCATTCCTTGGAGGGAGGGTAGATCCATGACTTTGAGAGGGATCTTGGAGATTTGAGCACCTGGGTTGTCTTTACATTTGCTTGATCTACAGTTTGGTATCTTCATTTGAGCATTTGGAGGTCTTTGACAGTAGGGCTGAATTGTTGAGAGTATCTAGTCTTCTAGCAGCGAACGACCTATTCTTTTGGGGGTTTGGCACTCCATACGACACAGATCTCTTTTGTACTAGTCTTCATTGTGTATTCAGCCTTTGGAGGCTTTCATCTTATTTTCGGGAGCATTTTGTAGCAACTCTTATTATGTTTATGGGAGCCATCTGTTGAGCATTCCAAATCGGCCTCACTCTTGTATCAGGTTCTTGCTCATTATATTAATAAAGGTTAGATCTTGCTATTGGTTCCATATTTGGTGTATTTTGTATTTCCATTGATTATATTTTCAAATCTATGTGTGATCACTGGATATAAACCCTAAAACCGAAATTAAGAAGTCAACTCGCAAGTACACACCCAAACATAAGTAAATCAACAAAGTGTTTGACGAAATGCCACAACCAAAAACATTTTAAAAATCATGCAAAAATATGATGTTTCTGGCATTTTGGCTTGGGAACATTATAGTGGTATCAGAGCTTAGACTCCTGCGAGCCTGAGGGGTCTCCTTATCTTCCATAAGGAGAAATGGATAAGGTATACTTTGCTAGAGAGATGGTATTCTGTGAGAAGAAATATTACGCCCTTAGTGAGGGAACTAAGGCTCAAATAAACTTCCAACAGTATGTAGCCTTAAGAAATCCTATGTGGAGCAAAGATGAGGTTGCACATTGGGTCGACACAGCAGAGAGAAAGAGAGCTATAGTAGTTAGATGGAAGGAAGCACAGAGTAACCCCACACCCATTAGGAGCACGCAACTTTGCTACAGTTGCAAGGTGCCTGTTATCCCCGATTTCTAGGGATAATTAGGAGATCATGTCTCGAGGCCCACAGGTCCTAGACATGGAGTATCGAGGCAGGATTGACTTGAGCATGGCCCTGGACGGCCCATCCTTTTCTTCTTTCATCGGATTCGTCTTGTCAACAGCAACAACATCCATCACCATCGGCTTGGTCTTGTATCGGACAAGACTCTTGCTCCATGAGGTAATTGGTCCAGGTATCATGGTATGTGTCACTTTTGATTATTATAACCTTTAAATGTATGCATCTAATTCCTTTTATTTCTGACGACTGCTTGGATCTTACATTGACCCACTTGACCATGATTGGGGGATTGACAGGGTGTCCTAGCAAGCCTGTACCCATAGGTTTTGGTTTACCACTGGGGGGATTTCTGAAGAGCCATCGTCTGCTCCCATCATATCATCACCTTTTCATCTTATCTCCCACTCATCTGTCCCATTCCCCTAGTCCGGGCATTAGGATGATCTGTTTGTGGGGTTGCACCTTATTTCGTGGGAAGAAGGGGCTAAAGGCCCAGAAGGTAAAAGCAGCTGGTAAAAGATAAAAGCCTAAAAATGAAACCTCAAGATGCCTCGCCCAGGGATCCCCGAGAAGGCAATAAAAAGCCTCTCAGCAAGAAACAAGAGGGACCCTAAAAAATAACAAGCAAGACCTAATTAAGAGGATAGGGGGTCTCATCACGAGCCAGCCTATTATGTTCATGGGTACCTAACAACATGACATTGCCACCATCTAATTACCACGCCAGGGCAGTGACCTTTGGTTGCATGGCCAAGGGAAAGGGGGTCTCATCACGAGCCAACCTTATCATCGCTGTGAAAGTGCTTATGGGTAACACTGTCAGCTCTGGTCACCACGCCAAGGCAATGTCCTCTAGTTAGCCCTTAAAATAAAAAATAAAAAACAAATAAAGAAAAGAAAAGAATAAAGGCAAGAAAGGGCTTGGAAAAAATTGCATCCATGACAAGTACAGCTTGCCTTCTACAAAAGCACCCATAGGTAATATCATGCATCCTTGGCTCTCACTCTACTCGTATGTCTGGACATCCCTTAAACCACTTCACCTCGTCTCCCAGGCCTAACCTCCCTGAATAGATAGAACCTCCCCATTGAGGTGACATTGGGTGGGGTAGGTTCCTGTTACGCCAGTTTGGCCTCTATCTTCTAGCCTTTTGACCAAGCTACAAACTGTGCGATAATATTTTGGTGCCGCTGTCGGGGAACACTGAGTCAATTCTCCTCAAACGACAAATCTTTTTGGTAAGCCTTGCCTCAGAGACCTTTTCTTACAAGCTTACCTGGCGACTCCACTAGGTTGTTATTCCCCTTTTCTTTGGTAGTTTTAAGTAAACTATCTGGCGACTCCACAAACTAAAAGGAGATTCAACAATCCTCCTTTGTCTTTTAGAAGGAAGCCTCCCTTAAACTCTCCTGTTGTCAAATCACTTTTCGGGAAGAGCCTTCCTTCAAGAATCATGTCTACCTCTCAAACCGCTACAACAAACCCAACCAACAATCAAAGACAATGGTCATCTACCCTTTTCAGGCCGTTAGACATGTCAGCCATACCAGGCTACCCTAGGCAAATGCCACCCAAGTATGAGAAGTGGTTGCCTAAATTCACCAGTACTGATGCCATCAATGTCGAAGAGCATATGAGTAACTTTTGGGCATTCTTTCAGCTTCACCCCATCAGTGATGATGCTGAAGATTTGGTCATGAAGTTGTTCTCCGGTACTCTCTATGATGCCTCAAGGCACTAGTACCTAAGCCTTCTCGACGGAAGCATCAAAACCATGGATAGATTTGAAGAGGCCTTTCTCAAAAGATGGAGTATCAAAGAAGACCCTAATATGCTTCTCACTCGACTAAATAGCCTTGCTAAGTATGAAAATGAGTCCATTCGGGAGTTTCACACCAGATTCGAAACATTGCTGCAAAGAATTCCCGCAAGCCATCACCCGAAAGATGACTACCTTGTCCATATTTACACCAGATCTTTCAATGGCCAACTAGGGTATCTTCTTAGAGACAAAAACCCCCAGTCCATTCAAGAAGCCCAAGAGCTCGCCACCAAGATAGAAGGGAACCTCCTTTCATCTAAAATTGAGCCTTTTGCTAACCCAAGGGGGAGAATAGACACCAAGCATAAAATAGTACACAATGCTGAGCCTACTTCAGATCTATTTACCAGTATCAACAAGCTACAAGCCTCCATGGATGGCACATCATAAAGAATCAAGAAGAAATGATGAGCCAGATTGTCAGACTTGAAAAATCCCAGATCCAAGCGCCCAGTGCCTCGTACAAAGGACAATTCCATAGAGGGAACCAATTTTACAAACCAAAGAATGAGCATGAAGTTCCAAATACCTTGGCCCCTACAAACATTGTTGATGAAAATCCCTGGTGCCTGGAATGTAGTGAAGCACATTGGGAGCATGAATGTCCTTATAATGCTGGCCATCAACAAGTCAACAATATAGATTATTTCATGGAGCTTCCTCAGATAAATATCACAGATATAGAACATCAAGAAGCCGTGAGGGAAGCAGCCAGAGCAGCAAGGATTGCGGTAATAAACAACCTTGATCAGGAATCACGAGAAAAGATAAAGAAACAAGAAGTTCAAGTATACAGAAGGAAGAACTTGAAACAACCTGCTGCTAATCAGGCAAAGCCCCCCCGCCCTTGGAGATACTTCTTCCCAAGATTTCCAAGGCTGGTAAGGTTGACCTAAATTTTGACTTCGAAGGGGCGTTATCAAAGATGCATGTGAATGTTCCCCTGAGAGAAGCAATCAAGATCCCATCCATCAAGGAACGCTTTGATACTTTCTTTTTGGGATCAGATGAACCTATGGATCCCCCTATTATGTTGCAAGCTGATCATTTCAAGGTCCAATATGGTGAAAACCCTCCTTTCTTCATGACTTTGACAATGAACAACAAAAATCTCAACAATTGCATGCTAGATACAGGTGTTGGTGCCAACATGATGTCTCTTAAAGTCATGCAACAAGTGGGTTTGAAGGTCACTAGGCCTTACAGGAATGTGTGTGGTTTCGAATTTAAAGCAATATCGACACATGGGGTGGTTGAAAATGTTGAAGTACGCCTGAAGGAGTATCCAAAGAAGACAATCCACATTGACATTGTGGTGGTTGATGTCCCAGACGTGTGGGGAATGTTATTATCTAGGAAGTTTGGTGCAATGATAGGCGGTTCCCTTGAGATGGACCCTCACCTTTTTGCGATTACCTTTGAAAGATGGAACGGTGGGACGTCTACTCAATGTGCCAATAACTGGGGACCATGTGCAGGATATTGTTCATCCTGTCAATAATAACAAAACGCAGAACGACATGATACAAACTCTACAGAAATATTCTCCAGAAGACATGCCGTTTGCAACAGAAGAAGACTTTGATCAGATCAAATGGCCCAAGAAAGAAGAATACCAACAACTCCTAGATGAATTCAAGAACAAAGAAGTTGGGACAGTGAAAATATTAAAGAAAAATGAAGATGACGTACAAATCCGCCTGTCTCAACAAGAAATCTTTACAACAGAAGCCCACCCACCTCCCTCAGTACAATACACCAGGGTTGTTCAAGGAACGACCAAATACAAAGTTAGAAAGTATAAGGAGGGAGATATGGTATGGATGTGGGATACCCAGAAAGGAGAGCCAACTAATGTAAAGGGAAGCACAAAGTCATGGCTCGGACCCTTCAAAGTTGGAATGGAATCAGTTGATAATTCATACTACTTATCCACTTTAGAAGGAAGATGGCACCCATTACTACCTATCAGAGGACAACTCCTTAAACCCCACCAAGGTGGTGGGACCTGACTCCACAGGTAAGTAAAGGTAAGTAGGCATTCTTCGTGTATTATACCATTTTCATTCCATGTTAGTTTGCTTTCACATCTGCATATTGATTGTTTTATTTCAGTTTATATATATATATATATATGTCTATATATGCGGGGTGGCAATACCACCCCATCTTTGTTACTGATGCCCCTATCGAGTTGACCAGGTTTGCAGGTTATGCCAGAGATGCTGAGGTTCTCATGCACTCTACGGTGAGCACATGTCCTCGAGTTGGAGCCAGATGTTATCCCCGATTTCTACGAATAACTAGGAGATCATGTCTCGAGGCCCACAGGTCCTAGACATGGAGTACCGAGAGCAGGATTGACCTGAGCATGGCCCTGGAGGGCCCATCCTTTTCTTCTTTCGTCAGATTCGTCTTGTCAGCAGCAGCAGCATCCATCACCGTCGGCTTGGTCTTGTATCAGAGAAGACTCTTGCTCCATGAGGTAATTGGTCGAGGTATCATGGTATGTGTCACTTTTGATCATTATAACCTTTAAATGTATGCATCTAATTCCTTTTATTTCTAACGACTGCTTGGATCTTACATTGACCCACTTGACCAGTACTGGGGGATTGACAGGGTGTCCTAGCAAGCCTGTACCCATAGGTTTCGGTTTGCCACTAGGGGGATTTTTGAAGAGCCATCGTTCGCTCCCATCATATCATCACCTTTTCATCTTATCTCTCGCTCATCTATCCCATTCCCCTAGTCTGGGCATTAGGATGATCTGTTTGTGGGGTTGCACCTTATCTCATGGGAAGAAGGGACTAAAGGCCCAGAAGGTAAAAGCAGCTGGTAAAAGATAAAAGCCTAAAAATGAAACCTCAAGATGCCTCGCCCAGGGATCCCCGAGAAGGCAATAAAAAGCCTCTCAGCAAGAAACAAGAGGGACCCGAAAAAAATAACAAACAAGACCTAATTAAGAGGATAGGGGGTCTCATCACGAGCCAACCTATTATGTTCATGGGTACCTAATAGCATGACATTGCCACCATCTGGTTACCACGCCAGGGCAGTGACCTTTGGTTGCATGGCCAAGGGAAAGGGGGTCTCATCACGAGCCAGCCTTATCATCGCTGTGAAAGTGCTTGTGGGTAACACTGTCAGCTTTGGTCACCACGCCAAGGCAGTGTCCTCTAGTTAGCCCTTAAAATAAAAAAATAAAAAACAAATAAAGAAAAGAAAAGAATAAAGGCAAGAAAAGGCTTGGAAAAAATTGCATGCATGACAGGTACAGCTCGCCTTCTACAAAGGCACCCACAGGTAATATCATGCATCCTTGGCTCTCACTCTACCCGTATGTCTGGACATCCCTTAAACCACTTCACCTCGTTTACATGGCTTGGATGAAACCCCTTGGAAACTTTCCTTTCCTTATGGATACTAGCCCAATAAGCTATCTTGTCCTTTTTCTCGACCTTGTATTGTAGGTTTTTGTAAAGTCTTTGAGCTATTGGATGAATTATCAGGGTTTTTATGCATATGTTTGATAATATTAATGATGAAACGTTATTAACATTGCTATGATCCCTGTGACTAATGAGCCCATGGAGGGTGAAGTTTTTGATGTGCAGGACCATGCCCGACGGACAGGTACCATTTGGACCGGTACACATGGGGAGATGATTAGCTCAAACCTCCATGGGGCTAAAGAGCCCATTAGATGGTTGCTGAGATCCGTCAGAGGGCAGAGACAGGACAGTGCTTGATTGAGCTTTTGCACCTGAGAAGAAGAAGGACGTTTCACCAGAGGCACTTTGGCAGAGCCTGGCCTAGGGGGAATGACCCCCTTTCAGTGGAACGTTAGCCTTGGAAGGCTCAGAGCGCCCCCATTCTTGCCATGACGTCATGGTCATTCTTGGAGGCAGACTGGGCAGCAGTGGCACGTGTGGCATGTTGGAGAGGCCCTTGGAGGGTCAACATTTTGCTCCTGGATGCCTCATTTTCCCTAAAAGGGGCTAGCGCCTCCCTTGAAGGGGCTTTTACCTTTATTACATCTCAGTTAGGGTTTTAATTTGACATTTTAATGTAAAAACAATATGATTTTGGTTTATAGCCTTGTCGGCTAATTTTTATGACCTAAATTTAATTAAAGGTCATGATACAGTATATATTGAGGAGTTTTATCCTCATTTTGACATAACACACAACTCACTCTCCTAGTGAGATCTGATTTTTGTGCCCTTGTTGGGTATTTGTTATTTTTTAAGTGAGGTGCACTTGTTGAAGGAAGGCTTTTTCTTGGCATTTTTGGCATTTCTCTTGAAGGAAGGTTTACAACTAGGGTTTGCAATGTTATTTCATCATGATATGTAAGTGTTTTTTCTGCAAAACTTCTTAATTGAATGGTTGTAGTCTTACATTCTTGCATTTATTATAAATTTTGCTGATTTTAAAACCCTAGGGGACAAACACACAAGTAGGTCGTTGTCTCATGTCCCCTAAAATAGAAATTCTTAGCCATTGAAGAAGGAAGGAAGAGCCTAGCCATTGCTACACTCTTGTTACTTCTTCCCTTGTGCTAGCCGTACCTTTTAAAGGTCAAGAAGGAGGTGATGTCCCAGGCCTAGGTTATCTACACCTAGGGCTATCCTGCTTCTAGGGTTTGGTGATAGGGCCTTGCATTTGCAACACTCTCCCTCACCTCACTCTCGTGTCTTGATGCTAGCCGTTTTGCCAAGATAAACCTAAGGAAGGAGGAAAGAGCACGAGGCCTTGCTTAAGAAACACCGGAGTGAGCCTCTTTCCCCTAGGGTTTTGATTCTGGGGCCTTGCCATTGCAGCACCTCAGAACCCTTCCCTCTAGTCCTTAGCCCTTTCCCTTCAACCTTGCGTCTTCTCCTGAATTGACTTCATTTACCCTTAGGCACTGATCCTAGGTCTCCAAAGTTGAAGTGATAGTAGTTAAACAAACTCTTAAAACTCTTATAATTTGAAACCCTAACTAACTACTAACCTCAACAAGGCTGACGTCATTCTTGGTTATTCCATCTTGATGCAGCGTTTTGTCTTTATAAGCAATTAGATGGTGTTTTGAAGCATTTATTGAGTAAGGGATTGATTAGATACACTGTTTGCTGCATCATCTCTATATTTATTGATGAATTGATATTGTTCCATTGCTATTATTGATAAACATTGATCTCGTCAATATCTATTGTCATAAATTGCTAATATATTGATATCAGATAGTTGTATGAAGTACTAACCCATTGAATCATAGCCTGCATATATTGTTTTGTTGTTGCTTTGTTTCGGGCAGGTGTTCTCATTTGGGGCTACACTTCATTATTGGCTGTTTAGCCCGACTATTTGTTCTTGGTGGTAACCTGTGAAGAGGAAGTTTTACTTTGACCTTTATACCTTAGCCTCTTCAAAACCCCAGGTTACCAAGGACGTCTCCCCTGGGCCTAACCTCCCTGAATAGAAAGAACCTCCCCATTGAGGTGACATTGGGTGGGGTAGCTTCCTGTTACGCCAGTTTGGCCTCTATCTTCTAACCTTTTGACCAAGCTACAAAATGTGCGATAACAATGCCTTGGGAACTAGATCATAGGTGTAGGGGTAAGGGTAAGAAGCATATTATTGAGGTGCACTATGACAATTACGATGAGATATGTGAGGATGGAGTGATAGATGCTTATTTGGAGAAGTCTGATGATGATAGTGACTTTTGCACAGAGGCTAGTGATTCTTGCGCACTTGAGGAGGATAGTGACCCGTGCGCATTGGAGGGACAATTGGATGGACAGGATGATAGCATCGGTGTTTCAGTAGACATATTATATACTATTGATGACCTTACGCCTCAGCAGAATGGTGACACTAGTGAGGATCCACACGTGTTAGCACCTAGAGATGACGACCTTCCTTGGTTGACCATGACACATCTGTCATCCTTCCAGACACCTATGACAGCCACATCACATGAGGATAGCAGTAGCATAGAGGAGCCGTACGTGAGGGATGCACACCATGGACATGTAGATCCCCAGATCCAGGAGGAGATACAGGACGTGCAGACAGTTGACCTTACACACCCACATCAACATGAGGAGAGGGGGTCACTTCTTGTGAAGGCTCCATTGTTTGATCAAACTGTGGAGATTGACAGTTGGATGGGACACTTGCTTCCAGGATCATCCTGCTGTGATGAGGATGTACCCTTTATTGATCCGGATGACCATAGCACACGTCTAGACACATCTATATGGGATTCAGGCGCAGATGATAGTAGCAGGGTGAGTGCACAGGAGGATACGACTACTCATACATGATACAGTGTGATTCAGAGGGAGATAGCATCTAGTGATGGGGTGTAGTGGCATACAGGAGGACCCAGTAGCACAGTAGACAATGGGCAATTCAACACTTTATCTTCTGCAAAGAGTGTTTTTGGGGATTCCAGAGTTGACGCTAGCAGGATTGACTCTAGTAGTGAGGGATGAGGTGGCACTTCAACATGACTATGATCAGGAGTCACTCTACTTGACAAGACAATTGAGAGTCAGTGGGGATATGATCATGACAACCACTAGGCGCATTGATGACAGATTACTGTTGGAGGGCATCAGTGGCACATGGTAGTTCAGATGAGGGATTTTCCATGGATGACTTTCATACTCTCAAGGAGAGAGTGTCTATGATGAGGACCAACTACCAACAGTTGTTGACCGACAAGGACTACCTCTTGGGGATTGGCGAGATGTATCACAGGGCCTTGAGGGAGCATGAGTTGGAGGTGGACCGACTCACTCAGGAGTTGGGGAGCACTCGAGGATTCTTGAGAGGCACACAGACAACCCTTCAAGAATCAGAGGAGCTTCTTGAGGAGATTCGTCAAAGATCCCCTTCATCTATCCTAGTGGACAGTCAAACATGTCCTTTGGTCACATGGCTAGAGGATGTTGGTGGTCTAGCAGAGGAGCACCAGTTGATGGAGGACACTTCCATTTGTGTCCCGAGAGTGGTTGACCTTCAGGTAGAGGTTGATCTAGTGGTACACCCAGGATCTACGATGCAGCATGAATATATGGGAGACGACATGAGTATGTTGGAGCATACAGTGGTGAGTGATAGCTCACAGAGACATGTCGAAGCATACAGTGGTGAGTGATAGCTCACAGAGACATGCCGAGATGTTTGGTGGGATTCAGAGGGGTGTATTGCCTTGCAGGGAGGAGACACACTTAGGGGAGCATGCAGATTTCACTCCTTTGCAGCAACACATAGTTATGAGAGAGCAACTTCACTGTATCAGCAGTTGCATGGGAGATGAGGGATGGAGGTTGGTTGACCAGCAGTTGGAGGAGTTACTTCCGGTTGTACATGCGAGTATTTGTCATGGAGACCGATGGACGAGCTTTTGGTCGGATCCTTGGGATTGACCAAAGCATGTGATATCTTCCAATCCTACAGTCAGCTGCAGATGTTTCTGTTAGCCTTTCCTGACATTTTTATCATAGACAATAGCATGAGGAGAGATAGACAGTGGCTGAGGACATAGGGAGTGGCTAGGCTGAGACCACCTGACATGAGTGTTTTTACGGCATCCAACTGGATAGAGGTGGATCGTCATAGGAAGCCAATTGAGACTTGGTGCGTGATGGTGAGCATCATAGGCCAAGTGATAGCAGATGAGCACAAAGGGTTTCTGACAGTGATCAGTCTGACACAGGAGCATTTAGAGGAGATTGGAAGTGATAAACTTCCAAGATTGCCATGGGATTCGGGAGTTCATTTGGTTAGTAGGATGTTTCACTACATGATGACCCAGGTTGCACCAAAGAGCCACATACTCCAACATGGGTTGGTTTGGAGTGGGCCTGCAAGGACTTGTCCTATGGAGCGAGGCAACTTGTCACTCTTGATCATCATGATCGGGCATGGAGATTGTTGGGAAGGTACTACTTCCACAGAGATGTTTTTACAGATGCAGCTTCTAGACAGCAAGTCCAATTGCCACAGGTACTTCAACTTTAGGATCCAGGAGTGGAGGATCCAATATATATACAGGGAGCAATCAGGCATGGTCAGCATAGTGCAGTGCCAGCATGGTGATCTTCGACAGAGACTAGCATGGGACCCATGGATTGCAAGGTGGAGCATTTCACTAACTGACATGGGCGAGTGGACCTTTGCAGGGGAAAGTTGTTTTGACTTTCCATTGAGCTTTTGTGTTGAGAAGAGCACATCACTTGAGGGTGTCTCACGGAGGTATTGCAGTACCTCATTCTGGCATCAACATGTGCAGTTGATGGAGGCCGTATTGATCTTGGTAGTATCTTGGAGGATGGACTCATTCCGGGACGAGGCCATCTGTCATGTGTAGGAGATTCACGGAGTTGATATATTTCAGGACTATGCTTCACAGGGTATTGCAATTCATTTCCTGATATGAGACCCAGGGGGTGGAGTGTATGATAGTTCATCTCTGGATGGGACCTAGTGTGTGTCCCACAGGTGGACATGGGACCCCGGTATTATATTTGGATGGGTTCAGTTATTGCTTGAGGACAAGCAATATTCTAGCAAGGAAGACTGTAATGTCCCCACTTTGGGACATCAGGGTATTACACAGTGTTATGATGACCAGAGTAGCCAGTTGGATATTATAGCAAGTACAGGAGCTATTGAGGGATATTTTGGGGTCCGGCTTGCATCGCTCATCCTATTTCATCATTATGATCCATTCTGCACGGGTTGGCTCTGGTTCTGTTGCATTCCGACGATTTCCATGATTTTGAGTATTTTGAGATATAGGTTAATTAAATTCATTGAAGAGGGCATTTTGGGCACAATACTTGGAGGAACCTCTCAGTGTAATAGCTCATTGGAATCAAGAGGAACAACACTACAGGATAGGATGATGAGAAGTGACTTTCATTGGCCAGGGAAGCCACAAGGAGAGATAAGGTGTTTTTCAAAGGTAAAAAGGTTAATTAATTAATTAAAGCGATTTAATTAATTAATTAATAATTAATAAAATGAAAGTCACTTTGGAGGGACAAGGTGAGCAGGAAGTATAAAGGAAAGGCAAGGGCCTCTATTCTCTCATTCATGATGATTATCTTTTGATATTTGGCTTCTAGCTAGCAAGCCCATACCTTGGGGGTTTTGAGGGTTTTGACTTAACAAACCCTAGAGGATGATTCGGTGGTGAAAGATTCCACCTAGTTTGTCCCAAGCTTGGTCTCGGGTATGCAATACTCCCCCACACCATTCTAGTTTAGATCTACTCAGTGCAGGAGGGTTCTACACCAACCACATGCAGAGGAAGAGAGAAAGGGCGAACCATTGGGGGTTTTCAGCAAGGGGGGCGCACCATCCATTGAGGGAAGTTCGTTCCAGGTGATTGGCAGGGCTTCTGGAGATTCTTAGCACCTGGGTTTTCATTGCAGGGTCTTGGCCATTAGATCTAGTACATTCTGGAGGAGTTTTATGTACCATTTGATTTACTAGATGCATTGGACGAATTGGAGGAGACGAGCACACTTCAGAAAGTGATTTCAGTCATTTGATAGATCAGATCTTCACCATTTCGTTGGGGACTTCACCAGGGAGGTAATCGAGCCCCAATCTATCATTCTAGTGGTTTTGTAGAGCATTTGGAGGCCTCTAGGAGGCAAGCCGAATTATCTAGGGTTTCAGGCATCCAGGGGGGCGCACCATTCCTTGGAGGGAGGCTAGATCCATGACTTTGAGAGGGATCTTGGAGATTTGAGCACTTGGGTTGTCTTTGCATTTGCCCGATATACAATTTGGTATCTTCATTGTAGCATTTGGAGGTCTTTGACAGTAGGGCTGAATTGTTGAGAGTATCCAGTGTTCCAGAAGAGCGTGACCTATTCAGTTGGGGGTTTGGCACTCCATACAACGCAGATCTCTTTTGTAGTGATCTTCATTGTGTATTCAACCTTTGGAGGCTTTCATCTTATTTCCGAGAGCATTTTGTAGCAGCTCTTATTATGTTTATGGGAGCCATCTGTTGAGCATTCCAGATCGGCCTCACTCTTGTATCAGGTTCTTGCTCAATATATTAATAAAGGTAAGATCTTGCTATCGGTTCCATATTTGGTGTATCTTGTATTTCCATTGATTATATCTTCAGATCTATGTGTGATAACTGGATATAAACCCTAAAACCGAAATTAAGAAGTCAACCTGCAAGTACACACCCAAACATAAGTAAATCAACAAAGTGTTTGACGAAATGCCACAACCAGAAACAGTTTAAAAATCATGCAAAAACGTGATGTTCCTGGCATCTTGGCTTGGGAACATTATATAATGCCTCTATACTTAGCCATTTCAACTAATTGTTGTGGAGTAGGCTTTGGACAAACTGTTTTGTTGCCTTATCCACCACAACATTATTCATTCTATTTACCCCCTCACTATGTTCCATCAAATCCATCCAATCATGCATGCCAACATTATACTCATGACCAAACATATTAACTTGTTCATTTTCTGCTCTATAAGGTCCCATCTCATCACAAAGGTGAATGAAGACTTGGCAAGTTGATTCTTCATGAAACTGTCCACAAGGTCTACAATAAGGAATAGCTTGGTGGTCAACCAAGTTAGTGGATTCAAATGGATTTGGTGGTCTTTGATCTCGGGGAGGAGGTTTCTTAAGCCATTTATCATTTGGCCTATGTTGGGGCTTGTTAGCTTGACCCCTTTCCATGTCTATCAACCTATTATGCATGGCATTCAATTGATTAGCATGATTAATATTCATTTGTTTAATCAATTGAGTGAGTTCCTTAATGCCATCATAACAAGACCCTTGACTTTCAACCTTCTTTTTCTTTTCCTCATAAGGTTGAGAGGAAGCTCCACTAGAAAAACCAGGAATGTTAGACTTCCTAGAATCCTACATATTTTTATCAATCTTCATAGCCATATCTTGTGCATTCTTAAGAGTTTGAGGATCCTTATCCCTTGGTGCATATCTCATCTCCCCCTCAAAAGCTTCCATATAATAAATCAAAATTGCAGTTTCTGAAGGCATTATTGTATTAGGGAGACTTTTTACCAAGTCATTAAATTTCTTGTTAAACTCATCCATTATCTCATTTTCCTTTTTATGACTTGAACTAAGGGCAGTTAGTAAAAATTTGTTTTCCTTTTGATCACCCCACCTTTCCTTGAAAGTAGACACTATTTCGTCTAGGGTGCTGAATTTGTTGGGGTCAAATTATGAAAACCACTCAGCAACATCTACCTCCAGGGAGAACACAAACAATCTCATCTTCACATCCTCCTCATCATGCCCATAACACCACTTATTAACACAACAATTAAAACTCACAACGTGAGAATGTGCACTGTTATCCCCGATATCTAGGGATAACTAGGAGATCATGTCTCGAGGCCCACATGGTCCTAGACATGGAGTACCGAGAGCAGGAGCGACCTGAGCATGGTCTTGGAGGACCCATCTTCTTCTTCCTAGCCAGCTTTGTCCTGCCAGCAGTACCAGCCTCCATCACTACCGGCCTGGACTTGCATCAGAGAGGGCTCTTGCTCCATGAGGTAATTGGTCCCAGGTATCATGGTATGTGTCATATTTGATCATTATAACCCTCTTATGTATGCATTAGATCTCTTTCATTTCAGATAACTGCTTGGACTTTACACTTATCTACTTGACCACTATTGGGGTAATTGACTGGGTAGCCTAGTAAGTTGGTATTCATGGGTTTTGGGCAGCCACCAAAGGGGGTTTGAATAACCATCATCCGCTCCCCTCATATTCTCACTTTTTCATCTTAAAACCCCGCTCATCCATCCCATTCCCCTAGTCTGGCCATTAGGATGACCCCCGGGTACATCTTGTCTTGTGGGAAGAAGGGGCTAAAGGCCCAGGAGGTAAAAGCAGCTGGTAAAAGATAAAAGCCATAGGAAAAATGAAAACCTAGAGATGCTTCGCCCAGGGGATCCCCGAGAAGGCAATAAAAGGCCTCTCA
>ML794081.1:132815-144096 GCA_009831015.1 Picea engelmannii | reverse complement strand
AACCCGAGATTTTGATTGGTTGACCTTACATTTCTTGAAGTATTGTTCCTTTGTATTGAAATGTTTTGGAGCTTTAGATAATAAAGTGTAGCTTGTTGTACAATTATGTTTGTGCAATTTTTAAATGTCGTAGATTGGAAGAAGTAACCTTAGTATTTGACTGAAAACTTATATTCAAAGCTAGTGTTTATCAATTTATGGTCTTGTGAATTAGGGTAAATAAATAGGAGTGAGACATCACCATAAAAATGAAAACAATGGAGTGAGAACAAAGATCAATAGAATTAAAAACTTGGATGAGAAAGGAATCAAGGAAATTGGAGAATAATTTCCATTGATTTTGAAGAGGAAAGCTTTGAAAAATGTTGGATTGAAATTTGTTGCTCAAGGGTTAGGTTGGACAACTCAAGCTTTTGATTGGTTGACCTTGCATTTCTTGAAGTGTTGTTCCTTTGTATTGAAATGTTTTGGAGCTTTGGATAATAAAGTGTAGTTTGTTGTCTAATTATGTTTATGCAATTTTTAAATGTTGTAGATTGGCAAGAAGTAACCTTAGTATTTGAGTGAAAACTCATATTCAAAGCTAGTGTTTATCAATTTATGGTCTTGTGAATTAGGGTAAATAAATAGGAGTGAGAAATCACCATAAAAATGAAAAAAATGGAATGAGAACAAATATCAATAGAATTAAACACTTGGATGAGAAAGGAATCAAGGAAATTGGAGAATAATTGTAACATCCCAGTCATTACGACTACAAAAGAGACGTACATTTTTTTTTAAAGCATTAGGAAATTAATGTCAACAATATAAATCATAGCAACACAAATCGACGACATCATAAACAATGGAATTACAAGCGTCTTGTAGTCATAATCAAATAACGTTGCAACTGACGCATCTACAAATTTCTAACGACATATAATCAACACATCATCAAGATTGAATAACGACACATAAGTAAAAGCATTACCAACTTTTCATCATTGAAATCAATAACAGCACATTCCCGCATCATAGAAGGGATAGCAACACATAAACATAAATAGTGTCGCCGCTTAGCACATCAAAATCATCTAGAGCAATTTATAAACAATGATCAACCAGATAATGAATATCAAGACTACCCGTCCAACCTACCCTGCAAGGTTAGGACCTCCAGGACACATAAGCAATGCTCAAGCCCAGGTTCGCATTGATTTTGACCATTTAAGGTCTCAAGGCTAGATATTGTTCTGAGGAGCAAGGAGGTGTCTACATCCCACTAACACAATCAAGTCCAATATTAACTCGATCAATCAATCGATCCTAATCATGAATTATTCAAGGGAAAGGGTCATCATCAACTTATCATCATACATAACATCTAAATCATGGCGCAAGAGAATTGAATTACTAAATCATTCATACAATGACATAAGCTAAGGTGCACTAAAATCAACTTTATTTTATTTCCAAGGCGCAAGGCAACATCTATTTTAATTTCAGACGCCCGATTAACTCAACAATGAATTCAACATTAGATCAACATTAATTTCAAGGTGCGCACGGGATCCAATTACTAGATTAAACATAATTCAACATTCTTCATTGCGCGAAATGAAGGCTAAACACTTAATCGTTAACATAATTCCAAGGCGCAGGTAATCTAATTACAAATTAACATGTCTTCAATGGCGCAAGAGATTTTATATGCTCAATCAATCATACATCAATATTTTTGGCGCAATAGAAAATTTCACAACAGACAACAACAGTTTAACTGACGCCGATGCTACCTCTACATATTAATAAGAATCCAATTACATAAATCATATATCAATCGATTGACGCATCTACCATCTAGGGAACATTCCAACAATATTATGACAACAATTCACATATCAATTAAATTGACGAAATATCGTCGATGAAACATTCCATTTAAGAATTCCATAAGAGATTAAATCTTTTCATGCCGCACATTAAATTTTACAACACTTCACATCATGCATCCATCTAAAACTAATATAAATTCAAGGCGATAAACTTGATGCTTCCGAGAAGTTAAAAAAATTGAGGGAATCTATTTCTAAATTAAAAACCACAATTGTAGGTAACGATTGACTCTAAGGCTGAGATTTTAATGACAAAAGTTCATGACCTCTAAAGCTAATGTCCTCATATAGGTGTAATTTGAGAACCCTTATTATATATACATTCAGAATTGCCACCTAAAATCTTATTATAGTTACGCTAGGAATAGTCCTGAAAAACTCACTATATTTTTCTTTTACCCCTTAGGGAAATCTCTAAATGTCCAATAGTGTGAGAATGAGATTTAATATAAGGAAGCACTCCAAGGTAAATGTTTTCATCCAACCCTTCTTACCCTTCTTAGCATGACAAGGATTACACTCTTACCAATTTTATTATACGGTTCTATGCCATTCCTAGTTTAATATATACTGCCCTGTGCTCTTCCACATTTCACCAATGATTATAGCATTAACACAAATGAAGATTATGCTGCAGTAAAATCGTCAATCTAGAGAATTCCACGTTAAGTTTGCTGGGATAAAATGTAGGCAGTCTACAGTGACAATGTCATTAAGCATGAGTGATGGCATGACTGAATCGTTCAAAAATAAAAATTTAGCTCTGGAATAAGCGTTCTCGCTGGAAGGACCCAATACACGTACGCCATCTAAATAATACCCAGAGATTCCTACACCAATCAAATTCCATTTCACCCTACTGCAACTTAGTAATTTGCAGGCGTTTGTTTTTGTAGCTACAAATTGCATGCAATTAATTCTCATCCCCAAAAGAGAGTCGTCGATTACATCGGCTACTGACACGACAACATTTTTAGGCCATAAATCATGGAACCATAATCAACAATAACGCTCCATGCAGTTAATCATCAACCAGGACAAGACGTCCAAACCACAGGCTATATCCAATCGTTGGGCAAAAGAAGTATAAAATGCAGAGAACAAATCCGCATTGATGTAGTGCTCTAGCCTCCAAAGGAAAATCGTTGGGGTGATGAAGGGCTAGGATAGGTTCTCTAAGGTGTCTCTCAAGCCTCTAAAGGCTATCATCATCATCAGATGTGTGGGATATGGTATCCAACCTGTGGGCTTCATGCCCCAAGGAAGCCCAAGCTAGGCTTGTTCCTCCAAAACTGTCCACCAAGCAAGGTCCTGCAAAGACAATGAATGCACCCTCCAAGGATCTCAATTCAAATGCATCATGATAAGTAAATCAAATCAATAAAAAAACCACCTAAGCATGTGCATCAAAAACTACCTCATCAAACTAAACAAGTGCTCAAAAACCCTATGCAATTTTCCAAGTTTAGGTATGGGAGGGTTGACAATGTGACCTATTGGGTGAATCATTCCCTAGGTCAAGGAGTGTTTCCCAGGTGGACCCCTCTCTAAGTCATGTGGAGAAGATGAAGTGTATCGAGGGTAAACTTTCGGGCATGGGTTTCGTGACATACAAGGGTTCTTAGTGTCTCATTTATGGGTGCCTTTGTAGAGGGTGTGTTTCACCTTCGTTTTCAATGCATCCTTTTTCCAAACCCATTTATTTCCATTGATTAATTAAATTCCAAAATGACAGGGTACTCCCTATGGGTTAAAATAAAGCTTGGGGGGAAGTACCACAGTGTCACTTGAAACTAGAGGTACACAAAGTGCCATATGCATGGAAAGAAAGGGACATTGCATGAGTGTACACACCTCAACAAGAGGGACATCTATATAACGTGAATTTGCTTTTGTAGGTCTTTGATTTTTTAGGAGAGACGTTTCATTGTTATCAAGACCTCTTTGGGTTAGCATCTGGAAGGTTATGATTTGTTTTTACCTTTTTTCGGCTACATTTCCCTTTGCTCCTTCAGCCCCTTCTTCCCATGAAATGAGGGGCAATCCCTTCTTGGGTCAGTGCACCCGAAAATCCCAAAAGATAAGGAGGTGAGGGGATGAAGTGTGGAAAGTGGAAAGTATGATCGGGAATGGCACGATGGATCGTCAAGGAGACCTCCCAGTAGAAAACCCATCCCTAAAGGTGACCACTTACTAGGGCACAATGTCAACCACCAAGGTGAAACATGGAAAAGAGCATAATTTCCAAGTAAACGTTACATAATCAAAAGTAGTTTTAAATGCAACATACTCAAATGCCTCAAATATTGAAATGACACTCACCATAATACTTGGCATGTACCTCATGGATCAAGACCCAATGTCTTGCGAAAGTAATTTCATGTGGTGGATACCACCGTGATGAATTTGAGATCTGTGGTGGTGAGGTGGGCCTCTATCTGTGCAAGTGGACGTTGTCAGCCATTTGTCTCTCGATACTCCATGTCTGCAACCTAAGGGCCTCGAGAAATCATCACCTTAGTTATCCCTAAGAATTGGGGATAACATCTAGCTCCTACTCAGGGACATGAAGTACCTGTTATCCTTGATTTTTAGGGATAACCAGGAGATCATGTCTCAAGGCCCACAGGTCCTAGACATGGAGTACCGAGAGCAGGATTGACCTAAGCATGGCCCTGGAGGGCCCATCATTTCTTTTCTTCCATCAGCTTTATCTTGTCAGCATCAACAACATCCATCACCATCGGCTTGGTCCTGTACCAGACGAGGTTCTTGCTCCGTGAGGTAATTGGTCCAAGTATCATGGTATGTGTCACTTTTGATCATTAAAACCTTTAAATATATGCATCTAATTCCTTTTATCTCTAACAACTGATTGGATCTTACATTAGCCCACTTGACCATGCTCTGGGAGATTGACAGGGTATCCCAGCAAGCCTGTGCCCATAGGTCTGGGTTTGCCACTGGGGGATTTCTGAAAATCCATCGTCCGCTCCCATCATAGCACCACTATTTCATCTTATCTCCCACTCACTTGTCCCATTCCCCTTGTCTAGGCATTGGGTTGACCTGTTTGTTGGATTGCACCTTATCTCGTGGGAAGAAGGGGATAAAGGCCCAGAAGGTAAAAGCAGCTGGTAAAAGGTAAAAGCCTAGAAATAAAACCTCAAGATGCTTCGCCCAGGGATCCCCGAGAAGGAAATAAAAATCCTCTCAGTAAGAAACAAGAGGGACCCGGACATGGATGATTTTAGGGGCTAAATTTCGCTCATGGGCTAATTTTCCATAGTTTTTCCAAAAAAGAGATTCACTATTTTAAAAATGATTCGCCCAAATTCTATAGGATAAAATTATTTTCCCTTAAAAATAACCAAAATTTTATAAAAACTATATAGAATCCTTGGAAATTTGAATATTTTCACAAAAATATAACCAAACATTTGTAGTTGGCATAAGAAGGATTAGTAAGATTCACCAAGGTTTCTACAGTTTAAAATAAATTTCCGTCCTTAAAATCATCCCTGGACCGGGAAAATACAAACAAGACATAGTCAAGAGGATAGGGGGTCTCATCACGAGCCAACCTTCTCATCTTTGTGAAAGTACTTGTGGGTAACACTGTCAGCTCTGGTCACCATGCCAAGGCAGTGTCCTTTGGTTAGCCCTTGAATAAAAAGAAAAAGAAGAAGAAAAAGCAAACAAAAGAAAAGAATAAAGGCAAGAACGGGCTTGGAAAAATTGCATCCATGACAGGTACAACTCACCTTCTACAAAGGCGCCCACAGATAACATCATGCATCCCTGCCTCTCACTTCACCCACATGTCTGGACATCCCCTAGCCACATCACCTCACTTACATGTCTTGGATGAAATCTTCCTAGAAACTTCCCCTTTCCTGTGGATACTAGCCCAATAGGATGTCTTGTCTTTTTCTCCAGTCTTGTATTGTAGGTTTTTGTAACGTCTTTGAGCTATTGACTGATGTATTAGGGTCTTATGCATATGTTTGATAATATTGATGATGAAATGTGATTAACATTGCTATGATCCCAGTGACTGATGAGCCCATGGAGGGCGTAGCTTCTGATGTGCAAGATCATGCCCGACAGACAAGTACCATTTGGACCGGTACACATGAGGAGATGATCAGTTCGGACCTCCATGGGGTTGAAGAGCCCACCAGGTGGATGTTGAGACCCCATCAGGGGGCAGAGACAGGACAATGGTTGATTAGGGTCTTGCACTGGAGAAGAAGACGACGTTCCATCAGAGGCACTTTGGCGGAGCCCGACCTAGGGGGAATAACCCCTTTTCGGTGGAATGTTGGCCTTGGAAGGCTAAGGATGCCCCCATCCTCACCATGACGTCATCCAGCTTCATGGACATTCATGGAGGCAGACTGGGCAGCAGTGGCACGTGTGGCATGTTGGAGAGGCCTCAAGGGGGCTAACGTTTTGTTCCTGGATGTCTCATCTACCCTAAAAGGGGCTAGCGCCTCCTTTGAAGGGGATTTTACCTTTTTATTAGCTCAGTTAGGGTTTTAATTTGACAATTTAATGTAAACAACAATATTATGGCCTTGTCGACTTTTTTATGACCTGAAATTTAATTAAGGTCATTGATACAGTATATATTGAGGAGTTTTAGCCTCATTTTAAACATAACACATCACTCACTCATTAGTGAGGTCTGATTTTTGCGCCCTATTGGGGTTATTGGTTGAACTAAGGAAGGCACACTAGTTGAAAGAGGAGATTTTTGGCATTCTATGGTGTTTTTCTTGAAGGAAGGTTTACAACTAGGGTTTGCATGATTATTTTCTTGATGATTTGTAAGTATTTTTATGCAAAACTTCTTGATTGAATGGTTGTGGTTTAATTTCTTGCATCTATTTATAAATATTGTTGAATCAAAACCCTAGGGGACAAACACACAAGTAGGTCATTGTCTCATGTCCCCTGATAGAAAAACCTTTTATCCATTGAAGAAGAAGAAGAGATCCTAGCCATAGCTACACTCCTTCTTTCTTCTTCCCTTAAGCTAGTCGTACCTTTGAACTTCAAGAGGAAGAGGACGTCCCAGGCGTAGGTTATCTACACCTAGGGTCGTTTTCTTTTAGGATTTGATGAAAGAGCCTTGCCTTAGCAACACTCTCCCTCTTTAAACTCTCTTGTCTTGACTTTGCTTTCCATTGAGCTAGTTGTTTGCCAGGAAGGAGGAGAGAGCATGAGGCCTTGCTTTAGCAACACCAAAGTGAGCCTCTCTCCCCTAGGGTTCCGTCTTTGAGGCCCTGCTTTAGCAGCACCTTGAAACCTTTCCCTCTAGTCCTTTGGAATCTTGTCCCCTTCAACTTGTGTGCCCTTCACTTTCTGACTCCATTTAGCCCAAAGGCATTGATCTTAGACCTCCAGCGTTGAAGTGAAAGTGATCAAACAAACTCTCAAACTTTTTTCTAAATTGAAACCCTAACTACTAACCCTAAGTTGCTTATGTCACACCTAGAATATTTCATCTTTATGCTGCAACATCTTGTTTTTTAAGAGCAATTGAATGTGATTTAGGCATTAATTGATGTTGTGTTGATTTGTTACATTGGATGCCATCTCATTTCAATATATATTGAGGAAGTAATATTATTTGCATCGCTATATTGATAAACATTGACTTCGTCAATATTTATTTCCATAATTGCTTATTTAAATATCAGATAGTCTTATGAAGTACTAACCCATTGAATCATAGCTTGCATATATTGGTTTGTTGTTTCTTTGTTCTGGGCAGGTGTTCTTCTTTGAGGCTTCACTTCATTATTGGTTGTTTAGCCGGACTATCTTTTTTTGGTGGTGACCTATGAAGAGGAAACTTTACCTTTGTCCTTTTAACTTTTGCCTCTTCAAAACTCCAGGTTACCGGGGATGTCTCCCCTGGGCCTAACCTCCATAAAGAGAAAGAACATCCCCATGGTGGTGACATTGGGTGGGATAGGTTCTTGTTACGCCAGTTTGGCCTTCTATTTTATAGCCATTTGACCTAGCTACAAACTGTGCGATAACATTTTGGCGCCGTTGTTGGGGAACACTAAGTCAATTCTCCTCAGACAACAAATCTTTTCGGTAAGCCTTGCCTCTAAAGTTTTATCTAACAAGCTTACCTGGCGACTCCACTAGGGTGTTTTCCCCTATCCTTTGATAGTTTCAGGAAAATTATCTGGCAACTCCACTAATATTTCTCAAGGTGCCACCTTACTTTCTGTGATACTTCCAAGTTATGGGATCATGGCACACTGGGAACAAATGTATCCGAGTATTGATTTCAGAAGTTTTCAAGGATACCCAAATCACTTTGATACAAAATGGCTAAACAACTCTCCAACATTTTTGGGCCTCCCAACTCCTCACATCGTAAATGTTTTGGAGTATTTGAGCGAGATAAAGTTGGGAGGAGAGGATGCTCTTATAAAATTGTTCTTACTCACTCTGCCATCCTACTTACAAAATCGTTTTACGAGTTGTTGCAAGGAAAGGGGTATATCATCTTTCATACAACTCATCAGTAGGTTTATAGACCTTACTAAGACACATTGCCAAACGTATGAAGATGTCCTTCAAAACCTCATGGTAGCCTTAGACCACAAAGGATTCACCACTAATATTGTAGAAGATCTCAGGAAAGCATATTATGATCAACACCAAGAATCCTCTGATATAAAAGACGAGGTTTATGAAGACCATATCAACCCCTTAAAGAGGAGCAAGACCTCTCCCATAATCCAATAGAATGTAACAAATATATAACTAGAGACGTGAATTATGAGGATGAAGCTCCAGTAACCACTCCTCAAACTGATGAAACTCTCCAAGATCCTGTCCCTCCTGCACAAGATGAAGAGAATGACGTAAGTCATTTTCCTTTCCAGTTTTTTGATGATACCTTGTTCTATGACTCAGAGAGTGAAGAAGAAATGGAACCCTTGGACAAGCTAGATCCCTTATGTCTCAAGACTGAAGATGTAGAGGCAGATATTCCACTTGATGAAGCTATCCAAATACTTGAAGCTCTTGCACAGGAAGGATTAAGCAAGGCGAATTATTCCCCCTTCCAAGTTTTCAGTGGTTATGACACCGAGAGTACAAAAGTATTGGATGTTTTGACTCCTCCATGTTATGATACTGATACTGCCATTGTTTATTTTGACAAGTTCATACATGTTGGGAGACGTAGGTGGGATGCGGTTAGTTATGATATGGATCCCATCTATGACATGAAGAGTCATCTCCAAGTGTTGCCTTTGCAATTATCACAGCAAGCTCTTGACCAGTGGCAATAGGGAGATGATATTTTTACTGGCTCTCCACAAACACCCAAGGTTGATCGAGTACAGTATTTGTCTGATGATTTTCTCTTTACCTTGATGCCTTTGATGAGTACTCCTCCGAGAACTTAGATTTACCCTATGAAGATGACTATCAACCGCCACTATGCTCGGATTTTGATAAGAGTAAAGACATTTTTTGCCTAAAGAAGGATTCTCATGACCTTTTTCTCCAGCTACCTGTTATTTCTTTACCGTGTTTTTCCATTAAAGGTGTAGTTGGGAAGTATATTTTTAATGTTGAGTTTTCTCTTAGGCAAACCCTAGACCTCAAGGGTTGGTTGGGTACTGCAAGTTTGTTATCTCAGTTTGTCAACTTTCCCTTGATAGTTTGCCAGTCGTCTGTTGGATCTTTGTCAATCCCTTCCCAGACTTTACAGTATGAGAACGCCTTAGGTAGCCAATGTGCCGACCTTTTAAGTCAGTGTTCTGAACCTTGGACTTTTCTTGACCCTTTCTTGAAGTGGATTGAGTACTTTCCCCAGAGATGGACTTGGTAGGATTTTATCCCTCCCACCCGCCTCCATGAGTTAGACTTTGAGATTTATGATGATATGATATATATTCAGACTATTGACATTTTTGTGCTTGATTTAACACTATTTTGGTTTATAATGAAGCACAAGGGCAGGTATCGTGGGACATTGCTGGATTGGCTACACTAGTCGTTTGACTACATCGAACATCCAGCCAATAGGTAAGTAAAGGTAGGTACTTTGCTTTAAATTTGCATATTGATTGTTTTATTTCAATATATATATATATATGTGTGTGTGTGTGTGTGTATGTATGTATGTATGTATGTATGTATGTTGGGGTGGCATTACCGCCCCATTTTTGTTACTGATGCCCCTATTGAGATTGAGCAGGTCTGCAAGTTATGCCAGAGATGTTGAGGTTTTCATGCGCTCTATAGTGAGCACATGTCCCCGAGTTGGAGCCAGAGGTTATCCCTGGTTTTTAGGGATAACCAGGAGATCATGTCTCAAGGCCCACAGGTCCTAGACATGGAGTACCGAGAGCAGGATTGACCTGAGCATGGCCCTGGAGGGCCCATCCTTTTTTTTTCTTCCATCAGCTTTATCTTGTTAGCAGCAACAACATCCATCACCATCGATTTGGTCCTGTACTAGACAAGGTTCTTGATCCGTGAGATAATTGGTCCAGGTATCATGGTATGTGTCACTTTTGATCATTAAAACCTTTAAATATATGCATCTGATTCCTTTTATCTCTAACAATTGCTTGGATCTTACATTAGCCCACTTGACCATGCTCTGGGATATTGACAAGGTATCCCAGCAAGCCTGTGCCCATAGGTCTGGGTTTGCCACTGGTGGATTTCTGAAAATCCATCGTCCACTCCCATCATAGCACCACTATTTCATCTTATCTCCCGCTCACCTGTCCCATTCCCCTTGTCCGGGCATTGGGTTGACCTGTTTGTAGGATTTCACCTTATCTTGTGGGAAGAAGGGGCTAAAGGCCCAGAAGGTAAAAGTAGCTGGTAAAAGGTAAAATGCTAGAAATAAAACCTCAAGATGCTTCATCCAGGGATCCCCAAGAAGGCAATAAAAAGCCTCTCAGTAAAATAAAAGAGGGACTCGGAAAATACAAACAAGACCTAGTCAAGAGGATAGGGGGTCTCATCATGAGCTAACCTATTAGGTTCATGGGTACCTAACAAGTATGACATTGCCACCATCTGTTTACCACGCCAAGGCAGTGACCTTTGGTTGCATGGCCAAGGGAAAGGGGGTCTCATCACGAGCCAACCTTCTCATCTCTATGAAAGTACTTGTGGGTAACACTGTCAGCTCTGGTCACCAAGCCAAGGCAGTGTCCTCTGGTTATCCCTTGAATAAAAAGAAAAATAAGAAGAAAAAGAAAACAAAAGAAAAGAATAAAGGCAAGAACGGGCTTGGAAAAATTGCATCCATGACAGGTACAACTCACCTTCTACAAAGGCGCCCACAGATAACATCATGCATCCCTGCCTCTCACTTCACCCACATGTCTGGACATCCCCTA
>ML794081.1:120455-132765 GCA_009831015.1 Picea engelmannii | reverse complement strand
CTTTTTCTCCAGTCTTGTATTGTAGGTTTTTGTAATGTCTTTGAGCTATTGACTGATGTATTAGGGTCTTATGCATATGTTTGATAATATTGATGATGAAACATGATTAACATTGCTATGATCCCAGTGACTGATGAGCCCATGGAGGGCATAGCTTCTGATGTGCAGGATCATGCCCGACGGACAGGTACCATTTGGACCGGTACACATGGGGAGATGATCAGTTCGGACCTCCATGGGGTTGAAGAGCCCACCATATGGATGTTGATACCCCATCAGGGGGTAGAGACAGGACAATGGTTGATTAGGGTCTTGCACCAGAGAAGAAGACGACATTCCATCAGAGGCACTTTGGCGGAGCCCGACCTAGGGGGAATGACCCCTTTTCAGTGGAACGTTGGCCTTGGAAGGCTCAGGACGCCCCCATCCTCACCATGACGTCATCCAGCTTCATGGACATTCATGGAGGCAGACTGGGCAGCAGTGGCACGTGTGGCATGTTGGAGAGGCCCCAAGGGGGCTAACATTTTGCTCCTGGATGTCTCATCTGCCCTAAAAGGGGCTAGCGCCTCCCTTGAAGGGGTTTTACCTTTTTATTAGCTCAGTTAGGGTTTTAATTTGACAATTTAATGTAAAAAACAGTATTATGGCCTTGTCGGCCTTTTTATGACCTGAAATTTAATTAAGGTCATTGATACAGTATATATCGAGGAGTTTTAGCCTCATTTTAAACATAACACATCACTCACTCATTAGTGAGGTCTGATTTTTGCGCCCTATTGGGGTTATCGGTTGAACTAAGGAAGGCACACTTGTTGAAAGAGGAGATTTTTGGCATTCTATGGTGTTTTTCTTGAAGGAAGGTTTACAACTAGGGTTTGCATTATTATTTTCTTGATGATTTGTAAGTATTTTTTGCAAAACTTCTTGATTGAATGGTTGTAGTTTAATTTCTTGCATCTATTTATAAATATTGATGAATCAAAACCCTAGGGGACAAACACACAAGTAGGTCGTTGTCTCATGTTCCCTGATAGAAAAACCTTTTAGCCATTGAAGAAGAAGAAGAGAGCCTAGCCATAGCTACACTCCTTCTTTCTTCTTCCCTTAAGCTAGCCATACCTTTGAACTTCAAGAGGAAGAGGATGTCCTAGGCCTAGGTTATCTACACCTAGGGCCGTTTTCTTTTAGGGTTTGATGAAAGAGCCTTGCCTTAGAAACACTCTCCCTCTTTAAACTCTCTTGTCTTGACTTTTCTTTTCATTGAGCTAGTTGTTTGCCGGGAAGGAGGAGAGAGCACGAGGCCTTTCTTTAGCAACACCGGAGTGAGCCTCTCTCCCCTAGGGTTCCGTCTTTGAGGCCCTTCTTTAGCAGCACCTTGAAACCTTTCCCTCTAGTCCTTTGGAATATCGTCCCCTTCAACTTGTGCGTCCTTCACTTTCTGACTCCATTTATCCCAAAGGAATTGATCTTAGATCTCTAGCGTTGAAGTGAAAGTGATCAAACAAACTCTCAAACTCTTTTCTAAATTGAAACCCTAACTAACTACTAACCCTAAGTTGTTGACGTCACACCTAGAATATTTCATCTTTATGCAACAACATCTTGTTTTTTAAGAGAAATTGAATGTGATTTAGGCATTAATTGATGTTGTGATATTTGTTACATTGGATGCCATCTCATTTCAATATCTATTGAGGAAGTAATATTATTTGCATCGCTATATTGATAAACATTGACTTCATCAATATTTATTGCCATAATTGCTTATTTAAATATTAGATAGTCTTATGAAGTACTAACCCATTGAATCATAGCTTGCATACATTGGTTTGTTGTTGCTCTGTTCCGGGCATGTGTTCTTCTTTGGGGCTTCACGTCATTATTGGTTGTTTATTCGAACTATCTGTTTTTGGTGGGGACCTGTGAAGGGGGAACTTTACCTTTGTCCTTTTAACTTTTGCCTCTTCAAAACTCCAGCTTATCGGGGATGTCTCCTCTAGGCCTAACCTCCCTAAAGAGAAAGAACCTCCCCATCGTGGTGACATTGGGTGGGATAGGTTCCTGTTACGCCAGTTTGGCCTTCTATTTTATAGCCATTTGACCTAGCTACAAATTGTGCGATAACAATACCTATATACTCTTTTTAATTGAAGTTATGATATATACTCTTTAATTGAAGTTGAGGCATAAAGGTACCTGTTTCTTATTTTTTTTTTGTCATGACTTTGGTTTGTGTTATTTGCTTATAATAATCCTCTTTCATAATCATACTATATGCTTCGAACCAATGTGCATTGTGACCATATGCGACTTTACAACTCCCAATGACAACTCCTTACTAACAAGTCTACATTGAAACATTACATGTCGACGTTGCCTAGGTAATCTTTACTAGATGGGAAGACATCCCACGTGGAATGTGGAGGGTCCATATGTTCCATATGTTTGATAGTGATACAACAAAACTTGTGAATGTTCTTATTTAATGGAATGACACCCTTCATTCTTGAAATTGTGCCCTCTCTATTCATTTGATGTCTTCTTCCAATCCACTACAGTGAATGAGCTAATAAGCACGGGCAACAACAATTTTTTCAGTCAGTTGTGAGGTATTATAATAAAAAATTATAAAATCACTTATGTACATTAAACTTTTTTCATAAGAAATAAACTAAATTTAGCACCAAAATGAACTTGAATTGAAGCATACCCCAAGTGCTGAAATATATTGAAAAGTGATCCCATTTAATGTTCAAGTAACTTTCATATTATTCTCAAAACAGAGAGCTTTCAGTTCATGCTCAATAAAATTTAACTTCTTTTATTCTAAACAACAATTGCACAAACTTGTAAGCATATTTATAGACAAGCATTAACTATAATATGAAATAGTAACAAGAGCTTGTCTAGAGAAAAACATAGGCAAGTTATGTTAGAAAGTCAGAAGACTAATGATGTTGAGAATCTAATATTTTCTAAGGTATTTTTGTTTACACTAATTTTCGTTTAACATTGTCATTTCCAACATTGAATCAACATTTTAGTTTCATTTGGGTCACAAGGGCCTTGGCATTTCGGTGGCCATTCATTTGGATTTTAGAGTGAACTCGCATGCAATCGTCAAATGATAGATCTAGAGACGCATGGTTGAAGTGCTTACACACAATGCTTGGTATACATGTTATGCCCTCTTAAGGAAAACTTTGAAAAATGTTGGATTGAAATTTGTTTCCCAAGGGTTAGGTTGGAGAACCTGAGATTTTGATTGGTTGACCTTACATTTCTTGAAGTATTGTTCCTTTGTATTGAAATGTTTTGGAGCTTTAGATAATAATGTGTAGCTTGTTGTACAATTATGTTTGTGCAATTTTTAAATGTCGTAGATTGGCAAGAAGTAACCTTAGTATTTGAGTGAAAACTCATATTCAAAGCTAGTGTTTATCAATTTATGGTCTTGTGAATTAGGGTAAATAAATAGGAGTGAGACATCACCATAAAAATGAAAACAATGGAGTGAGAACAAAGATCAATAGAATTAAAAACTTGGATGAGAAAGGAATCAGGGAAATTGGAGAATATTTTCCATTGCTTTTGAAGAGGAAAACTTTGAAAAATGTTGGATTGAAATTTGTTGCTCAAGGGTTAGGTTCGACAACCCAAGCTTTTGATTCGTTGACCTTACATTTCTTGAAGTGTTGTTCCTTTGTATTGAAATGTTTTGGAGCTTTGGATAATAAAGTGTAGCTTGTTGTACAATTATGTTTATGGAAATTTTAAATGTTGTAGATTGGCAAGAAGTAACCTTAGTATTTGAGTGAAAACTCATATTCAAAGCTAGTGTTTATCAATTTATGGTCTTGTGAATTAGGGTAAATAAATAGGAGTGAGAAATCACCATAAAAATGAAAAAAATGGAATGAGAACAAATATCAATAGAATTAAACACTTGGATGAGAAAGGAATCAAGGTAATTGGAGAATAATTTCCATTGATCTTGAAGAGGAAAGCTTTGAAATTTGTTGCCCAAGGGTTAGGTTGGAGAACCCAATATTTTGATTGGTTGACCTTACATTTCTTGAAGTGTTGTTCCTTTGTATTGAAATGTTTTGGAGATTTGGATAATAAAGTGTAGAGTGTTTTACAATTATGTTTATGCAATTTTTAAATGTTGTAGATTGGCAAGAAGTAACCTTAGTATTTGAGTGAAAACTCATATTTAAAGCTAGTGTTTATCAATTTATGGTCTTGTGAATTAGGGTAAATAAATAGGAGTGACACATCACCATAAAAATGAAAAAAACAGACTGAAAACAAAGATCAATAGAATTAAACACTTGGATGAGAAAGGAATCAAGGAAAATGGAGAATAATTTCCATTGATTTGAAGAGCTGATATAACATGGGAGTATGAGATGCGCAATCCATGCATATATGCTTGATCACATATAACATTGAGGTATAGATGCAACGTGCTTGCATTCAATTGACACTTTATGAAATATTATCGATGTAATTGATAATAGTAGCACAACATAAAAGTGAAGTAAAGGTCAAATAACATAAAGAGACATAAAAAAAATATATGGGGTCCCTGCACACCTAGGTGGATTGCACCTTCAAACTTTAATGTATAGAGGGAAGATCTTTCCAAAGAAAAATTCTTTGATTAAAAAGTAGAAGTAGAATCAATTCCCATTGTGACAAAACAAACATTAACTAATTTCCTGTATACATGATCTAGAATTAAGTATTGTCTTTCTCAAGGAAATGTCTTGCATTAATAATTTTGTATAATGGAATGGCCTTGTCTTTGGGATGATTGATAGTCTTTTCAATGATTTGGTATGATTCCACCTGTGTTGAGAGGTTAGGATCTATATCAACTAGAGGCTCAAGCTATGTAGTAAATTATTCAAGAAGAGTTGAACCACAAGGCTGCAAGTGTTTGACATTAAAAATCAGATGTAGACCAAGATAGGATGGAAAATCTCTTTTGAATATATTGTTGCCACATTGTTTTGTGACAGTATATGCATCATACCATAATGGATGTCGTTTGTAGTGTTGTCCTTTGAATCTTTCCTTTTATGTGTGAAGCAAAAGTGTATCCCCAATTGTGAAGTTGCATGGGATGTAATGTTTGCCATAGCATTGTTTGTACTTGTTAGTAGCCTACATCATAATATATTGTTCTTAACTCTAAACATTTTTAATCTATTTGATGAATTTTGTTACTTTGTTGGTTTATTTATGTTTTAATGAAAACATGTCTATCACTAATCACATTAGATATGCCTCCTTGATCATTACTTAGGTTGAAACCCACAACATACATTGAATGCATTGTGTTGCATAGATTTATGTTGAGCTTAGTTGTAGCTATGTTGTATGAAATCCATGTTTTTTTCCAAAGTGTGGGGGTTTGTATGATTATACATGTGAAATATATGAGTACTGTTTGGTTGACCACTTTTGTTTGTCCATTTGTCTATAGGAAAAAAGTTGTTGACATGTCTAGCCTTATCTCCAACATGCTTGAAAGAGGCTTGTGCATGTTGCGATCACAATCTGTGACTATAGATGTTGAAACCCAAAATTGACCCATACATGAACTAAAAAGATTTTTTTTATATTCAATGTTGTGGTTATTTTCTTTCATGGCACAAGCTATTCCACCTTAGAGAATGCATCTACAATAGAATCATAATTATAACGTTTTTTCTAAAGTCCTATCAAAAATCCATGAAGACAAGCTCTCATCGTTGTAGACAATAGGGAAAAGGTGTGAAGACATTGCTTCCTATTCATTGGTCTAGTGATGATGCAAATAAGAGGAACCTTGATGTACGTCTCTACTTATGTGTAGAGGTTAGGCTAGTAGAAATGTGTTGGCAGAACTACAAGAGTTTTACAAACATTGAAATGTCTTGTTGACTTAGTGCACTCCCTCGATAAGCTTTTTTCTCTATGTTCATGTTGGTACATATTTTTCCAAGGATATACTACATATTGTTTCCTAAGAAGACATCTTTTTCCAGATTCCCTAAGAGATATTGATGAATTTGGACAAATCTTGAGTTAAGGTTTTTTGTATTCTTCCAACCATGGGTCGAATGTCCATAGGTGTCTAGAATGTATAGCAATGCTCTCCATGGGGGTCAAGTAAAGCAAATTATTTTGCAGTTTGTTGAATTGCACTTACACTTAATAAATTGGGGAAATTGTTGTATACAAGTCATTTACTTGCATTGGTGCCTATTTTGCAATTTGCTCCATGTTTTCATAAAATGCATAGTTTTATGGTTCAAATGTATAACGACTTCCTTGCCCAAGATGCAGTGTTGTCATTGTTTGTCATGTACAATCACATAGATGGAATAGTCATACTTTGAGTAGTTGTGGAGGGAATTTTTTAAGATTTCTAAATGATATGCAACTAGAATATCATGTTGAAAGAGAATTTCTCCCATGACATAGTCAAAGGCATAGACCACAAGAACAAGGTTTCCATAGAGCATGATCAATGCTTTAATTTCTTGAATGTTTTTTTATTATGCTTGATACCATTTGAAAATTTATTTCTTTGCATCACCAGATATAGTGTCTTGTTGAGGGGGTGCAACATGTGACACCCAAAATGAAATTACTTTTAAAATGAATGTCAAGATAAGAAAGCTTTGCAACTCATCGATGTCATTTAGGGAAATCCTATCACAAATAACCTATATCTTCCCATGTGCTTCATTCCAAAGATTATTACTTTCTCCATGTTGGCATATAGTTTATGCTAGTGCAAAGTTTGGAGGATTTGTGTAATATGTTTTAAGTGTTAGTCCCAAATTTTGTTGTATATGAACACATCATTGAGTTACACCTAAATGAATTGAACTATATAGGGTCACCATACATCATTCATGAGGTGCATGAAGGTAGCATGGGTATTGGTTGAATTAAAATGCTTTTCCGACTAAAGATAAAGCCCATATTTGGCCTTGAACATTGCCTTCCAAACATCATGACCATTGATTGGAACCTAATGGTATCCATATTTTGAATTTCTAAAGAATTTTGCTCATAGTTTAGGTGGATCTTTAATGCATAGAATGAGACAATAGTTATTGATAATGATTTTGTTGAGCATGTGATAATATTTATAGAGGTTCCATGTACAATCCTTTAACATGAGCATAATAAGCCTTCTAGAGGGATAAGTGGTTGACCTACTATACCCTTTATGAATAATATTGTAAATCTGTTGTAACGAAGTCCAAAATGGATATTTTTATGGGAAAGATGGCATTGCGACCATTTGTTAATACTTGAAAGAACACCAATAAAAAATCATTAGGGTTGATCATCTGTTGTGATCACATGAAATAGTCAAGGAACCCAAGATTGATTGAACACTATAAATAAAATAACTTGAATGTGCAGTGAGCAAGAGAGTAAGCCTACACAACAAAATTCAAACCATTTGTGTATTCAAACAAAGAGAACTAGAGACAACAAAATTACTATAAATCGCTATAATTCAATTATAATTCTACCTCCAAATCTTGTTAGATCACTTGAATTCCAAGGTAGTGAAAAAATTTACCTCCCCATATTCTTCCACCTAGAGAACCTCAGAGAATGAAGTGAGTAGTCATGAAAGACCTCATGTGAGCACAATGTTCAATGATCATGTGTGCCCTACCTCACTCAACACAACACTAAGAAAGTTCATTGTCTACAACACCACCAAGAACGAAGTCAACATGTCACATAAGACCTTACAACAATCACAACAATCGATGATCATGCACAAGTTGCCTCACTAAATACTACACAACACTAAAAGGTTCATTGTCTACAACGCCACTGAGAATTGAGTGGGAAATCACATATGACCTCACATAACATAGTGGCCAGTGATCTTGCACAAGATGCCTCATTCAATACTCCATATGAACATGAAACCAATGAACCAATGGAATGTCCCATTCTTTATTAGGCCAATTAGGTATATATTCAACACAGTAAGAGGAATTGGATCGTGTCCAAGGATATATCTATAGGTAAGGGTTTAGTTGGGATATGCACATGAGCCAATTACATCATCTATGTTACTCAATCACCATTCTTCTTTTAATATTTTGAGGTGATACATTTAGGTTGATCTTACAAGATAACTTTAAATCTTGGAACCCTATATGTTAAGATAATCATTTCATAATGATAATGTTTACCTATGATGAGTGACCACATAACAATCCTACATTGATAAGTGTTAGATTTGCTAAAGAATGAGCACAAAATCTAATGAAGATATCTATAACTGGGATGACTCGGTCCACTTTTACATATTGCATATAGTAGCAAACATGACCAAATCTTAATGCCAAATGGAAAATGACGCATTGTCAAGATATAAGATTTCAAACTTGGCATATACTTTTGTAGATCCATACCATTTATGCTCATAGAAGGTTGATGTTATCCAAAGTATTCCAATAGGTACCAAATGGGGGTTGACTAATTTCTTTCTTTTGATATGATATGAATAGAGAACTCTGTGATGACAAGTGAGAACCTTGAGTGTTCATCTCCACAATTATGAGTTCGAAGTGGTATCCCAACTTGCCTTCCATAAATGAGACATAAGACTTGGTAAGTGTGATACAATCATGTTCACTTGCAATGGGTGGACTCATTCATGGGCCCTTCTCAGAACTCTTAGGGTTGGAGGATTTCTTCTTAAAGTAAGACTAATTACAATTCTCCAATAACATTGCATCACTCCCTTGATTTAAGTTCATGGACATATAAACAATATGAATATTATATGCATGGGTCTAGAAATTTAAACGGAATAATAATATAAAATGACCACACAAGCTAATATGGCATAGGCTTGTGGTGTTTATGATTTTTAGAATAACATCAATTATCTTAAAAAAACAAGTCTTAACTAGAATGTACATTCCATCTCTACCATGGATTTTTACAGGGTTGACCTAGTCCCTTGGCCCCGGAGTTTAATAGATGCCATTGCCTTCACCATTTGTTGTCGATACTGATGATTTAGACATTGTTGCATTTAAATTGCACCAACCATCACAGCCATAATTATGAGGCAACCAGGGTAGATGTAGTAAGGTAGGCAAGAAAAGTTCACCCTAAAGAGAAAACATCGATTACATATGCATTCCCTTGCCCTACTCCTCTATTATGCCCCATTCCTTGCATTTTTTATAACCATGTGCTAAGGTTAAGACTTGTACATTCAAAGGGCTTTGTCACATGTTCGTCCTCACTAGATCTTTGTCCCAGATATACCTTGTATATTGAGTGCATGGATAGGATTTCTATTAGGGCTATGCTCAAGGTCATTTGAAATTAGTTTTTAATCATTCATAGGAAAAAAAAATTGAATTCTCCATCAACGCTATGAATTCTACTTGGGAGGATTATTCACATCGAATTTTGCATTCATCATCCTCATTGTTGTACATTCACTCATTGTTGTTAAGTTTACTAAAAAAAAAACATTGTCCATTGGGGAAATTCATCACCTTATCATCTCAAACAAGGTGTTTCAAGCCTATAATCATGAACGTTGCAAAGATACTATTGTTCTTATAAGTGACAATTTGGACATTGCGGAAATTATTTGTGAAGTGATTATGGATTTTGTTTTCTCTCATCATTCATATGCATTAGCATTGCATTGGAGATTGCTAAACCTCCTGCAAGATTACAACCATAGTAAGCATTGTTATGTATCGATGGTCAGAGTAAAAAATTATCCTTATACCTATCTCTAGTTGTTCTATGTATATGATTTTCATATTTTGAATTCCTAAAATAATTTTAAAGGGAAAACTCATTAGGCCATATGCTATTCAAATCGTTTTGTTTTATTGAATTCCATGTCTACTTCTAGTATCAATGCTTAATTTCACATAGTGGAGTGGAATCAAGCTTAGTTGCTAAACTTCACTTAACATTTCAATAATGATTACATCTCAAACAAACAATTTAGTGGCTTTGCTCAAACGGTAGTAAAATTTGTTGGGGTTCATGATTTAACCGAAAACCTTGTTGCAAGTAGTGTTCATTCGACCCTACCATTCATAAAAGTATTATAAAATTCATCGGGACTTTCTTGGGAAGCTTTCAAATCAACATTAAAAGAATTTCATCTCACCATTCCGGGGCAAAAGAAGGAAAGTTTTATTAAGAAACAACAAAAGATAACAAAACTACATGCCAATTTGGCACTACATCGTTGCCTCAACTTTGAAAATATGTTGTGCTCTTGACTCTCATTTGCACATTCAACCAAAATATATGTTGATTGGATTATTTCATTCAACCAAAATATAGGCAAAAACTTGGATTTGAGATTTCTTAAGAGAAAAATCCAACTAGACAATTATTATATTTATCAAGGCAGGAAACATATGTAGTCATTCGCTATGATGATTCCTTATTTTATTCTACACCATAGGCTACTCATTGTGTAAATTGTTGCACCCTTAACTATCTAAGTTTATTCTGGAGAATTTCTCAACACCAAATCAAATTTTTGAAATTGTATAGGCAACCCAACAAATGATTCTTTGAGTGAAAATTCATCTCCCACACACTCAAGAGGCCACCACTAAATGGAAGAGATGAAAAATATGATATGATGTGACCAAACTAATTAGAAACCAACAAACCTTATAAAATATCATCAAAACAATTCATCACATTATGGCATAGGATTTGACTAAATAAAATAAAAACCATAGCACAAAAAGAGAAGAGAGTGGAAATATATGGTTGTTTGTAGGAAATAAAGATGTGCTTATTTCACGAAGTAGGTTAAAATTGGTAAATCACCTCATTTGGATACATTCTATAAGGATCAAAAGTAGTGAAACCCTCAATGCAACATTCTTGTCCAAAATTATCAGGTTGATCCCCATAGTACAAAGACCTATGAAATTTTTAAACTTGCAATCACTAGCATATTTGGCCCATTTTGCGACGGTTGTTTCGATGCTTATGCGACGTTATATCGTTGATATGGTGATGAATTTGGAGTCTCTGGAACGTCGGTTTAGGTGACGTGGAATTTGCGACGAACTTGATCAAACGTCGCATAAGCGACAATATAGGCAAACAATCTTAAACCAACTTTTCATCTAAATCGTGACAACAACTTTTATAGTTAAACCGATGCATCATTAGAAGTTGTCGTCGCCTATTCGACGACAACTTTTTTTGTTTATGTATCTAAACCGACGCATCAATAGAATTTTTCGTCACTTATTCGACGACAACTTTTTGGTGTTTATGTAGTTAAACCAACGCATCAAAAGAAGTTGCCGTCGCCTATTCGACGACAACTATTCGATGTTTATATAGCAAAACCATCACATCAAAAGAAGTTGTCGCTGCCTAGTCGACGACAACTTTTTGATGTTTATATAGCAAAATCGTCGCATCGATAAAAGTTTTCGTCGCCTATTCGACGGCAACTTTTCGATGTTTATATAGCAAAACTGTCACATCGATAAAAGTTGTCGTCGCCTATCCGATGACCAAAATTTATTTAGAAATTTTTTGTTTTTATTTTGGGCATCAATTTTGATATTAATATTAATATTAAATCCCAAAGGGTATTGCATGAGCCCCATATTGATTTCACAAAGCCTTGGGACTTCTTTGATGGAGCTTATCAAGGCTCTCCAAAAATGTGTGGGGATGGAGTCATACTCTTTTTAGATCATTATCACTTCTTCTCCTTAAAATATGGAGCCGAACTGGGAGCAAATAACATGGTTGAATTCTACACCCTCTAGATGTTGATGAAAGTTGCACTTGAAAAAAATATTAGGTGTTTGCAAGTTCTTGGATATTTTAAATTGTTGATGGATTGGGATAATGGAAAATTTAATATTACATATTTGGTCTTGGAGCCAATCATGGCACTATGCTTGGAGAAAAAATATATGTTCAAGGAGGCCTCATTTTTCCATATCTACGTGGATTTTAATAAAAAATAGGATATGTTGTCAAAATAAGCCATCATGCTACAAGGATCCTTGTGGGAATGTGAATACAAGGACAATTCTCTACTGGAAGCTACTCAATTGTCTATGTTTTGATTTTTGGTTGATAGGTCTTCGGTAAGATATAGAATTATGTTTTCTTGGAGGTTAAAGACGATTCTAGTTATGTTAGGTTTTGTCTAGATTGATTTTGTATGGCTATGTACGAATCATATATGGATCTCTTTTGGAAGATGAAATGTATATGTCTAGGTTAGTATCAG
>ML794081.1:85688-111252 GCA_009831015.1 Picea engelmannii | reverse complement strand
GCTGCAAAACATGTGATGAGGTACCTTAAAGGTACAATGGATTATGGTCTCAGCTATGATGGAGATCATGACTTCACATTGAGTGGATATACTGATGCAGATTGGGAAGGAAGCGTTGATGACAGAAAAAGCACTTCCGGATGCTATTTCAATTTGGGATCAGCTATGATCTCTTGGCAAAGTAGGAAGCAATCTAGTATTTCTCTCAGCACAGCGGAAGCAGAGTACATTGTCGCATGTTCTGCTAGCTGCGAAGCTATATGGCTTCGCAAGTTGTTGACAGGCCTATTTGATTTGGAGATGAGAGCAACCGTGATTCTATGTGAAAATCAAAGTTGTATTAAAATGACAGAGAATCATGTGTTCCACGATAGGTTGAAGCACATAGATATTCTTTATCATTTCATCCGCGACATGGTACAGAGAGGAGCCTTGAAGCTCCAGTACATTAGCACGGATGAACAGGTTGCTGATGTGATGACTAAGCTTCTATCTCGTGTAAAGTTTGAACACTTTCGAGATAAGCTTGGTATTGTCCGAAAGGACCTTCCCTGAAAGGGGGAGTAGATGTATTCCTTGCTTCTGACCTCGCTGTTAGACGTAAAGCAAGATGAGTCATGCTTCTGACCTCACTGTTAGACGTAAATCATGATGTTATGTGATCCTTGCTTTTGACCTCATTGTTAGACGTAAATAAAGATGAGTTATGTTGTTGACCTAGTTGTTAGACGTAAAGCATAATGCCGCTGATTCCTTTCTTCTGACCTAGTTGTTAGACGTAAAGAAAGATGAGTCATGCTTCTGACCTTGTTGTTAGACGTAAAGCATGACGCTGTGTGATCCTTGCTTTTGACCTCATTGTTAGACGTAAATAAAGATGAGTTATGCTTCTAACCTAGTTGTTAGACGCAAAGCATAATGTCGTTGATTCCTTTCTTCTGACCTAGTTGTTAGATGTAAAGCAAGATGATTCCTCGCTTCTGACCTCGTTGTTAGACGTAAAGCGAGATGTTGATGTGTTCCTTTCTTCTGAACTCATTGTTAGACGTAAAGCAAGATGAGTCATGCTTCTGACCTAGTTGTTAGATGTAAAGCATGACGTTGTGATTCCTCGCTTATGACCTAGTTGTTAGATTTAAAGCGAGATGATGATATTACTTGCTTCTGACCTAGTTGTTAGACTTAAAACAAGATGTGACTGACACTGAGCTACCAGCTTAACCACTGTGACATTGAGCTAGTGTAGTACTATGATGTGTCAGCCTAGTGCTGTGATGAGGTATCATTTTTACTGATATATGTTTGATGCAGATGATGATAGCATTCCTTTGAGAATTATGATGTTGCTGATGAAGAAAACTTTCGATGACTCGTAAATGTGCTAGACAATGGTTCAAGATGATATTGATGATACTGTCCTCCATATGCCACTGATGATGCAGACCTCTCTCGCCTGATGCTGATGAATAATACCCTTCTTGTTAAGGGGGAGTGTTGAAATAATGTAACTGCGAAGAGCATTCTTATTATTAGTTTGTTATTGGATTAAATCCCCATTGTGGATTAATCATGTCATCATTATTATTTTGTTATTGGATTAAATCCCCATTGCGGATTAATCATGTCATTATTATTATTATTGTTATTGGATTAATCCCCATTGAGGATTAATCATGTCGGTAATTGTATAAGGACCAAATCCCCTTTTGCGGATTGGTCATCGGACAATTACAAAGTGCAGAATAAGAAGTCGGCCCCAACAGTTATAATGGAAGGCACAGAATTAGTTAAAGGTGGGTTTACCCACCTAGAGTGAGAGGTCGGCCCTGCCAAATTGTGACCTTTCACACTTGCCAGGTTGATATAAATAAGAGGCTAGCGCCTCACTTCTTACACACAACTCACTTGCTCATTCTCTTATGAGGCAAGTTGCAATTAGAAGTTGGAGAGAGGAGAAGAAGAGTGGCACATCTCTTGGGGAGGACTTTCTATATTGGTTTGAGTTATCTCTTGAACATTGTATAAGCTATTTATGATAAGGAAGTTTTTTCTAGGTTTTCTTCCCCTAGAGGGTTTCCCAGAATAAATGTTGTGTCTCTTGTGAATGTCTATTTCTCAATGATCTTGTTCTTATTATGCTCTTATATTATGAAATGCAAAGAACTATAATAATGGCATAAACATTAACAATCCCAACTTCGTTGTTCTTGAATTCATCTAGGAGTTGTTGGTATTCTTCTTTCTTGGGCCATTTGATCTGATCAAAGTCTTCCTCTGTTGCAAAGGGCATGTCTTCTGGAAAATATTTTTGAAGAGTTTGTATCATATCATCCTGTGTTTTATCATTTTTGCGGGATGAACAATATCTTGCACATGATCCCCAGTTATTGGCGCATTAATTAGACGTCCCATCGTCCCATCTTTCAAAGGTAATCGCAAAAAGGTGAGGTCCATCTCAAGTGAACCGCCTATCATTGCACCAAAATTCCTAGATAACAACATTCCCCACACATCTGGGACATCAACCACTATAATGTCAATGTGGACTGTCTTCTCGGGGTATTCTTTTAAGTTCACTTCAACTTTTTCAACCACCCCATGTGTGGGTATTGCTTTAGATTTGAAACCACACACATTCCTGTAAGGCCTAGTGACCTTCAAGCCCATTTGTTGCATGACTTTAAGAGACATCATGTTAGAACTATCACTTGTATCTAGCATGCAATTGTTAAGATATTTGTTGTTCATTGTTAAAGTCATGAAGAAGGGAGGGTTTTCACCATACTGGACCTTGAAATGGTCAGCTTGCAACATAATAGGGGGGTCCATAGATTCATCTGATCCTGAAAAGAAAGTATCAAAGTGTTCTTTGATGGATGGGATCTTGATTTCTTCTCTTAGGGGAACATTCACATGCATCTTTGATAATGTCCCTTCAAATTCAAATCTAAGGTCGACCTTACCAGTCTTGGATGTCCTAGGAAGAAGCACCTCAAGAGGCAGGGGTTTTGGCTGATCAGCGGTAGGTTGTTTTGGGTTCTTCCTTCTGTATACCTGAACTTCCTATTTCTTTAGATTTTCTCGTGATTCCTGGTCCAAGTTGTTTATTACCACCATCCTTGTTTCTCTGGCTTCTTCCCTCACGGCTTGTTGATGTTCTATATCTATGATATTTATCTGTGGAAATTCCATGAAGCATTCCATGTTGTTGACTTGTTGTTGGCTAGCGTTGTAAGGGCATTCATGCTCCCAATGTGCTTCACTACACTCCAGGCACCAAGGGTTTCCATCAACAACGTTTGTAGGGGCCAAGGTGTTTGGAACTTCATGCTCATTCTTTGTCTTGTAAAATTGGTTCCCTTTCTGGAATTGCCCTTTGAACGGAGGCCTTGGTGCTTGGATCTGGGATTTTTCAAGTCTAACAATCTGGCTCATCATTTCTTCCTGATTCTTTATGATGCCATCCATGGAGGCTTTCAATTTGTTGACACTGGTGCAGAGATCTGAAGTAGGCTCAGCATTGTGTACTATTTTCTGCTTGGTGTCTATTCTCCCCCTTCGGTTAGCAAAGGGCTCAATCTTAGATGAAAGGAGGTTCCCTTCTATCTTGGTGGCAAGATCTTGGGCTTCTTGAATGGACTGGGGGTTTTTGTCTCTAAGAAGATACCCTAGTTGGCCATTGAAAGATCTGGTGTAAATATGAACAAGGTAGTCATCTTTCGGGTGATGGCTTGTGGGAATTCTTTGTAGCAAAGTCTCGAATCTAGTGTGAAACTCCCGAATGGACTCATTTTGATACTTAGAAAGGCTATTTAGTCAAGTGAGAAGCATATTAGTGTATTCTTTGATACTCCATCTTTTGAGAAAGGCCTCTTCAAGTCTATCCATGGTCTTGATGCTCCCATCAGGAAGGCTGAGGTACCAATGCCTTGAGGCATCATAAAGAGTAGCGGAGAATAACTTCATGACCAAATATTCAGCATCATCATTGATGGGGTGAAGCTGAAAGAACGCCCAAAAGTTACTCATATTCTCTTCGGCATTGATGGCATCAGTACCGATAAATTTAGGCAACCACTTCTCATACTTGGGTGGCATTTGCCTAGGATAGCCTGGTATAGCTGACATGTCTAATGGCCTGAAAAGGGTAGATGACCATTGTCGTTGATTGTTGGTTGGGTTTGTTGTAGCGGTCTGAGAGGTGGACATGATTCTTAAAGGAAGGCTCTTCCCGAAAAGTGATTTGAAAACAGGAGAGTTTAAGGGAGGCTTCCTTCTGAAAGACAAAGGAGGATTGTTGAATCTCCTTCTAGTTTGTGGAGTCGCCAGATAGTTTACTTGAAACTACCAAAGAAAAAGGGGAAAAACACCCTAGTGGAGTAGCTAGGTAAGCTTGTAAGAAAAGGTTTCTAAGGCAAGGCTTACCGATAAGATTTTTCATTTGAGGAAGATTGACTCAGTGTTCCCTGACAACGGCGCCAAAATGTTATCGCACAGTTTGTAGCTAGGTCAAATGGATAGAAGGTAGAGGCCAAACTGGCGTAACAAGAACCTACCCCACCCAATGTCACCACAATGGGGAGGTTCTTTTTATTCAGGGAGGTTATCCCAGGGGAGACATCCCCGGTAACCTGGGGTTTTGAAGAGGCCAAAGTATAAAGGTCAAAGCAAAAGTTCCTACTCACAGGTTACCACCAAGGTCAGATAGTCCAGCTAATCAGCCAATAAAGAAGTGTATGCCCAAATGAGAACACCTGCCCGAAATAAGACAATAGAAAAATAATATATGCAGGCTATAATTCAGTGGGTTAGTACTTCATGTAACTATCTGATATCAATATATAAGCAATTAAAACAACATATATCAATGAGGTCAACGTTTATCAATATAGCAGTGGAAAAGTATCAATTCATCAATAACTATTGAGATGATGTAGCCAACAATGTGTTTAATCAATATTTTACTCAGTAAATGCTTTCAACAATCATCTATTTGCTTATTATCAAAAGGTGTTGTGTCAAGATGGAATAACCAAGTATGACGTCAGCCTAATTAGGGTTAGCTAGTTAGTTAGGGTTTCAAATTTAAAAGTTTTAAGAGGTTGTTTGAGCACTATCACTTCAACGTTGTGGATCTAAGATCAGTGCCTAGGGGTAGATGGAGTCAATTAAGGAGAGGACGCAGAGTTGAAGGGATAAAAGGCTAAGGACAAGAGGGAAGGGTTCTAGAGTGTTGCAATGGCAGGGCCCTAGAATCAAAACGCTAGGGGAAAGAGGCTCACTCCAGTGTTGCTTAAGCAAGGCCATGTGCTCTTTCCTCCTTCCTTAGGTCAAACTTGGAAAAACGGCTAGCATAAAAGATAAGTTAAAACAAGAGAGTGAGGTGAGGGAGAGTGTTGCAATGGCAAGGCTCTATCACCAAACCCTAGAAGATGGACGGCCCTAGGTGTAGATAACCTAGGCCTGGGACGTCCCCTCCTTCTTAACATTTGAAAATCACAGCTAGCACAAGGGAAAAAGTGAAAAGAGTGTAGCAAAGGCTAGGCTCTTCCTTCCTTCTTCAGTGGTTGAATATTTCTCTTTTAGGGGACATGAAACAATGAACTACTTGTGTTCTTGTCACCTAGGGTTTTAAATCAGAAAATTTATAATAAATGAAAGAATACAAGCCTACAACCATTCAATTAAGAATTTTTGCAGAAAATACACTTACATATCATGAAGAAATAGCATTTCAAACCCTAGTTGTAAACCTTCCTTCAAGAGAAATGCCAAAATATGCCAAGAAAATCCTTCCTTCAACAAGTGCACCTCACTTAAAAGATGAAATACCCCAACTAGGGCGCAAAAATCAGATCTCACAAGAGAGTGGGTTGTGTGTTATGTCAAAATGAGGGAAAAACACCTTAATATATATTGTATCATGACGTCTAATTAAAATTAGGTCATTAAAAATAGTTGACAAGGCTACAAACCAAAATCATATTGTTTTTACATTAAATTGTTAAATCAAAGCCCCAAATGAGCATAAGAAAGACGTCAATCCCTATTGAGGGAGACGTTGCCCCTTTTTAGGGCAAATGCAGCACAAAATGACAAACGTTGACCCTCTTCAGGCCTCCAAACCCTGCCACACGTGCCAACTTCCCTGTCAAACTACCACACTCTCAAGGTGACGTCAATGGCTCCTAGGTGACGTCCTGGGCCATCAGAGGGAAACATTCCACCTGAAGTGGGTCAACCCCCCGGGGTTGGGCTCAGCCAAAGTGTCCCAGATGGAACGTCCTTCTTCTTCTCAAGTGCAAAAGCTCAATCAAGCACTATCCTGTCTCTTCCCCTGATGGGGTCCCAACAACCATCTGATGGTCTCTTCAGCCCCATGGAGGTCTGAACTAATCATATCCCCATGTGTACCAGTCCAACTGGTACTTGTCCGTCGGGCATGGTCCTGCACATCAAAAACTTCGCCCACCATGGGCTCATTAGTCATAGGGATCATAGCAATGTCAATCATGTTTCATCATTAATGCTATCAAACATATGCATAAAACCCTGATATATCATTCAATAGCTCAAAGATATTACAAAGACCTACAATACAAAGCCGAAGAAAAAGACAAAATATCCTATTGGGCTAGTATCCATAAAGAAAGGAAAGTCTCCAAGGGGTATCATCCAAGCCATGTAAAACGAGGTGATGTGGTCAAAGGATGTCCAGACATACGGGTAGAGTGAAAGACAGGGATGCATGATATTACCTGTGGGTGCCTATGTAGAAGGCGAGTTGTACCCATCATGGATGCAATTCTTTCCAAGCCATTTATTGCCTTTATTCTTTTCTTTTCTTTATTGATTTTTATTTTTTATTTCAAGGACTAACTAGAGGACACTGCCTTGGCATGGTGACCAGAGCTGACAATGTTACCCACAAGCACTTTCACAAAGATGATAAGGTTGGCTCGTGATGAGACCCCCTTTCCCTTAGACGTGAAACCAAAGGTCACTGCCCTGGCGTGGTAACCAGATAATGGAAATGTCATGCTGCTAGGTGCTCATGAACATAATAGGTTGGCTCGTGATGAGACCCCATATCCTCTTGGATAGATCTTGTTTTGTTATTTTTCTTCGGGTCCCTCTTATTTCTTGATGAGAGGATTTTTATTGCCTTCTCAGGGATCCCTGGGTGAGGCATCTTGAGGTTTCATTTTTATGGATTTTATCTTTTACCAGCTGCTTTTACCTTCTGGGCCTTTAGCCCCTTCTTCCCCTGAGATAAGGTGCAACCCCAAAAACAAATCATCCTAATGCCCGGACTAGGGAAATGGGACAGATGACTAGGAGATAAGATGTAAAAGTGATGATATGATGGGAGCGGATGATGGCTCTTCAGAAATCCCCCCGGTGGAAAACCAAAACCTATGGGTATAGGCTTTCTAGGAAACCCTGTCAATCCCCCCAACCATGGTCAAGTGGTTTAATGTAAGATCCAAGCAATCGCCAGAAATAAAAGGAATTGGATGCATATATCTAAAGGTTATAATGATAAAAAATGACACATACCATGATACCTGGACCAATTACCTCATGGAGCAAGAGTCTTCTCCGATACAAGTCCAAGTCGAAGGTGATGGATGTTGTTGCTGCTGACAAGACAAGTCTGATGAAGGAGAATAAATATGGGCCCTCCAGGGCCATGCTCAGGTCAATCCTGCTCTCAGTACTCCATGTCTGGGACCTGTGGGCCCTGAGACATGATCTCCTAGTTATCCCTAGAAATCGGGGATAACAAGCAATGCCCGGATTAAGACAAATAATGGATATATAAGTATTTAAATCAAGGGGAATAAGAAAGAAACCTTAATGTCCCAAATTGGAATCAGTTATAGAAATATATATCAGCAACATAAAATGACAATGGCTGCAAATTTAACCATCCAAAATCTAGTACACGATATCATAAATAAAGCTAGAAAAGACTAGTCTAACTTCCAATGATTAAAGTGAGATTTTTATGGTGATTATAGTAGTTTATTAGATGTTATCACCAAGTTATTATAACATCCAAGTGGTTGTATCAAACAATTTCTACAGCAGAAAAATCCAACCACAAAAATTAACAAGTAATACGTCAAAAAGATAGACAATGAGCAGTGGAACAATAATAGACGTTTACAAGTAAATTTCAGCGGTTGGTAAGTGTGCAACAAGTAAAAGAGAGAGTTTTATGCAGCCCTAATGGATGTAGATTTAATTTTATAACAACGTAAAAATTATTGGCCTAAAGAGGACGCCCTTAGGGCATAATCAATCTTATAACACTAAGAAAAGATTCCAACTTGAACAAATTCAATATCTCGAAAAATCACACATTCCAATGCAAGTATTTTATTTCTCCAATGTAATATATGATTAGTGCCTTTCCAAATGGGTTATAGATTCCTCTTGTAATAGGTTAGATCTACTATCTCCCTCGTGGTGTAATCCCTTTTAATTTCTAGGGCAAGTAAAATCTAACAAGGTAAATCTAGGAGGTTGTAAGCCCTTTTACTCCTCCTATCAACCTTTGCAATAGATTCTTTCACAAACAACAATGTTAAAATTTGGTGGGGGGTTTATGTTCTTATACTCCTCCAAGGATATATCCAATAACAACCATGGAACAAGAAGGAAAACTAACAATATGCAGATTTTTCTTACCAATTCCAAAAAATGCCAAGATAAACCCTATTTACCAAGTATTTTTCATCACCAAAGCAAGAGAAAGAACCTCCAAGAGATAGTGCACTACATCACTCCACAATAAAAGAGACAAAGCATAGAGAAATATAGAGAGAAGATGAATTTTCCCAAGAGGGGCGCAAATTTCAGCCAAGAATCCTCTCCAAGATGGGAATCTTATCTTTCAAATGAAATGAATATGATCATTATTTATACAAAACTCTAAAAAAGTGTTTGTCCACTTAACAAGGGTAAACCACAAAATAAGGGATACGTTCCCCTTTATTTTTCCCCTTTACAAAATAAATTCAAATTTAACTTTAAAAATGCACATAAGAAACCCTAAAGATGGCCTCAACCCTTTCTAGGGTGACGTTTTGACACTTCTAGCAAGTCGTTGAGCTTGGAGGTGAAACGTTGGGCCTCCAAAGGCCTCTTCCTTGTGCACTAGGGTATTCTTCATAAAGTTAAGGCTTATCCCCATCAAAGTTTCAAGTGTCAATCAAGTCAACACCACCACCACCAAAACCCTAGCCCCAACAAAACATCAAGCCCCAAGATGTAGTGCTCTAGCCTCCAAAGGAAAATCGTTGGAGTGATGAAGGGATGGGATAGGTCCTCTAAGGTGTCTCTCAAGCATCCAAAGGCTATCATCATCATCCAATGTGTCAGATATGGTATCCAAACTATGGGCTTCATGCCCTAAGGAAGCCCAAGCTAGGCTTGTTCCTCCAAAATTGTCCACCAAGCAAGGTCCTGCAAAGATAATGAATGCACCATCCAAGGACCTCAATTCAAATGCAGCATGATAAGTAAATCAAATAAATAAAAGATCCACCTAAGCATGTGCATCAAAAACTACCTCATCAAACTAAACAAGTTCTCAAAGACCCTATGCAATTTTCCAAGTTTACGTATGGGAGGGTTGACAATGTGACATATTGGGTGAATCATTCCCTAGGTCAAGAAGTGTTTCCCAGGTAGACCCCTCTCTAAGTCATGTGGAGAAGATGAAGTGGATGGGGGGTAAAATTTTTGGCATGGCTTTCATGACATACAAGGGTTCGTAGTGTCTCATTTATGGGTGCCATTGTAGAGGACGTGTTGCCCCTTCGTTTTCAATGCATCCTTTTTGCAAACCCATTTTTTTCCATTGATTAATTAAATTCCAAAACGACAGGGTACTCCCTATGGGTTAAAATAAATCTTGGGGGGGAGTACCACAGTGTCATTTGAAACTAGAGGTACACAAAGTGCCATATGCATGGAAAGAAAGGGACATTGCATGAGTGTACACACCTCAACAAGAGGGACATCTATATAATGTGAATTTGCTTTTGTAGGTATTTGATTTTTTAGGAGAGACATTTAATTGTTATCAAGACCTCTTTGGGTGAGCATATGGAAAGTTATGATCTGGATTTTATCTTTTTTCCAGCTACATTTCCCTCTGGGCCTTCAACCCCTTCTTCCCATGAAATGAGGGACAATCCCTTCTTGGGTCAGTGCACCCGAAAATCCCAAAAGATAAGGAGGTGAGGGGATGAAGGAGGTGAGGGGATGAAGTGTGGAAAGTGGAAAGTATGATCGAGAAAGTCACGATGGATCGTCAAGGATACCTCCCAGTAGCAAACCCATCCCTAAAGGTGACCACTTACTAGGGCACATTGTCAACCACCAAGGTGAAAAAAGGAAAAGAGCATAATTTCCAAGAAGACGTTCCATAATCAAAATCAAATTTAAATGCACCATACTCAAATGCCTCAAATATTGAAATGACACTCACCATAATACCTTGCATGTACCTCATGGAGCAGGACCCAATGTCTCCCGGAAGTAATCTGATGTGTCGGATACCATCGTAATGAATCTAAGATCTGTGGTGGTGAGGTGGGCCTCTATTTGTGCAAGTGGACTTTTTCAGCCCTCTGTCTCTCGGTACTCCATGTCTACAACTTAAGGGCCTTGATAACTCATATCCTTAGTTATCCCTAGGAATTGGGGATAACATCTGGCTCCCTACTCAGGGACATGTACTCGTCGTAGAGTGCATGAGCACCTCAACATCCCCTGGTCTGACTTGTGGCTACACTAAAACATAAAACCATAAAATCTAGGGTGGCTCTACTCACCCTTTGTCCATATAATCAAAATCAAAATTTCAAAATTGAGAACTAATCTAGAAAAGATTTTTTTTTTTGTATTTTTCATATAGATGATGAAAGAGAAACATGTAAATCAATAATGCAAGTAGAGAAAAATTAAAATCAAAGATGAAATGCAACTAAGCTACTATGAGTAATCAAGATGAAAATGAAAGAAAGCAAGATGATCTACCTACTTACCTGGGGCCCTGAATATTGTTGGTTGTGGAGCCTGATTATCTTCCTGACTCGGAGGTCTTGTGTTTTTCAGCCGTGTTTCTATCCCATGAAGACTTTACACCCTAGAAGTATGTACACTCTTCCACGCGGGGGAGTGAAGAGGGGGGTACTATCCCCCCAGCTAGGGGGTTCGAGGGCGAAGCTCCCGAAGGAAAAATTTCCTTGTAAAGTATATTGTAATTTCATTGTAAATCTGGACCGTTCATTATAAGGTCACAGATCTAATGGTAGAAATTATGTTAGGGTTTTGTGCCCTAGAAGGAAACCCTCTTTATGAGGGAAATGTATTGGAGCTATGTATGATGGTGAGTATTGTATTCTGAGAGAGGAGACTGTGAGAGAAAGAAGAGGAAGTTACAACGGGTTTTGTTGTAGGTTGTATCCCTTCATTTGTTGGATAATAATAAAGGAAGGACCTGACAATTTCTCTGGTGGACATAGCCCACACTGGATGAACCACATAAATATGTGTCTCTCTTGTATTGTGTATCTTCTGTGTTTTGTTTCCACATTTGTTTTATTTTATTGCTCTGTGGTCTTGTTTTTCTAACAAATATTAGGTCCTAAAATGTTAGGTGAATTCGTACAACCAGTTGATCATCTCATCAAGGTATCTCCCCCTGTGCTTAATCATGTAGTACAACAAATACAATTCAAGCATTAAATAGTCATAAGCATAAGTAAGCATGTAATTAATCATAGAAATAAACTCATGGAGATGGGTGGGAGGGAAAAACTCATGCTAGAGAGAATGGCCACAAGCCTAATCAATCCATCTCTGAATCGGGCTACCACATATAGATGACACCTCATCTTCATCTTCTCTTAGAGTATTAATACTCCTTGAAGGCCGATAAAAGATAAGAGATCACAATAAAACCTTATGATTCCCTAGAGAAGAGGAAACGAGATAAGGGACGACCTCAAGTCCTAAGAAGGACTCTTTTTCCACATCCAAAACATGTTGCTTCTTCATCTACAAAACCTTCCAAAGGGCCCCAAGATGAATTTTTTTTTTCTTTGTGGTATGAGTCTTTGACTTCTTTGGAATGGCCATAAACTGGTATCCATCTAAATTCGGGGGTGAAGGTGGATGAAAGTTTTCATAGAAAAAGGTTGTATCCCCAAAGGATATGCATCACAACTCCCAAAGGATGATTGAAGATCACCCTGAGTATGTTGCGACAAGTCATCCTCAAATGCATGGAACAAATATGTAACCATATCATCATCAAGATTCCAAACATCTAAATTATATATGCATGGAGACCAGTCCCTTGAAGACGACAACTCAAACTCTTTTGCTTGAGAGCTACCTTCAACATCGTAAATAGGATCTCCATAAAAAATGATGCAACCCACACCCCATCTATATCTCTGAACATGTATGAAATCATCAATATGTTCATCAACCATGTCAAAAGGGTCTTCCACAAGATCATTCGCGTCACTTATGTTGATCATTTATTCATCTTTATGTGCAGGAGGAAAGTAAGGCAGGATAACTTCACCTTCATCAAGCGAGATAATGGACATCAATGTCTCATATGGGTCTTCATCATTGGAAGCTTTCTTCATGGATTTGTTCTTCGTTTGCAATGGGTGGATGCTACTCTTCTTTAGTTTTCCATTCCTCGTCCACCGGAAAACATTTTCTGCAAAGAGCATCTTTGAGATCTTGGAAAGTATCTTGCAAATTTTGAGTAGCTAGCCGACAATGCCTGAGAAATTATTCAATGAGATTTGTAGAATATGGGATACTTTTCAAATCACCATCAAATTCAGGGAAACTTTCCCTCCACTCCATAGAGCAATGATTTTGATATCCAGGGATATTTTGAACATTAATACAAGGATACACCTTATGGAATGCCCATGGTAATTACTGTGACACCATGGTTCCATTACTTAGGGAAATACCTCAATGGAGTCGTTATATGAACTTTAAGAAAATCTCATAAAAAATAGAAATGGTAACTTCCCTCAAATGGAGTCGCCATGTAAGATTACGGGAAAAGGATTTGGGATCAAATCTTGCCAAAGTGTCATTAGAGCATGAAAGATGATTCAAAATAATCCTCGACAACGATGCCAAAATGTTATCGCACAAATTGTAGGTTGGGAAAATCCCAACCCAATCCACAAGATGGTGATAACTATGGGAGACTCTACCCACTGTCACCTTAGATAAACCCTCCCCTCACTTTAGTGAAGGAAAAATCCTACATAAGGGGGGAATCTCGGGTGACCCTAGGGGGATTGAGATGGAGGATGGAGAGATGATAAGTGAAACCCATATAGGTCGGTTATAGATATGATGGAAGGCTTGAAACCGAGTCTTGTATAAGGACACACAGTTTCCAAGCGATAGATACCTGCAAAACAATGTTACCCCTGCCCTGAACAAGACAAATAATGGATATATAAGCCTTTAAAACAAGGGGAACAAGAAATAAACATTGTTGTCCCAAATTTGCAGAATTTATACAAATATATATCAGCAACATAAAATGACAATGGCTGCAGATTTAACCATCCAAAATCTAGTACAAGATATCAGAAATAAAGCTAGCAAAGACTAGTCTAACTTCCAATGATTAAAGTGAGATTTTGATGGTGATTATGGTTGTTTATTAGATGTTATTAGAAAGTTATTATAATATCCAAGTGGCTGTAGCAAACAATTTCTACAGCAGCAAAATCCAACCACAAAAATTAACAAGTAATCTGTCAAAAAGATAGACAATGAGCAGTAGAAAAATAATAGACATTTACAAGTAAGTTCCAGTGGTTGGTAAGTGTGCAATAAGTAAAAGAGAGATTTTTGTGCAGCCCCAATGGATGTAAATTTAAGTTTATAACAGCAGAAAAATTCTTGGCCTAAAGAGGACGCCCTTAGGGCATAAGAAAGATTATAACACTAAGAAAAGATTCCAAATTGAACAAACTCAATATCTTGAAAAATCACGCATTCTGATGCAAGTATTTTATTTCTCCAATGAAATAAATGATTAGTGCCTTGAAAAATGGGTTATGGAGTCATCTTGTAATAGGTTAGATCTATTATCTCCCTAGGGGTGTAAACCCTTTTACTCCCTAGGGAAAGTAAAATATAACAAGGTAAATCTAGGAGGGTGTAAGCCCTTTTACTCCTCCTAGAAACCTTTGCAATAGCTTCTTTCAAAAACAACAATGATAAAATTTTGTGGGGGTGGTATGCCCTTATACTCCTCCAAGGATATATCCAATAAACACCATGGAACAAGAAAGAAAACTAACAATATGCAGATTTTTCTTACCAATTCCAAAAAATGCCAAGACAAACCCTAGTTACCAAGTATTTTTCATCACCAAAGAAAGAGAAAGAACCTCCAAGAGATAGCACACCACTTCACTCCAAAAGACAAAAGATAAACCATAGCACAAGAGAGAGAGAGAGAGAAGATGAATTTTCCCAAGAGGGGCGCAACTTTCAGCCAAGAATCCTCTCCAAGATGGGAGAGTTATCTTTCAAATGAAATGAATATGATCCTTATTTATACAAAACTCTAAAAAAGTGTGTGTCCACTTAACAAGGGTAAACCACAAAATAAGGGAGGCGTTTCCCTTTATTTTTCCCCTTTACAAAAAAAATTCAAATTTAACTTTAAAAATGCACATAAGAAACACTAAAGATGACGTCAACCCTCTCTAGGGTGACGTTTTGACACTTCTAGCAAGTCGTTGAGCTTGGAGGTGAAATGTTGGGCCTCTAAAGGCCTCTTCCTTGTGCACTAGGGTCTTCTTCATCAAGCTAATTCTTATCCCCATAAAATTTCCAAGTGTCAATCAAGTCAACACCACCACCACCAAAACCCTAGCCCCAACAAAATGTCAAGCCCCAAGATGTAGCACTCTAGCCTCCAAAGGCAAATCGTTGGGTTGATGAAGGGCTAGGATAGGTCCTCTAAGGTGTCTCTCAAACCTCAAAAGGATATCATCATCATCTGTTCCACGGGTCATGCTACCCAACCTATGAGATTCATGCTCCAAGGAAGCCCAAGTGTAACGACCCTAGTTGGATAAATGTTTAAAGATTATAAAGTAAAACTAATTAGGGGATTAATTGTGGTAACAAGTTATTAATTAAACAAAGATGATTTAATGATCTTAATAAAGTGAGTTATTAATTAATTAAAGAATATAATTGTGGTTAACTAAGTAATAATTTAACTAAAGATCACATTTAATGACCTGAGAAATAAATCTAAGAGATCAATGATATATGATATAAAATGGTTGCATATGCAACAAGGGATAGCCTATGAATCCTGAGAAGATAAAACATTAAAGGAAGGATAAGGGACATGCACGGTGGTGGTTGAGGAAGTAACTGCATGAGTTGGTGAAGGGGAATAAGGGAGGAAAGGAGGTGGACGTGAGGGGAGGCGAACGTAGGATGAAGGGGATGGATTCTGAGGACTATGAGATTTGTTGTGAGCACAGAGTTTCTGGCTGTGGCTTTTGATCAGTTGAGGCACCGAGTTGCTGGAGGTTTTGGGCATGGGGGCCAGGATATCCATAGATATCCGGAGCTAGGTAGTTTTCCTAGTTGGCAGGGAGGACAGTAGGTTTGGGCAGTTATTCTTTGTTTGTGGCTGGGTTGATCTGTGTATCAGGTAGCAGGAAGGAAACAACAAAGCAGCAAGGCAACATAAATTAGCATCAAAACCAGGTAATTTGTTAAGTTATGTATGTATTTCATTCTTCCATGAAATCATTACTCATTGATAAATCTAAGTTACTGAAGTTGTTGTTATGAAAATCAATACTATGCTATGAAGTTATTGTCTCAGTTTATGAAATAAATTGCTTATGAAACTTAATTATGTTTAGAAATATTCGGTTGTTACATATGGTATCAGAGCGTCTTAGTTCGAAATCTGGGCCTGAGGGCCAAAACCCCGAGTGTTAACTCCAGCCACGCTTAAACTACAAACAAAAGACGTTCAGTTTGACCCAATATGACTGATACAGTATCTGAAAATATACAGGTAGCACCCCTACATTACCCAAGCAAATAATCTCATATATCACAAGCAACAACTTTAGACAATACCCTTTAACTGAATCATGAATGGATAATACAGTCTTAGTTTGAATATTTAAAGGAATGCCTTTAAAATAAGTGGCAACAAACCAGATAGTTTGAAGGATCACTTCCCACGAAAGGGCTACCATTAAAGCAACCTAATAAAGCTATTAAGCGCGGAAAAGAGAGTTGATAATTTAATCTTATTAGAGAAAACGCTTGTCAATGAAGTTTCGGGTAAAATAGACACCTGAAATCGATGAAATGTCGAGGGAAACTTTTGTCCAAGGCTCGAAGTTGGTAAGATTCAATAACTACATGAACTACAATGAATAAAATACAAGAGGATATTCGCAAGACCTGGGAAAGGCCTACTTCATCTCGAACTTACCTAAATGAGGAACTGCCAACGCACAGAAGGAAAAGGGGATTCGGAAGAGATACAGGAAGTGTGTAAACTACTTGCCTGTATTAGTCTCGGTAAATTTTAAATAATGTAAAAATCTCAAGAATAATAGGCCAATATAAATTTTAACCGTGCCAAAAAGAGAAATTTTTACACCGCGTAGAGTTTCATGCAACTAATCATTATCCCAAAGGAGAGTTGTCTATTACGTGGGAGAATGGATCTGAGCCGTTAGATCTCGGGCGGATACCCGACAGTCGTCGGATCTACAAGGAGTTGCGAGGGAGTTAAGTCCTCAAGGGATACAGGAGGAGAAATCCCAACGAGATGTGTGAAGGCATCGGGATATCGGCGTTTGCGAAATCGGGAGTCATGAGGTCGTGGAAGTCAGGACATTTTAAATCTCGAAATAGCGAGATCAGATCTGGACCTTCCATCAGGGTGAGACACGTGGCAGAGATCTGAAGAGAGTCGGCAAATTGGGAGTTCGGTGAGCAAGAGGTCGGGGAAATCCATGGTGAAAACCCTGATACAATCAAATCCGTCCATCTGATTGGGACAGGTGGCAACCATCGGAGAGTCATTGGCGTTTGGGCCATCGGGACTCACACAGATAAGAACTTCTGGGTTGGCATTTGGCAAAGTTCGAGGCTTAACCTGGACCGTCCATCCATTTAGGATGCGTGTCGGAGATCCGAAGAAAGTCGGGGATCAGCGTATCGGGAATTCCATGGACATAGGCACATTGGTATCGAAAACCCCGAAACAGCGAGAGGCGATCAGAACCGTCCGTTCTTGGGACGCATGGTAGTGATCGGAGCCATCGGGAAAGGTCCCGACAGGAGGTCGTCCATCGGGTCATCACGAATCGGGAAATCATAGATCCCGTGGATGAGTGGACCTTGCAGTTCGGAACCCCGAAACCCGATTTTCCGAAAAGTAGAAAGCTCCATAGTGGAAGCCAGTTGTCATCGCGGATCGGGATATCGAGAGTCCCGGGAACATAGTGACAAGAGTTGCGAAATCGCGAAACGTGATTTCCCGATGAGCCAAGGGACAATGGGGCCCACGGAAGGGTCAACAGTGGACAGGTGGCAGATTGCATCGTGGATCGGGATATCGTGAGTTTCGTGGATGAGGTGTCCATGCACTACGAAATCGCGAACCCCGAAAGCCCGACGTAATTAACTTAACTCTTAACCCTTCATTAAAAGAATTAATTAATGGATGTTTAATTAAGACTTAATCACATCATGAAATTGGAGATCGGGGTTTCTTGATTCAAGTTACATCGATTCTTTGTTACAGGAAACCCTGAATCCCGATTTCATTAACATTTAACTCGCAAAAGTTAAAGTTGTAACCCGCTTAAATAAAATTTTAAGGGGGTGCTGAAAATTTATATTTTTAACCATTCTTTGTCCAAAGGTAAACAATAAATGGCATCGCAAATTTTAGAAGTGATGAAATTATTGCTCGAGGAGGACCGAAACCCTGATAAGGGACAAGGTTGTGGCCTTGTGGTATAATGGTCATATGGACCAAGAGCTTAGCCCGAAGGGCTAACGCACGAGTACCGCATCGGTAGATCGGTAATCGGGAGACCGCAAGGGCAGAGGTTCATGACAGCGGAAGTCGCAAAACCCTGAATCCCGACAGGGAGTATGACGGTGGTCACATGGGAAAGGGTCGTATGGGACCAGAACATAGCCAGGAGGGGATAAAGTATGAAGGGAGTGCATAGGCATATCGGGGATCGCGGATCCCGTGGATAGGGGTATCAGGGTGTTGAAAACCTCGAAATCCCGATAAGGGATAAGACTGCGGTCACAAGGAGAGGCCGTGTGGACCACGGGCATAGCTTGGAGGGATAATGCACTAGGAGCATATCGGGGATCGGAGAATCATGAGTCCTAAGGAATTGTGAGGTTCGACATTTGGAACCTCGAAACTCCGATGTAGGATAGGGCTGGGGTCACATGGAACGACGGTCATATGAGAAGGATGTCTAGCCTAGAGGGCTAGCACATAAAGTGTCGTATCTGTGAATCGACAATCGAGAGTTTGAAGGAACAGAAATTCTCGACATTGGGGATTACAAAACCCTGAAGCCCGATAAACAGGATTCCTAGGGGGAAATTTGGGCATGGTCCCGGGCAGAGGCCGTGAAGGAATGGGAAAGACCTGAGGGTCTGATATTGACCAGTGATTTTCGGGGGGAATCCAAAGAGTCGCTTCGTCCCGGTTGATGAAATTGAACGATCCTATATACACATATAACAATAGGTTTACATAGAGGAATGAATTCTTTTTAAATACAAAAGAAATAAACCAAAGACAGAACACCAAAATCCATACAGAACTGGAATTACAAGCAAATCATTTTTATTTCGCCCTGCAAATTTTTTTTTTATAGGAAATTACCATTCATTACCACAGTATAAGGAAGGGTTATGTAATTTCTTGATTCAATCAACCCCGCGTTCTTCACGGAGGTACTGAGACTGTGCACAAGCTGGCGGACTGAAACGTACCTCTTACCATACCTGAGGGAGAACTCCGCAAAGTGTACAGACAGGGGATTGGTTCCCAACATTTCAAAGAGACTGGACTCCAAGTCCTGGATCTTGTCAGTGACCACATCAATATACTTTGTTTCTGCAAAACGAACTGGAGCGGATAAAACAATAACCAACGCTAGCGAAGTGCTTAGAACAACGGTGAGGATGTGAGCCATGGCAAGGGAAATCCAGGAAACCTCTGAATAGAGCAAAGGCAGATCCGTGGAGGAGAAAGAATGATGCAAGGAGGGTCTCAGTGAGTGAGAAGGACGCGTAGGGAGTCGAAGAGCTGACAGGTGTAGAATTTGGGGGTTAGATACAAGGGAGCTTGAGGAAGCCAGACGAGCACGTGGAACCATGCGTGCCCGAATCCTTGTGTGTACGTTTAATTATTTTTATATATTTTAGAGTGTTAAAAATAATTTTAAAATAAATTAAATAATTTAGTATAAATAATTTATATATAAATAAAGTCAAGTTAGTTTAAATTAAAGTAAAGTTAATTTGGGTTAAATTAGTGTGATAATAATTTTAAATTAATTATTTTATTTAAGTGTAAGGTTAATCTACCTTAAAGTTTGATGTTAACCAAGCTTAGACGCTTAATCCTAACCCAAACCTAGCCAATCCCCTAATGGAGTAATGTCTGTTTACAGACAAGTAAAGAAAACTTACCCCTAACCCTGTTTCTAAGTTTAAGTAGCACCAATCTTAAACGTCCTGGAACTCACCCTGACAACTTTGGGGTGATGTAGGTTAAAATTATACGAGATGGTCAGGACTCAGAGGGGTCGAGGCAGAGGAGCCTCGTCACGGGCACCACCAACACCACCAACACCACCACCATCACCCGAACTAGCCCTCATACTGCGCTCGTTGGAATCCATTAACGAGACTTTAAAGGGGCGCCAACTGGCAGGGACTGAAGTGGAACCTCCACCATCTGGAACGGGTAATCCAGAAGCATCAAGGGATTCAGGGGGAGGACTTCCACCTAAAGACATCACGCGAGAATTGCAGAAGATCAAAATTCTGGAGTTTGCCGGAGGTCGCGCCAGTGAACGCGTGGAAGCATGGTTGGAAGGCATGACAAGGTGTTTTGCCTTGAGGGACTATGCATCCAACTCGAAGGCAAATATCACAATTTTTTAGTTAAGAGACAACACCTTGAACTGGTGGGGAAACTTGGAAAGACAACTACACCTTACCCCAGACAGAGTATCTTGGGAACTTTTCGAGGAGAGGTTCCGAAGGAAATATCTACCAGCCTACTATTAGGAACAACAGACAGGAGCATTTCATGCCTTAGTACAAGGAAACAGAACTATAGAAGAATATGAGATCAGGTTTATGGAACTGGTCAAGTATGTTTCGTATATGGACAATGACCAATGATAGGCAGAGCGCTTTGTCTATGGATTGAACCTGAAGATAAGAGCTATGGTGCGGATGTGGAAACCGTCTTCAATGGCAGAGGCGGTGGAAAATGCACGATACGCGGAAGAACACATGAACTTAACCGAGGGTACAAGATCGACATTTCCGCATCGCCCAGGATTCGTAGGAAAGACACCGAGGACATTTCCTAGGGGAGGGGGCTCAAGGTCACCACCTTATGGTAATCGGGTCGTGCCAAGGACAGTAGTTGCATGGATTTCAATGGCAGCTAGTGCAGCATCTCGTTCATCGCCAACGATGCAGACAGGTCCACGACCATCTAGGGGAACATCTAGTAGGGGCAGGGGTTCCACGGGAAGGAAATCATTTCAGAGGAAATCACATAACATTGCACCGATTCAATCTCGTATTACCTGTTGGAGATGCGAAGGACCCCATTACCAACGGGACTGCCCAGAGTTACAATCAGGGTTTGTGCATAGAGAAGGAAAGGCACTGATGGGGAGATCAAGTAGCAGCCACAAGATTTACGCAGCGGTTAATAACCGCCAGGCCGAGCATCGGTCCACAGTAGTAGAGTCATCAGGTACGCTAAATCATGTCAATGTTAAGATTTTGTTTGATTCTGGTGCAACAGATAGTTTCATTTCACCATCTGCATTAGAAAAGAGTGGGTTGGCAGCCTACGAGCACAATGATTTTAAACAAGTCGAGATGGCTTCGGGGTAAAAACAAGTTGTAGGACCTAGTGTCGATAATTGTATAGTAGACCTAGGAGTGTGCACTACCAGGTTGAAGGTATACGTCACTGCTCTTGGGGCATATGAATTAATCATTGGAATGGATTGGTTAGCATCTCATCGAGCTTTGGTAGATTGTTTCGCAAAGAGGGTGCTTTGTGTCGATGATGAAGGAAAACCAATAGAGATCCAGGGTGTACAAAGAAAAGAGTCACTACGCTTTGTATCAACTATGAAGGTCAAGCGATGCTTGAGACAAGGGTGTTGACTTTATGTAGTGGAAGCAGTGAATGAAAGGAAGGGACCCTCATTGGATCAGTATCCGGTATTGTCAGAATTTCAGGATGTTTTCCCGAACGAGTTACCAGGGTTACCTCCTGAGAGGGAGCTTGATTTTACCATTGAGCTAAAACCTGGAGCAGAACCAATATCTAAGACTCCATATCGGATGACAGCGTCGGAACTTTGTGAATTGCAAATGCAGTTGAAGGAGTTACTAGACTTAGGACTAGTAAGGCCCAGTGTCTCACCTTGGGGCGCATCGGTAATTTTTGTAAAGAAGAAGGATGGATCCTTACGACTGTGTATAGACTACAGGGACTTGAATCGTGCTACAGTGAAAAATAGGTACCCAATGTCGGGAATAGATGACCTCTTCGATCAGATGAAAGGAGCAGCGGTATTCTCAAAGATCGATTTTCGATCAGGGTATCACCAGTTAAGGATTAAGGAAGGTGATATCCCAAAAACTGCCTTTCGGACTTGGTTTGGACATTACGAGTTTGTTGTAGTACCTTTCGGATTGACCAATGCACCAGCATTATTCATGAGCCTCATGAATGGCGTATTCTGGAAGTACTTAGACCGTTTTGTACAAGCCTTTTTAGATGACATCCTCGTCTATTCCAAGAATGAAAGAGAACATGAGGAACACTTACGAATAGTGTTGTCTTGCCTTAGAGAGAACAAATTGTATGGGAAGTTGTCGAAGTGTTCCTTCTTCCAGAAAGAGATCCACTATTTAGGTCATATCATTTCCGACGAAGGAATCTCAGTGGACCCAGAAAAGGTAAGGGCCATTATGGAATGGCCAGTGCCGAAAAATGCCCATGAGGTGAGAAGCTTCATGGGGCTAGCGGGTTATTACCGAAGATTTGTGGAAGGATTCTCAAAAATAGCAAAACCCATCACCACTTTGCAACGCAAGGGGGTCAGGTATGAATGGACAGAAGAATGTGATAGCGCATTCATTGAGCTTAAGAGGTTACTAACTAGTGCGCCAATTCTACGAGTGCCAGATATGGAAAAGGACTTCATGGTCTACACGGATGCCTCGAAACAAGGGTTGGGGGCCGTGCTAATGCAAGATGGAGGAGTGATAGCTTATGCATCAATGAAGTTTAAGAAACATGAGGAGCTATACGCGACTCATGATTTAGAGTTAGCAGCTGTAATGCTAGCTCTGAAACTTTGGAGGCACTATCTTGTGGGGCGAAACTTTGAGCTCAAGACGGACCATCAAAGTTTAAAACATCTCTTCACTCAAAGAGATCTGAATGCCAGGAAAAGGAAATGGAGTGAGTTTATGAGTGAGTATGATTTTGGTATTTTGTACATAAAGGGAAAGAAAAATGTGGTCGTAGATGCCTTGAGCAGGAGACCACGTATCTTCTCCTTGGTAACCTTAAAGGTCAGTCTGAGGGAACATGTGTTGACACAACTACTAGGAGACAGTTGGTATTTAAAGGTTACTTCAAACCTCTAGAGAGGGAGGCAGATAGACCCAAAGTATGAAGGATATAATCTAGAAACAGACGGATTGTTAAGATATCGAGGAAGGATGTACATCCCGGAGAATGGGGATATTCGAAGCATCATACTGAAGGAAGCCCATAGAGCACTTTATTGCACACATCCGGGTGTAAAGAAGATGTACACAGAGATGAAGAAACTCTTCTTTTGGGTAGGAATGAAGCGCGATGTAGTCCATTTCGTTGCCAGATGCCTAGAGTGTCAACAAGTGAAGGCCGACCACCATCACCCGACAGGCCTCCTACAACCACATTATGTTCCTATGTCCAAATGGGAAGTCATCTCTATGGATTTTGTTGTGGGGTTGCCGTTCACATATCATAGACACAATGCCATTCTTGTGATAGTGGATAAATTAACCAAGAGTGCTCATTTCATTCCGGTTAGAGACACTTACGATGTTACTGATGTAGCACGAGTGTTCATAAGCGAGGTTATCTGTTTGCATGGGATACCAAAGAAGATTATTTTAGATAGGGACTCCAGATTCACGTCTAGATTTTGGACAAGTTTACAGTCAGCGTTGGGAACTCAGTTGAACTTAAGAACAACTTATCATCCTAAAACAGATGGGAAAAATGAGAGAGTAAATCAAGTTATGGAAGACATGCTTAGGATGTATGTAATGGATAATCAAACCCAGTGGGAGAAGTACCTACCTTTGGTAGAGTTTGCCTACAATAACAGTTATCATAGTTCCATCAGAATTCCACCCTACGAAGCTTTGTATGGGAGGCCATGTAGAACGCCATTGAGTTGGGATAGACTAGAAGACCGAGTAACAGTTGGGCCAAAATTGATTCAGGAAATGGAGGAACAGGTGATTCAGATCAGGCAGAGACTAAAGGAAGCACAGGATAGACAGAAAAGTTATGCAGATGCACACAGGACCGACCGAAGTTATGAAGTGGGGGACCAAGTTTTCATTCGTATCAGGCCTAATAAGAGTACCATACGGTTCGGGAAGGGGACAAAGTTGTCACCTTGGTTTATAGGGCCATTTAGGGTCCAAGAGAAAATTGGACCCATTTCCTATCGTCTCGTACTACCACCCCACTTGCATAAAACTCATAATGTATTTCATGTTTCCGTTTTACGTCATTATGTTGCTGATGAATCACATAAACTAAATTGGAAATAATTGCAGGTATCAGACGTGGGAACCCTCACGGTAGAACCATTACGCATATTGGACCGTAGAGTCCGACAGCTCAGGAACCATCTAGTAGATCAAGTTAAGGTCCAGTGGGACAAGTATAGTCCAGGATCTGCTACTTGGGAAGATGCCGAGACACTACGGCAAGACTATCCCTCACTATTTTGACCACCTCGAGAACATGTTTCTCGAAAGTGGGGTGTATGTAACACCACCTTTTGACTTAGACAACCAGGATTACCTGAGGCCTATACACTTTATTTCCTAGTCACAGTGAAACTATTAAGTGATACACTTAAACTTTAAAATTTATGAACTTTTATGAATGTTTAAATGTTATCAATGATGATGCATGTAATGCGATCTATTATGTGAATGTGAATGTTACGAATGTTTCAATGTTATTGATGATGATGTATAAGATGCGACATACTGTGAGAAAGTGAAAGTAATGAATGTTTAAATACTACTAGAATGATGTTGGTTACAATGCAATCTATTTTGGGTAAATGATAATCTTGTGAATGGGTGACGAGTTTGAATTATGGGATATTATAAAATCTAATTCTAATTGGAAAACTTTGATGTTAATGTATCGGTACGAGATACCAAATTGAAATGATGATAGTATGAAATTATATGATGATAATGCATAGAAATGTATGAGTTTGTGTTGCAGACTAACCTGCAGGTTATGGGCTATGAAATAGCCAAGAGATAATGATGATGAAAGTGGATATCAGAACCACTAACCAAGAAACATTATGGTATGAATAATGATGTGCAGTTTATGTTGATTTCGATGTATTGCTATGATATGTGGACTAGTGCATGATTTTGGTACTAACACTGCCCAAAACCGAATAAACGATGACAAAACCTCCAGCAACACGGTGCCCCTGTATGTTCCATTGTAGAGTGTTGACCCTAGTTCTTTTAGGAGGGGTGGAGGCATTTCCCACCGTGTATCCTCCATTGTAGGGTGTTGACCCTAGTTCTGTTAGGAGGGGTGGAGGCATTTCCCACCGTGTATCCTCCATTGTAGGGTGTTGACCCTACTTCTGTTAGGAGGGGTGGAGGTGTTTCCCACTGTGTATCCTCCATCGTAGGGTGTGGACCCTAGATATGATTAGGAGGGGTGGAGGCATTTCCCACCATGTATCCTCCGAAACCTAAAGTCATGGGAGAACGGTGCTAGTTCACGCTCCCCAAGACGTGTGATGATGACTATCAGTTGCCTGCTAGGGAAGCTTGGTCGAGATAGCGACACTTCCACTTACGGGTTCTATTTGGAGTTAGGTCAATATAGTTGACGCTC
>ML794081.1:63217-79298 GCA_009831015.1 Picea engelmannii | reverse complement strand
CCTTATCTTAAATCGGCATGCAAACTTATTTGGATCTAGGTGATTAATGTAAATCTTATCATAAATCTAGAAACATAACCCTAAAGAGACCAATTAAAATCTTACAAGTCCAATGGCAAATCTGATTGGTAATGATGCATGTGGTCTAAAAGCTTAATAATTTTTTCGAAGATCGATTAAACCTTGAATGTTGCATTTCACATACTGAATACTCCATTTCTGACACATATTTCCAGGGCATTTGATTCTTTCATGCTTTAATATGTTCAAGAAAGCAAATCAATGGACTTTCATATAACCCATTGATATATCAATCCAAGGTGTCTTGAGATGCCTCAACAGACTGCATTAAAACAGAATTTAAAATTTGTCCTGACTCTGTAATGAGGATTCCTGTAATGATCTCTCTTTTTGGTATCTCAAAATGGTTCAGATGGATGTCTTTCATGAGTTAATGAATACAATCAACCTGGATATGAATTATGATGACAAGTCCACTAAGGCCATTCTGTTACACATTGTATGATTCTTAACGTTGATTGAAAATAATGGATATTTCACATTGCTGTACATTTGAAGGTTCGAATTGATATACTGCCTCACTGTAATCAATTTCACGTCGTTTTATACTCTGGAAAATTATCAACTCTATATTTGCTATAAATAACCTCGTTGTTCTGAGAAGTAACACTTAAAACAAAGGCTGAGTACACCAGAAGTGTACTTGAATGGTTTCTTCATTGCACTGCGGGCATACCTTGTAAAATCTGATGTTCATTAACTCTATCTACAGCACACCTGTAATCTTTCATCACTGATGTCAAGTGCGTTAAAATCATGTTTTGTTTCAGTATTTTCAAAGCTTATTCAACACTTGATGTAACCAGGATTGAACTTAAAAAGATCAGTCAAGTCACAGCAATTTAGTGATCCTAATAAGGAGCATTCCTGAAAGTATTTATTAATTTTCTTGCATGGTTTCACATAATTGCTGCACTTTGGAAATCTATGCTATTTGGATGGGTTACAATATTGTATGTGCAATTCTACAACTCAGCTTTTAATCATTTTGTGGTTGGGTTAAGATCATGACCTTTTTTTAAGTTATTCTGCACTTACTAATAACTGTTGAGTCGGTTTGATCTTTATGAGTAATCAAACTAAAAACTTATTTTTTTATATTCATGAGAATAATGTAATTTGGAGAATCAACGTGAACTTCCTCTATACATGAGATTTAATCATTTCACTTTCAGCACTTACTTGAATAATGAAATGAATATCATCACTTTTAGAAATGAATGCACTTTTTAAAACCCCCTGACCTCTTAAGTTGTTTCCATGCATAGCCTTTCATGAGCCTGTGTTTTTTAAACCTCTTGATATGATCATTCTAGGTTTGCAAGACATGCAATCTCCAAGTATGATCCATAACTGGACTATTGTGTTGTTAAAATTTAAAAACTATTTGTTAAATAGCAATCATCCTCAAATGACAATCTAATATACCATTTCAATTAATCTAGTATAACTTGCTCTAATAATCAACACTCACAAGTATTGTAATATGGTATTTGGAAACAAGTCATTTGGTTATCTTCTCTATGGGATCAAAGAAGGAATTTTGAGGCGATTAAAACCAAATTGTAGTTTTGTTTCAATAACTTCCTTACTGAGTCATTGATTTGACTTAGTATAAACTTATGTGCTTTCCTATTACGAAATAAGGTACATGAACCAACTCAATACCTTCATGCCATAAAATATGGAATTCGATGTTTATAAAACTATGATCTCCTAAAATATGTATTCTAAGGTGTCACTTTACATGTCTGCCAAGGATTATAAACTATCGCCATAGTTGTTAAATGCAGCAAGCCACGTAATTTTGATTGAAGTAATATTGAAAGAACACTGAGTCCTTAATTACTTTAAAAGTTGTATAATTTACTTGTACTTATAAATATGTTTTTAAGAAATTGAACACACTAGGAAGCTCTATAATATTCTAAGGTAAGGACAAATTATTTTCAATAATCTAAAATTAGCACTGATAAAGAAGGAATCATATTATATATAAAATTGCAGTCTATTAGTAAATATGAATTTAAATTAGTCCATTAAGTTATGAATTGTGAGTTTATATATTTTAATGTCAAGTCTACCTAGATTCTTTTACACAATTCTCAAACTATGAATTGTGAGTTTACACATTTTAATATCACATCTACTTTAGTTTCTTGTTTTTATGAAAAAAACTTTGTATTATATATCTCGTAGAAGACATCAAAATATACATTCATGTGTCTTTATCAAAACTTCTAGAGCCAAAGGTCTCTCCATCCTCCTATCTTAACTAACCCTATAGGACATTCTTAACTAAAATTACATTCTCTCTTGAGCTCTTTCAACACCCAAAATGGGAAAAAACAACAATTGATTGATTAGGCTCCTTAACAAACAAATACATTGAGACTTTCAACTACCATAAAAAAATATTACATGATATCTTAAAATTAATAAACAAACTGGACATATTTAGGGAGGGACACTCCCTCCTTAAACTCTTGAGCTAACAATACATCTTCCTACAAAGAAACAACTTCTTTAGATAATTTATCAACTTTCTCATTGGTATCCTTATATATATAAGAAAAGGAAATATCAGAAAACTTATTTTTTACCTCCACTATCCTATCCATGATAGGATCCAACGCCATATTTTTATTTGATTCTTTCCATTAGCCCAATCTATAATTATTTTAGAATCCCCTATTACCTAGAGTCTTCTCAACCCTATATCTGAAGCAATTTTCATAAGAAACCATAAGGCATAGATAATTTCTCTAGTGTTGGTCCATTGACCTACTACATATTTGAATATAGTAAAATGATTCTCATTTCTAAATACAATGCCACCTTCTCCACACATACTCATAATTCCTTGATAAGCCCCATCAAAGAATCCCAAGCTGCCTCTTTGTAATATTATAGAGCCTTCAAGATTCGCAGTGGTTTGACTTTTGCAGGTTTCCAAAAAACTTCATAAGCATATCTAGTTTGATGGATGGCTTGTATTATAGGGATGTCATTTCCTTGAAAGATCACAACATTTCTCGCCAAGCACATCCCACACTAATCCGTATTTTATGAGCAAAACGAAATGAATACAAATTATTAAAAGATGCTTAACACAGAATAACAGAGATATAGTAAAATTGGTTTTCTATTCAATAAGGAAATAAGATGAAACTATAAAATGCAACGGAAAACAAGCTTGTTGGAATGGTGGTGGCTTATCTCTGAGAAGAGATGTGAAGACTGTGCTCATTCGCAAGAAGATGATTACAATGAGGCTCTGAAGGCCTTTTTACAATAAACAAGAATGTCAAAAACCCTAGACATCCAAAAAACTAACCCTAGGAGATGAAGTGCCAAAAGTCATGCAGGCCCCGTTTGGGTAAGTTAGTACATCAACTTCCCCGAGTCATAACTTTTGCATACGATCTGTGTTTTAGGCGCATGATAGCCCGTTGAAAAGGTCTATCCGAGCACTACACATTTTGTTTCTATTTATCAAAAGTCATTTTTTATTGTGGCGAGCCCTAAAAACGTTGTTTAGGGCCTCAAAACGGCCTTGCAAGTCACGGACCCGAAAACTAAGAAAAAAACTGCCAAACTGAAAAATTGCCAAAATGAACCAGTTGGAATAGGTGGGAGGCCACCGAAATCCATCTGGATCAATCTTCCTCCCTTAGGAAGCAATGGCCTCCATTGCATTGAGTTCCCCCATCATATGAGGAAATTTCTGCTAAATTTGGCCATGGGTGAGCCACTTGCCTTAGTGCAGGACTTGCCCTACTTTGACAACTCGATAAAGTTGGATCCTTTCCTGTTGGGTGCCCTTGATCTGTGTGTCCACAATATGATCACTGAATTCCAGTTCCATGCAGTCATGTTTGAGCTCTTTTGGTGTCAACTGCTCTGCTATCTCTAAGGTGTCCAATAATGGTGGGAAATATGGTCGAAGGAGAGCCATGTTGAAGACTGGGTGCAGGCCAAGGAAAGGGGGAATGTTGAGCACAAAATCATTATCACCCACATCCTTGGTGATGGTGTATGTCCCATACCAGAGTGGGCGAAGATTCCGATGGGGCCCTGTAAGGCGTTCTTTCTGCAAGTGCAACCAAACTTTGTTGCCCACCTGAAACTTATGTGGCACCCGGTGTTGATCATGGCGCTGCTTGTACTTGGCATTGGACTTCTGTAAAATATCATGAACCTGTTGGCGGATGTGATAGATCTTCTCAATGAACCAGGTGGCTTTGTTAGCTTATGGTGGAGTAGGAGATGATTCGGCCAAGGTGGTCGCCAGGGGTAGTGCAACATCCATGGGGCCCAATGGTTGGAATCCCAACCCCACCTGAAAGGGGTTGTGGCCAGTTGAGCTATGCAGGGATCGGTTGTAGCTATGTTGAACATAGGGAAGACACTCATCCCATGTTCAGGGATGCTTGGAATTGTACATGCGCAGGATATGTACGATCATTCGATTAACGACCTTAGTTTGGTTATTTGTCTGGGGGTGGAAGGCAATGGATTTGGTGAGCTTGGTATCCAGCAGTGACCAGAGGCTTGACCAAAATGTGCTGAAGAACCGACTGTCTTGATCTGAGACAATGGTTTGTGGGATCCCAAAGTGTACCCAGATGCGTTCAAAGAAGAGCTTGGTAGTGGCCTCTGCAATGATGTTCTTCTTGTAGGCGGCCAGAATCGCCATCTTGGAAAAGCAATCAACAACCACAAAAACATAGTCATTTCCCCTCTTGGTGGACGGGAGGCCCGACATGTAGTCCATTGAGATGGATTCCCACGACTTGTGAGGAGTGGGCAGAGGGGTGTATAGGTCATGTTTCTTAGTGGTTGGTTTGGAAATAGCGCAGGCGGTGCAGAACCTGATATACTTACCGACATCCTATCGAAGTTTCGGCCAGTAGAAATGTTTATGCAACAATGCCACTGTCTTTTCAATGCCAAAGTGTCATGCCACCCAACTGTAGTGAGCTTCCCAAATCATCTTCACATGCTCGCTTGATGGAACTCAGAGATGGCCCAAAGGGCACAACAGCCCATCCTGAAGATGGAAATTAGCGACCACTGAATTTGATCCCAACATTTGGTAGGTAGTGGATAAGTCAGGGTATGTCTCATAGAGGTGGGGGCATCCAAAGGTCTCATGGATGCAAGAGTCTATCACCATGGTGAGTGTCGCGACTGGAGGTCAGCTGAGGAAATCAACAACTCAATTTGTACTTATTTTTTTATACTTGATGTTGAGGTGGAACTGTTGTAAGTATGTGGACCACTTCTGATGGCGGTCATTCTGCAATTTGCCTTGGGTCTGCATGAACTATAGTGGCTTATGATCAGTGTGGATGATTGTCTCCTTCCCAATAATGTAATGTCTCCACTGGCAGCAGGCTTGCACAATGGAGTACATTTATTTGTTGTAAGTAGGGTACTTACGGACAACATCTAATAGTGTCTCACTATGATATGCCACGGGGTGGTCGTGTTGAGTGAGAACGACACCCACAACATAGTCTGAAGCATCTATCTCAATCTCAAAGGGATGTTGCAGGTCCGGTAATGAAAGTACCGGGGATGAGCACAAACATTGCTTCAATTCATCGAAGGATTGTTGTTGGGACAGGCCCCACACAAATTTTTCCTTACTTCCACCCCTGTTTACTTGGATGAGGACCCATGCGATATGAGAGAATCCCAACACGAACCTATGATAGAAATTGGTGAGGCCCAAGAAGCTCTGAAGCTCAATGAGTGTGGTTGGGGATGGCCAGTCACGGATGACCTGGATCTTGGCTAGATCCACATGCACACCATGTTGATCAACGATGTAGCCTAAGTAATGGACCTTGTCCATATCGAAGGAGCATTTTTCCAAGTTTGCATATAGTTTGTGTTGTTGCAGGGTGTGCAGAACTTGCTAAATATGTTGCAAGTGTTCTGCCCAAGTCTTGTTGTATATGAGGATGTCATCAAGATACACCACTACAAAAGTACTGGTGAAAGGTTGCAGGATATCGTCCATCATCCTCATAAAAGTTGTTGGAGCATTTGTCAAACCAAAGGGCATGACCAACCATTCAAAAAGACCTTCTTTTGACTTGAAGGTGATCTTCCATACATTTGTATGTTCTATGGGGACCTAGTGGTAACCAATCTTCAAATGAATCTTACTGAAGTATTTGGCCCCCATGAGCTGATCAAGGAGTTCGTCGATTCGGGGAATCGGGTACCGGTTTCAGACTGTGATTTTATTTAGGGCCCAGTAATCAATGCAGAGTCTCCAAGTACCGCCTTTCTTCTGCACCAATATGATTGGGCTCCCACAAGGCTTTGAGATGGGACGGATGTGCTCCTTATGGAGCAGTTCTTGGATCTGCCTCTTGATCTCCTCATTTTCTAACAGAGAGCAGCGGTAGACTGACCCATTGGGTAGCGGTGCGCCTAGGGTCAGATTGATGGGATGCTTGACCTGGCAGTGCAGATGTACCCCAGTAGGAGAGGAGAAGATATCTGAGTATTCTTCCATGAGCTTATCCACTTGCTTATGTTGTGTGGAGAGATCGGCCGCAAAGGTCCTAGATGTGGCTGCGATCTTTGGCTTACTCTGAGATTGAATCATGAAGAAGACAATTTCTCAGTCATTTGGAAACAAGTCATTTGGTTATCTTCTCTATGGGATCAAAGCAGGAATTTTGAGGCGATTAAAACCAAATTGTAGTTTTGTTTCAATAACTTCCTTAGTGAGTCATTGATTTGACTTAGTATAAACTTATGTGCTTTCCTATTACGAAATAAGGTACATGAACCAACTCAATACCTTCATGCCATAAAATATGGAATTCGATGTTTATAAAACTATGATCTCCTAAAATATGTATTCTAAGGTGTCACTTTACATGTCTGCCAAGGATTATAAACTATCGCCATAGTTGTTAAATGCAGCAAGCCACGTAATTTTGATTGAAGTAATATTGAAAGAACACTAAGTCCTTAATTACTTTAAAAGTTGTATAATTTACTTGTACTTATAAATATGTTTTTAAGAAATTGAACACACTAGGAAGCTCTATAATATTCTAAGGTAAGAACAAATTACTTTCAATCTAAAACTAGCAATGATAAAACTAGCAATGATAAAGAAGGAATCATATTATATATAAAATTGCAGTCTATTAGTAAATATGAACTTAAATTAGTCCATTAAGTTATGAATTTTGAGTTTATATATTTTAATGTCAATTCTATTTAGATTTTTTTACACAATTCTCAAACTATGAATGGTGAGTTTACACATTTTAATATCACATCTACTTTAGTTTTTTGTTTCCATGAAAAAAACTTTGTATTATATATCTCGAAGAAGACATCAAAATATACATTCATGTGTCTTTATCACAACTTCTAGAACTAAAGGTCTCTCCATCCTCCTATCTTAACTAACCTTATAGGACATTCTTAACTAAAATTACATTCTCTCTTGAGATCTTTCAACACCCAAAATGGAAAAAAACAACAATTGATTGGTCAGGCTCCTTAACAAACAAATACATCGAGACTTTCAACTACCATACAAAATATTACATGATATCTTAAAATTAATAAACAAACTGGACATATTTAGGGAGGGACACTCCCTCCTTAAACTCTTGAGCTAACAATACATCTTCCTACAAAGAAACAACTTCTTTAGATAATTTATCAACTTTCTCATTGGTATCCTTATATATATAAGAAAAGGAAATATCAGAAAACTTATTTTTTACCTCCACTATCCTATCCATGATAGGATCCAACGCCATATTTTTATTTGATTCTTTCCATGAGCCCAATCTATAATTATTTTAGAATCCCCCATTACCTAGAGTCTTCTCAACCCTATATTTGAAGCAATTTTCATAAGAAACCATAAGGCATAGATAATTTCTCTAGTGTTGGTCCATTGACCTACTACATATTTGAATATAGTAAAATGATTCTCATTTCTAAATACAATGCCACCTTCTCCACACATACTCATAATTACTTGATAAGCCTCATCAAAGAATCCCAAGCTACCTCTTTGTAATATTATAGATCCTTCAAGATTCTCAGTGGTTTGACTTTTGCAGGTTTCCAAAAAACTTCATAAGCATATCTGGTTTGATGGATGGCTTGTATTATAGGGATGTCATTTCCTTGAAAGATCACAACATTTCTTACCAAGCACATCCCACATTGATCTGTATTTTATGAGCAGAACGAAATGAATACAGATTATTAAAAGATGCTTAACACAGAATAACAAAGATATAGTAAAATTGGTTTTCTATTCAATAAGGAAATAAGCTGAAACTATAAAATGCAGCGGAAAACAAGCTTGTTGGAATGGTGGTGGCTTATCTCTGAGAAGAGATGTGACGACTGCGCTCATTCACAAGAAGATGATTACAATGAGGCTCTGAAGGCCTTTTTACAATAAACAGAAATGTCAAAAACCCTAGACATCCAAAAACCTAACCCTAGAAGATGAAGTGCCAAAAGTCATGTGGGCCCCGTTTGGGTAAGTTAGTACATCAACTTCCCCAAGTCGTAACTTTTGCATACAATCTCTGTTTTAGGTGCATGATAGCCCATTGGAAAGGTCTATCCGAGGAATACACATTTTGTTTCTATTTATCAAAAGTCATTTTTTATTGTGGCGAGCCCTAAAAACGTTGTTTAGGGCCTCAAAATGGCCCCACAAGTCATGGACCCGAAAACTAAGAAAAAAAATGCCAAACTAGAAAACTGCCAAAATGAACCAGCTGGAATAGGTGGGAGGCCACCGACATCCATCTGGATCAATATTCCCCCCTTAGGAAGCAATGGTCTCCATTGCGTTGAGTTCCCCCATCAGATGAGGAAATTTCTGCTAAATTTGGCCACGGGTGAGCCACTTGCCTTGGTACAGGAGTTGCCCTTCTTTGACAACTCAATAAAGTTGGATCCTTTGTTGTCAAGTGCCCTTGATCTGTGTGTCCACAATCTGATCACTGAATTATGGTTTCATGCAATCATGTTTGAGCTTTGTTGGTGTCAATTGCTCTGCTATCTCTGAGGTGTCCAATAATGGTGGGAAATATGGCTGAAGGAGAGCCATGTTGAAGACTGGGTGCAGGCCAAGGAAAGGGGGAATGTTGAGCACAAAATCATTATCACCCACATCCTTGGTGATGGTGTATGGCCCATACCAGAGTGGGTGAAGCTTCCGATGGGGCCCTGTAAGGCGTTCTTTCTGCAAGTGCAACCAAACTTTGTCGCCCACCTGAAACTTATGTGGCACCCGGTGTTGATCATGGCACTGCTTATACTTGGCATTGGACTTATGTAAAATATCCTGAACCTATTGGAAAATGTGATAGATCCCCTCAATGAACCAGGTGGCTTTGTCAGCTTCTGGTGGAGTAGGAGACGATTTGGCCGAGGTGGTCGCCAGGGGTAGTGCAACATCCATGGGGCCCAATGGTTGGAATCCCAACCCCACCTGGAAGGGGTTGTGGCTAGTTGAGCTATGCAGAGCTTGGTTGTAGCTATGTTGGACATAGGGAAGACACTCATCCCAGGTGCGGGGATGCTTGGAATTGTACATGCGCAGGATATGTACAATCATCCGATTGACGACCTCAGTTTGGTTATTTGTCTAGAGGTGGAAGGTAGTGGATTTGGTGAGCTTGGTATCCAGCAGTGACCAGAGGCTCGACCAGAATGTGCTGAGGAACCGACTGTCCCGATCTGAGACAATGGTTTGTGGGATCCCAAAGTGTACCCAGACGCATTCAAAGAAGAGCTTGGCAGTGGCCTATGCAATGATGTTCTTCTTGCAGGCGGCCAGAATCGCCATCTTGGAAAAGCGATCAACAACCACAAAAACATAGTCCTTGCCCCTCTTTGTGGATGGGAGACCTGACATGTATTCCATTGAGATGGATTCCCACGACTTGTGAGGAGTAGGCATAGGGGTGTATAGGCCATGTTTCTTAGTGGTTGGTTTGGAAATAGCGTAGGCGGTGCAGGACCTAATATACTTACCGACATCCTATCGAAGTTTCGGCCAGTAGAAATGTTTTGCAACAATGCCATTGTCTTTTTGATGCCAAAGTGTCCTGCCACCCGACTGTAGTGAGCTTCCCAAATCAGCTTCGCGCGCTCGCTTGATGGAACGCAGAGATGGCCCAAAGGGCACAACAACCCATCTTGAAGATGGAAATTAGCGACCACTGAGTTTGATCCCAACATTTGGTAGGTAGTGTATAAGTCAGGGTATGTCTCATAAAGGTGGGTCCATCCAGAGGTCTCATGGCCACAAGAGTCTAGCACCATGGTGAGTGTCGCGACTGGAGGTCGGCTAAGGAAATCAACAACTCGGTTTGTACTTATTTTTTTATACTTGATGTTGAGGTGGAACATTGTAAGTATGTGGACCACTTCTGATGGCGGTCATTCTGCAATTTTCCTTGGGTCTGCATGAACTATAGTGGCTTGTGATCAGTGTCAATGATTGTCTCCTTTCTAATAATGTAATGTCTCCACTGGCGGTAGGCTTGAACAATGGAGTACATTTATTTGTTATAAGTAGGGTACTTACGGAAAACATATAATAGTGTCTCACTATGATATGCCACGAGGTGGTCGTGTTGAGTGAGAACAACACCCACAACATAGTCTAAAGCATCTGTCTCAATCTCAAAGAGATGTTGCAGGTCCGTTAATGAAAGTACCGGGGATGAGCACAAGCGTTGCTTCAATTCATCGAAGGATTGTTGTTGGGACAGGCCCCACACAAATTTTTCCTTACTTCCACCCCTAGTTACTTGGATGAGGGCCTATGTGATATGAGAGAATCCCAACATGAACCTACAATAGAAATTGGTGAGCCCCAAGAAGCTTCGAATCTCAGTGAGTGTGGTTGGGGATGGCCAGTCACGGATGACCTGGATCTTGGATAGATCCACATGCACACCATATTGATAAACGATGTAGCCTAAGTAATGGACCCTGTCCATATTGAAGGAGCATTTTTCCAAGTTTGCATATAGTTTGTGTTGTCACAGGGTGTGCATAACTTGTTAAATATGTTGCAAGTGTTCCACCCAAGTCTTGTTGTAGATGAGGATGTCATCAAGATACACCACTACAAAATTATTGGTGAAAGGTCGCAGGATATCATCCATCATCCTCTAAAACTTGTTGGAGCATTTGTCAAACCAAAGGGCATGACCAACCATTCAAAAATACCTTCTTTTGACTTGAAGGCGATCTTCCATACATTTGTATGTTCTATGGGAACCTGGTGGTAACCAAACTTCAGATCAATCTTACTGAAGTATTTGGCCCCCATGAGCTGATCAAGGAGGTCGTCGATTTGGGGAATCGAGTACCGGTTTCGGACTGTGATTTTATTCAGGGCCCAGTAATCAATGCAGAGTTGCCAAGTCCTGTCTTTCTTCTGCACCAATATGATTGGGCTCCCACAAGGCTTTGAGATGAGACGGATGTGCTCCTTGTGGAGCAGTTCTTGGATTTGCCTCTTGATCTCCTCGTTTTATAACAGAGAGCGGCGATAGACCGACCCATTGGGTAGCGGTGCGCCTGGGGTCAGATTGATGGGATGCTTGCCCTGGCAGTGCAGAGGTACCTCGGTAGGAGAGGAGAAGATATCTGAGTATTCTTCCACAAGCTTATCCACTTGCTTCTTTTGTGTGGAGAGATCGGTCGCGGAGGTCATGGATGTGGCTGGGATCTTTCGCTTACTCTGAGAGCGAATCATGAAGAAGACAATTTCTCAGTCTAAGAGATGACCTTCCTGCATTGCTTGGCAGAGATCAAGGAAATAACACTAGGAGGGACTGCCTCGGGTATCCTGTACAATTTCCTATTCAAAGTAATAATAACACTATGAGGCCTAGACTCATATACAACATGACATTTCCATACATAAGGTTGGCCCAAAAGAACATTACAAACTTCGAGAGGAGAAACATAGGACAATACCTCATCTTTGAAGGGCTTGATGTCGTACAATAGTTGACACTGTTGGTTGGCGCGGAGATTTCTTCCTTGGTGGAGCCATCCAATGGTGTAGGGTTGTGTGTACGGTGTTGTTGGCAGGGCCAGCTGCTTGACGACCTCTACTAAGATGAGTTTCTTCTTGCTACCTCTATCAATGATGAAGTGTAGTGGGGTGCCTTTTACCTACATCTACGAATGGAAAAGGCGCTCACCTTCTTCTATCTCGTCTGTTTCACCAGGCTAGAGCTTGGTGGTAGAAACGGTGGCACTGGGTTCCGCGTCAATGATTTTTCTTCCCCTTTCTGGTTCTGACTCAGATTCAAAACCCGCATCTGATTCAGAGGCTTTCACTTCGGCCACTAGCGATTTCTTTGAGCGGAAATCAGCGGTGTTATGCCAAGGGCTCTTATGGAAGTCGCACCACTTCTCGATATCCTTCTTTGTCTTTTCAGTGTCCTTCTTTCCTTGCAGCTTGGACTTGTTGTCTTGATATTGTCCATCTTTGCTCTGTCCTTTGTTCTGTAGGTTGGAGCCGCCCTTTCCTAGTTTTTGCTGCAAGGGGTTCCCAGGCCCAAATTGTCACGTCTTTTGTTTGAGCCTTTGCTCAATTTTTACGGCATATCGATAGGCCGTGCCCAAGGACGAAATGCCCAGAAATTCCATTTCAGTCTGGATGTATCTATGTAGATCATCGTGATACTTGAGCACCAGATGTCACTCTGAATCTTTGATACCCATCTTGGTGCTCAGGGTATGGAAGATATTTGTGAAATCTGGCACTGCTTGGTCTCTTTCTTGTTGTAGTGTGGTCCATTTGGTATACAAGTTGTCATAACTTCTGACAGGGTAGTATTGTTCCTTAATATCATCCCTGAAGGATTCTCAGGTGGTCACGACTGTAAATAATGAGGGTTCCTTTGTTTCCTTTTTCTCACAGAAAGTTTCCCACCAATCTTTGACATGGGGAACGAATTTGAGGAGCGAAAAAGTAATTTTTTCTCTATTTGAAAAGTTATGGACAGAAAAATACCCTTCTAGTAGATTCAACCACTTGTCTACGACATCTGCGTGTATCTGACCTTCAAATATAGGAATATCGAAGTTGATTTGTACCTTGAAGGGGGCGGCGCCTCCGCTCGAGGAAGATGTGTTGCATATTGGTAGTCGCCGAAGGGTTTGCGTGAAACTATCCATCATCTCGTTCCTATGTTGCGTGAGGGATTCCTTAAGAAACATTTTGAAGGGATCTCTTGTCCCGTCATCTTTCTTTTCTCCTTCCATGATAGATCGTTTGGGCATGCGAGAGCTTTTGTCCTCAAGAGAAACAAGCTTGAGACACAATTCTTTGTACCCTGACTTCGTTGGGGACATCCATTAAGACAACAAGGAGCAGACCGCCCTGATACCACTGATCCAGATTTTATGAGCAGAACGAAATGAATACATATTATTAAAATATGTTTAACACAGAATAACAGAGATATAGTAAAACTAGTTTTCTATTCAATAAGGAAATAAGTTGAAACTGTAAAATGCAACGGAAAACAAGCTTGTTGGAATGGTGGCGGCTTATCTCTGAGAAGAGATGTGATGCATGTGCTCATTCGCAAGAATATGATTACAATGAGGCTCTAAAGGCATTTTTCCAATAAATAGGAATGTCAAAAACCCTAGACATCCAAAAACCTAACCCTAGGATATGAAGCGCCAAAAGTCATGTGGGCCCTGTTTGGGTAAGTTAGTACATCAACTTCCCGGGGTCGTAACTTTTGCATATGATCTCCATTTTAGGCGCATGATAGCCCATTGGAAAGGTCTATCCGAGGAATATACATTTCGCTGCTATTTATTAAAGGACATTTTTTACTATGGTGAGCCCTAAAAATGTTGTTTAGGGCCTCAAAATGGCCCCGCAAGTCAGGGATCCGAAAACTAAGAAAAAAACTGCCAAACTAGAAAACTGCCAAAATGAACTAGTTGGAATAGGTGGGAGGCCACCGACATCCATCTATATCACACACACCACACAACATCGCAATGCTTTATATTTTTTCATTGTATTGTTTATGTACCATCTTTCAAAGTAAGCCTCAAGTGAATCCCATCTCCACTTTGCATAAACTCATGTCATCTTCACTACTTTTTTCCAGACCTCTTTGCATAAGGGCACTATGCAAATAGATGGTTCATTGTTTCTTCATATTTTTTACACGTGATATACCAAGCTATTCCATGCCAACTTCTTTTTTGACCATTTTCCCAAGTAAGTATTATGCTTGAAATTACTAATGAAATAAAATTCATTGGTTTAAGAGGACCATTTAACTTCCAGATTTTTTCCCACCACCATTTATTTTCTCTAACTCCTTCATCTTCCATATTTGTTTCATATTCTAGCTTAGTTGTTTAGATCCCTAACCTTTTATTCTTAGACCATTTCAATTCATCTTCATCCCCCTTTAACTTTATGGCATAGTGTTTTAGGCTTCCAATAAATTGATTCCATTCCTCAACTATATCTTCTTGCTAAGGAAAATTTTAGGCGCTAAATTTTACCCATAAGCTAAAGTTTATATTTTTTAACAAAAAAAAAATCACCAATTTCCATTTTTTTCTAAAATGATTCACCCAAATTCTATAGCATAAATTATTTTAATCTAAAAATCACCAAAAAATCCTAGAAACTATATAAAAGCCTTAGAAATTTGAATATTTTTACAAAATATTGTCAAACATTTTAAGGTTGGCATTTTAAGAATTAGTAAGATTCACCAAGGTTTCTACATTTAAAGATAAGTATGGATCCTTAAAATCCCCCCTACTCCTTACAGAGCTAACCGATTAAAAAATTTATAATTTTGGCTCCACAAAGAATTTAGAACTAGAGTACTTACATATACTAGAATGAAAATATCCTGATTGTGGAGTGTCAATTTCAAAGGTTAAAAAAGCTTATAGTTTGCATAGCATCCCACCTAGGTGGTCTTCCCTAATTCTTCCCTTGTTTCCTTTGCATACTTTCCAATCTAGCCAATTACTAATCAATGGAAATACTCTTACCAACGCTTTCCAAATTACAGAAGCACTATAGAATGGATTTCTTTCTCTCCTAATCTAATCCTCTACATATTTTAATTATAGATATTTTTCCTTCATTACTCTTCCTTATAGCCATTTATTGTGAAACATCCTCCAAAGGTTCTAAGCTACTAGTGTTTGCCCAAATATGTATATGTTTTTTAGGCCCCACCGCGCTTCCTCCTTCTACCTTGCAAAAACATTCCATTTAACTAAAGGAATCACATTCTTATCTCATTTCCATATCCACAAAAATGGAAGCATCCAAATGTGTAGTTTACAAAAATCAAAAACATGCTTTGTTACCTTTGAGGCACCGGTGGTGGTTGCTGATTTTTTCCTATTGCCCAACTCTTCTTCCTTTTCATCTTTAATAAGTCAAGGAAACCTACATATGCCAATGAAAATAGGAATACATTAAACATTTAGGTAGGTCAAGTGATGTGCAATTATGCAATAGTGTATATGACCAAGTGAAAAAAGTGTTTGGAAAAAAACTCAATGCTTAACAATAAAATGATAAGAAAAAGTATTTAGAACTCAATGCTTAAGAATAAAATCATAAGAATGGAATTTAATATGCAACAACCTCAAATCGGTTATGAATTAAAACCATGGATTCAAGTTAAGGCTCTATCTCGAGTAGAAAATTTATCTAGTCATTCATTTTCTCACTGCTAATAGTGTGACCACAGACAAACAATTAAGTATAAAAAATACACCAACAAAAAGAAAAATAAGCACCATTGAAATCACCATTGTTACGTTTGTTTCTACAAGTTAGATCATGTGTACAAAGAACCAAGTATAGACTCCTAATACTTCCATTTTTACCACCAACAAACTCCTTATGTAACTCTATATGTATTTTTTATTAAGATATGAG
>ML794081.1:31487-55855 GCA_009831015.1 Picea engelmannii | reverse complement strand
AGGGCACAATTAGGTCTTTGACCAACCCACCATGAGGATTGAGCTCGGATTTGGTGTCAAATCGACTTGGGAGCTGATCCATTAGTGGTTGGGAGGCCGACCAATTTCAATAAATGTGTCGTTTAGCAGGCGCACGGGTTTTTTGCCCAACAGCCGTGCCTTATGCACATATGCGCGCTTTGTACGATTCTGTTACGCGCGTGCGCGCGTGCACCCAGATGATGTAAAGCGCCTTTCAAATTTTTGGTCATTTGTATAGTTTTTTGACCCTTTTGCAATGCTGAGGAATTAATCCTGTGCCATGAATGACTCCAGTCCTATGTTGACGATGCGAAGTTCTTGTCGCCCTGTGCGGACGAAATTTCAGTGATAACAACCACCGAAAATATTATATACAAAATGATAAGATAAATCATAAAAATCCACATTGGATAAAATATATTCAATAATATAATGAATTGATGATTCAACAAAGGCATGTAATGTTTGTCATAACAGGTATGAAGAGACATGATTTATGTATTAACTAGCATACCTTTGAAGCGGGGGAAAGAGAACGTGGAAAAAAACTAAGTAATATATGTTCTTATGACCATAATAATATTTAATGAGAAAACTAACAATGAAACAAATAGAGAAATGAACCAATTTTACATAACCATGTCATTGATGTCACCTAGAACTAATTTTACATTAATTATTTGTAATATAAATTATATATATCTTCTCAAAACATGAAAGAACTAGATATTCCTCACATTATATTTTAAATATAGAATGAGTTCAAAAATTAAATATGGTTACATTATTTTTAAAATTGTAAAAATTGTAAAAATTGAGAGTTGTCTATTTTGGTGTCAATTTAAATTCACATGAATTATAGTATTGCTAGATCTAGAGAAAAATGATACTTCTTTCTCTTAGGAAGACAACTACTTAGCCAAGTTATTGAGTACTTCCAAGTCAAACTTTGTCTTTCATAGAAAGGAGTTGAATTGATTTGCTAGCAATTCAAACTTTCTCCCAACAACTTCGACTCAGCGAGAGAAAGTTTGATGCTCAAGTACTTATCGATCTCAAAATCTGGTTTTTGAGTTGGCCCAAAGTTTTTGAAGATTTGCAAGGTTGACTTCTGAACCCTATGAAAAAATCAACAAATACCTTTATAAGTTTTTATATCCAAATATGGAAAAAACTATTATTTTACTTAGTGATTTTTGTAACTATGATTTCTACCCATTTCCAATCACTCTAAGAAAATCTATATTTATTTTCACTTTAGAAAAAAAATGTTTCAAAAAAATAAAAATTTATTTTATAAATTTTTATATTTATTTTCACTTTAGAAAAAATTGATTTCAAGGAAATGAAAATTCATTCTATAAATTTTAGTATGAAGATAAAACTCCTTACAATTTTAATCTAAATTTTCAACATTTTATTTTTTCACTTTACTTTATTATCAGTAGTGTTTAACTCTTTTTAATAATATCTTTTTTATTTGTAAAAAGTGTTAAAAATAAACTCTTACTTATTTCATTAAAAAAAATTAAATTTTTATCATAATTTATTGATAATATAATAAGTGAAAGTTATTAAGTTCTTTTTCTCTTTATTTCATTATGAGTTTTAAATTATATAATATGAAATAATTAGCATTTCATTAAAAATATAAAAACCAAAAAATATCACATCATGCTTAATATATAAAAAATGGTATCATTAAATACATAAAAAAAAAAAATTGTTTGTATCAATGAGTTAAAGATAGTTCTAACCGTTAAGAACCATAATATCAATTTTACATTTAGCATGGTGATACTAAATATATTTCCTTGTGAAGTGAAGTTCATAGTTTCCATAAATAAGAAAATGTTTATTTTCATCATAAATGACCTCTCCTCTTAACCACTCTTTCACTTTACGTGGTGTTTTAAAAATATTTTAACTTGGTTGTTACCTCCTTTAATGTTGTTTGAAGGACCTTTATCCTTCATAGAAATGGGTAATTGTATTAATTAAATGTTGTTTGAAGGACCTTTATACTTCATAGAAATGGGTAATTGTATTAATTAAATTATTTGTTCAAAGAATAAAAATTGTGTGAAGATCGATTATTTAAGAAATAAAGTCAATGAAGGTTAAGTGACGTCACCATCAACCTTAGTTGAAATTTGTAATTAGATCATGGAACAAGTCAGTAACATTAATTAATAAAAATTTCAATTCAATTTAATAATTTTGAAACGAAGTAAATTTCAAAGATGAGAGACTATTAATACATATAGTGTTTTGAAAACCACATTCAAGTTTATTAGTGATGATATCATTGCAAATATATCGAACTACAACATTTTCTTCGTCACATTTATACATGCTTTTATGGATCCATATTAATAGCATAAGAGGGTGTTAGTCTTCTTTTAAGTATGTTGATTTGTCAACACTATACCATTTATAACGTAGTGTTCAACAATTAGGGGTTGTTTTCCCGCCTTGGTCACAATTAGGGGTTGTTTTCCCGCCTTGTTCTTGCGACCGATGTTTGCCATGATAGTTCTCTCTTTTCTCTTCTCCTTCGAGTCATCAATAGTCACACTGAGCTTCTATTACACCTTCAGACAACCGAACCATTTCTGCCTTGTTTTCTCAAACATGGAATGGATGAGTATATATGGGAAAATTTGATCGGTGGGGAATTTAATGCCCAACCAAAACCTTTGTCAATGAGAAGTGTTTCAATGATTCGAAATAATGTTCATTAGGGAAATAAATTTTGGTTTTAATGCTAATGTTGCAGGCAGACTATTTTGTTCAAATATCGGTATCTATTTTGTTCAGGCATGCTATTTTGTTCAAATCATCTCCCTCGGAACATGTGTATCTCTCTCAGTGCACAGACCCATGAGCCTCACATTAAAGTCGAGTCCCCCCCAACATGATGAGCATTGTAGCCCGGTAAGCAGTCCCCCAACTTGTTACATTGTAAAAGGGTTGATCCACCCAAAAGATTAATTCTTCTTGAAACTATGTGGTGAGATATTTAATTAGCACTTCTTCAATCGTGATTCTCACTGTGCCCTAGGAAACAAGACTTAAAAAAAGGGTGTACAAGAGAAATGATTTCTTGGGTAAATCAATGGGGGATGGTAGAGAAGGTCACCTTTCAAGGTATCAATATTATTAAAATACTTATCATAAATAATTTTAATGAGAGTATATGGAGTAATATGAAGACTAAGAAGAAGATAAAGTTTATATAAATATTGAATAAGGAACTCATTAATTCCAATTTAGAAGATCAAAACTATCCCTCTTTTATTACTAGCTCAAATAAGAAAATAAATATTGCAAAGATAAGAACCAACTCTTATGAGCTTCATAGTGAAACAAGTTGATGGACAAAACCTAAAACACCTTGGCACAAGAAAATCTATAAAATTTGTGGGATGAATATAGTAGATGATGAATATCACTTTCTCTTGGAATTCATGGATTATATATATATTATATCTAGTGTTAATAACATTTGCAGTAATGCAAATCTCTATAACTTGTTAACCCCAAGAACTAGAGAGGTCTTAGAGATTTCATTTCCTAGTTATTTGATCATAGAAAGAGTTTGATAAATCAAGGTAATTTGTTTTACTTTATAGGACCAATAGATCAAAGTTGGTCTCACTAAACGATATTTTTTATCATCATCAATTTACAAGTGTAGACTAAGTTTGTTACGAAGGATGTTAGTAAATTGATTGTTCTATCCAAGGAGTTGTGGGGATTAGAGTGATGATAGAGTCTAATAATTTAGCATCCTTATCATATGATGGAATTTGAAACTAATTGCTAGCATTTTTGTGGGTTTCTTATTGCTAAGATGAACTCAGTTTGAAATCCCCTCGAGCCTGTCTTGAGAATATGTTTGTTGGTTATCCCTTGAGATGACCTGGAATTTGGTCATGCTTCATAGGTTGGGTTAGCACAACTATTTATGCACCATAATATTAAAACATCACAAACAATCTCTTAACACATCCTAATTATACTCATGAAAGAAATAAAAGAGAAGATTGACAACCATATTTACCTTGAGAAAAAACTATCATAGTAATACATGTATGACTTGTATTTGTATTTGTGATGAAAGGGAGGCAATGTGGATATTATTGAGGTAAAAAAGGGAACATTTTATGGACAAAAAGATGTCAAAACAAATTTTCATCATCCTCCAGTTGTCCTGGTTGCATGTCCCTTGTGCAACCCCAACTATTCTAGCTCTGATACTCTTGCATGAAGTTCTCCCTACTCAAAAGTTGGGTGGCCAAATTATCCATGATTATATTAGCCCGATGCTTTATCCATTTGCATCCATTGTGTCCTTTCATCATATTCTTCCCATTTAATGGGTGCCTTATAAAACCGGGTTGGGCACCATTTAATAGGGAAATGAAATTGTATCCCTATCCACCTTGGCCCATACCTCATCAGGGAATTGGAATAAAATGTAGCTCTGTTTAAGGCCAAATTTGAAATTTCAATTTATTATGTGAGGATTTGACTATCCATACTTTGTATCTTAACTTTTGAAAATATTTTTTCCTTAACCAAGCTTTTTACTATTTCTTTGTCAACCCTCAGTATAATATCTCCGTTTTCTTCAAATTTTTAACTTTATTAAAACAAATTTAACATTATTTTTTAGATGAACAACTTTTTTAAGCTTCTTTGAAAAGATTCTATCAAAAATTTATATTTTTTTAAAATCCAACATATATTGATTCATGATCATTTTATTAATATTTTGTTATTTCACTTTTTAATTTATCAACTTCCTTAATAAAAACACCTATTTTCAACTCCAAGTGTGACAATTCCTTCTATTTCCTACCTATTATTTTTTCTTATTTTCAACTCCTAGTGTATGGCAGTTCCTTCTATTTTCTACCGATTCTTTTTTACCCATTTCGACACTTATCACATAGTTGCACTAAGACTTCTCTTATGCTTTCACACATGATAATCTTATCACATAGTTGCACTAAGACTTCGCTTATGCTTTCACAGATGATAATCTTAAGACAAGGTAGGTGCATGCACTACCCACAAGCAATACATAATTATTCTATTTAGTTATTCTTGGACTTCGGTATCTTGAAAGGATGAGTTTTTTTTATTGGCACCCCCTTATAAAATATGTAAATATTATCTTCATTTGATTTTATGTTGTACTTGTCACTTCCTTTACTTAAGGTCGATGGTTAATTGATAAAACATTGAATATCCAATTTTCAATTCACCTTTACTTCTCGGTTGATGGTTAAGTGATAAAAATTTAAATATATAGCGTAGAACTTCTTAGCACTCACTACACCATATACTACTTCACTTGAATAATAACTTCTTCTTCTTCTTTTTTAAAGAAATTGTAACTTTGTATTATATATCAATTGTGACCAGGTAACTAGTAAAATTCAGTTAGACTAATACAAAATTTCGTCTTTTTACCATGAGTTTTTTACTACAAATAAGCTATATATTAAGTAAACAAGCAAGCTATATATTAAGTAAACAAGCATGAGAAAATTCTAAATTGTTTGACAATAGTATTTCTTGACAAATTTCCCCATAAAAAATATAACTTTGTAATACATTAATTATTATTTGAGGCATGATCTAGGATCCCCTCCACTCCACTTTGAAGTGGAGAGTCTTCTTCAACATCCATTGGCACAGCTCCAAGTCCCCCTTGTCCTTCCTCAGTGACATGACCAGACACAACTGACACGTGATTGATAGAGATGGATTGAGTATATCGTGGCGAGACCAAAGCTCTAAGAAAATGACACTTAGATTCCAAACCTTTTATGCACTAAGTAAAAACCTGTTCCAAATTTCCAACTTTAGTTGATAACTGTTGGAGAGCGGAGCGATTAGCTTCAGATATTTCTTCATGGCATCGGAGGATTTGTCTTTTTTACATCCAAGAGAATTCCATTTTGAACCCGAACAAGGCACCCCTGTAACCTAAACAATCAAGCTTCAAACCACAAATACTTTTACTAACAGCACTTTTTAGCACAACAACTAAAAAACAAGTGTTATTGGAAGCTACCACCATGTATCCTTGATTTAAAGACTTTGCATAAATAAAACTGCTAGCAATTTCAGATCCAGGAACATTGTTGTTACCATACCAGATTTCAATATCAAGTTCTAAATTGGACCATTTATCAATAGGAAAAGGAAGAAAAATAGAAAGCAATTACTTGAACCAAAACACAAGTAATCTCCAGCTTCAAGGGGTCCTATTCATACAACAAAGTATCCAATTCAAAGGGTTGTATTTATACGGTTAGCACTCTGTAAATTTTGTCCGGCTGAATAGAAAAACGACAGAGGTAACTGTTTCAACTAGCTTTAGAGCTGAGGCACTAGTCTACTCAACTCAGAGAGGGCTCTCTCGTGTCACTTGATATTTCTTTTAGCAATTGGTGGCTAGATTTGGTTTGTTTTTTAGGGGTTTTTAATAAAGTTGTTGGAAAAGAAGGGGAGGAACACTCAGGGCTATGGGGTCAAAATTTCTGAAAATGAATGAAAACATTGACTGGCCAATAGAACTCTCTAGAGGATAAAGGCTAAATGAGGCAATGAATCTGAGTTGTAAATAATATTTGCAGAGTGTAAGAGGAAAGGGGAAAAACAAGTAACTGCATCATAGCATTAATAAAATGAATTTTGAATTAGTTAGGAAGAAATACACATAGTTTAAATTGTTTCAGTCGAGAGCATCAAGGGATGAATTCTGGGCTTTTAACTATCCGATTTAAACAGACAAAAATCTAAATGGAATAAAAGAACATGGGAAATGCAAACAATGAAGGAAGACAAAACTCATATCATAGCCATTATAATCTTTCATAGAAACTTCAAAGCTGATGCATATGTATTCAATTCAGCCCCAGAAAATTACAATGAAGTTCAGAACAACTAGAACTGTGCCCTTGCACTTCCGCCCGCCACTAATACACTCAGAACCTATAACACTTATACAATTCGAGTTCCTTCAGTGTGCAACCGGTTACAATAACTGAAATGGAACGTTTCAGCTTCTACAATGATTACAAATGACAGTTTTCAGAAGAAAAAAAAAAACGTTTCATGATCCCTGGAGATTCCTCTGACGCTCCAGCTCCTTCCTCTGCCACGTTCTCTTTGAAATTTCACTCATACTCTTTCAAATGTAATTGCATTTATCCATATTCTCATTAAACATTTGGGAATAATATATTTGAAATAAAAATAATTTCCAAATATTTTCTATCCTGTAGAATTAAATTTCCATAATTTAATTCATGCTCGTGGTCCTTTTAAAACCATGTCTTGTTTTTCCCAATTCACCGTTTCACTGTAAAAAACATTTAGTGTTACTATTTCACATGAAAAACATTTACTGTGTTATGTTTTTCCAATTTACCATTTCACTGTGAAAAAGCATTTACTGTGTATTTTACTAGTTTACCGTCTTTTGTAAAATACCTTTTATCTTCTTCTTTTACTTCCATAAATCTTTGGATAAAGAATTATCCAAGTCTTTGTTCACGTGCATCTTCCCATTTAAATATTTTTCATGGAAATAAACATTGATTTCTTTAATTTGTAAAACTTAAATCTTACCTCCCTAAAACCTTTTCACCTTGAGGAGAAATTTCATTTATTAGAAATTCCATATTTGTTGTTGAAATGCACTCTTGGAAAAATGTCGCACATTAAACATATGATAAATGGTGCATTTATTACATCGGGCTTGGGCTGGAGTGGTTTAATCCAAACTGCTTTTACCTCCGATGTGCTCCACGTAAAAACACGTGTCCACCAAATAAACCACAGTAGTTTTTCGCCTTCACATAATTAACCTCCTCGCTACTTCAATCCCCGATATGTATGTGTGCCCTCCATCCAACCTTTGACTTTTCCACATTATAAATTGAGATTCGTGCCCATGATTTGACGTGATTCCATAAATTAAATATTGGATTAAATATTAATATAAATATTTTTAATATAAAAATATTTATATTAATAATAATAAACCCTTTTTTCTATTTTCTAAGGATTTTGGGCTTATGAGGCTTAACACGTGATTTTGTGGATAAGATGAGGGTACTTAATAAAAGGAATATTTTTTTATTTTCAAAGGGAATATGAAAATAAGGGTAAAAATGAATGAAGTGATGAAACTAAGGGATTTAGATAAGCGTTAAGGCTAAGTATAGGTTTGGGATATTCACCGAATTTTTAACTCATGGAGGACATGACTATTTTGGATGATCAATTGAGTGAAGGATTTAGGTGATGGTTCTTGACGAAGATGGTGAAAAAAATTGAAAGTCTGAGTGGAAAAATAGCACAAGGACAAAACACTTTGGGAAAAATTAATGCAAATTAGCAGGTGATAACATAGGCTCCTATTGGGGATGTTATCCTCCCTGTGAGGTAGCAAAGAACAGTAGACCACATGCCTGATCCATTGGGATACTCCCAAAACATGTCTGTGTACCCTGCTCCGACCTGTCACCAGTGTCTGCTGAAAAACAAACTTTGCACACTGCTCTCAACTAGATACTGAACATTGATTACACCGCTAAAATCTGACTGTGCACACTACTGGAAATCCAAACTAAAAAATGCTTGACCAACAAGCTTATTTGCATACTCCTATCTACTCTAAAACTGTTGAAATGAATACTCAATCAAGTGATGCTAAAGTGCCAATGCAACCAATCAAGCAATTGGCTTCCCTATTTTTCTTCGATCACATCTTTCTTAAGCAGGCAAACAAATGTAAAAGATGGCAGCTGAAAACACAAGTTGAATCCAAAACCTAAACTTATGAATAAAACAAACTCCTCCTTCAATGATGACTGTAATAAGATGGCCACAGGATCTTGAAAACCATGGAAATTAATTTCTTCTTGATGAGAAAAAACAAGAAGAAAAGCCTCTTTCATAAGTGTTTGTTGCTCTTTCTCTATTTCTTTTGTTTTGAGGACATTTTCAAATGAAATGGCAGCAATAGGTTTTTCTACTTTCCCATGCATCTCAACAAAAACATTCATACATTCTTGAACGTCTTCAAATGTGACAGCCATATTATGTGCATCCTCTTGTTCATCAAACAATTCTGATTTGGTTTTATTAAACTTCTGGAAATTTGCTTGAGGACTGTCATTTTGACTTTCAAATGAATGAATGGAAATAAGTTCTTGCTCATAATCTTCTTGCAAATGTGAAAAGGTAACAGCATGCACTATTTCACAGTCTAGAGTTCCCATGGATGCATTTTCAAAACCATGATTTTCAAATGAATCAAATAAAATCACTGCCTCTTCATTATCTTTCTGTATTTTTTATTGAAAAATGGCATATGTTGTTTTGTTGCTTTCCTAAAGCTCTATGTCATTGTTTGTTCATTGCTGGAAGTTTCAATATATGTAGTTTCAGAATCCTCATCCATGTCTAGGCCACTTAGAATTTGAACAACCATATCATTCATAGGGGGATAAAGACAACCTTGAAACACTTTGTCTTGTTGAAAATATTGTTGAATATCTTCATCAAGTTCAGGGGAAGGAAAATGACTTTCAGCAACAATTTCTTGATCAGCTTCACCTTCAACCAAAGGAGGGGATACTATTTGTTGTTGGGATGAATATTCATAAAGGGCTTCTATGATTTCATCATTCATACACTCTTCATCACCAAAAACATTTTTAAGGTACTTAATGAAATGTTCACAAAATTCACAACAATCTTCAAACACCAAGAATGAAGGATTAGATTCTCCATAATGCTTAAAGAATGTTATGTTGAAATCCTTAAGAGAGTATAAGATGTCTGGTTTTAAACCTTCATACCATAATCTTGCTTTCCCCTTTAGAGTAGCCATAAACATTTTCATTAAACAATCCTCATGAAATTCAACCCCCAGCTTACATATGTGCATGTGAAATCTAATCAAGTGCAAGGCAGCATCATTTCCTTTCCCATCTTCGAATTTAGGCAAATAGTTTTTCCAATTTATGTGAGGAATACGATTTGGAAAGCCAGGAATATGAAATCGATTATGTTAGTCTCTAATTTTGCTTTTGATTTAGTGATAAACTTTAATCCTAAACCCTCCCTACTGCACTCCATTGTTTGCTTTGCTTTGATTTTAATCTTTGTTTTGAGTTTGTTAGGATTCACATTTTAGCTTTTTGAATAATTTCTTTAAGTTTGAGGATTTAACACATGGTTTTACAAGATTTGTCACATCGTTTGCCTATTTAAATCCTGCAAATTCAAATTTCTGCCAAGTCATTAATAGTGCTACTGGAATAACATTATTCCCGTAGCGCTAAATGTCATCATGCCATGATAAGCGCCAACCACCCCGATTTTGTTATGATTACATAAGTCATGGACCGATAATCCGCATGTGTCCCACGATATCTCTGGAATCAATTATACAGTTCAAATCATTACATGATGGGATCATCTTGTACCTTGCAAAGACCCATTTCAATCAGTCAGTTTCAAAACATCATTATATGATCCTATCACTCGTTGTTCTGATTTTGTTGAATTATAAGTGCAGGTGTCTTTCAGAAGAAATTGTTATATGTTAACAGTTACAGGTTGTAAATTCAACTTCCAACAGTGCCAAGTTGCAGCATCGTCTTATCGATATGGCACCTAAGAGAATTCAGCAAGTTGTTAGAGTGGAACTCGAGGGCGTTGAGCTTCTTGAAGCATATCCGCAGATGGCACAGAGGTTTAAAGACGTTGGCTGGTTGGAATTCCTCACCACCTTCAAAGGTTATGACAAACATGTATCTATGGTGTTTTCACATAACTTCGATGGTTTTGAAGTGGAGATCGAAAAGTTGTTGATGTTGATGACAGAACAGCCCATCGCCAAAGCTTGCAGATGGTAGTTGGAGGAGAACGTTAGTGGAAGAAGGAGCATGTGGTCACATAGTTTTTCAATCAATTTTTGCTACCAGATAAGAAAAAATCAGATTGGAGAAAGGGAGTCCATCACAGTTGGATCTGACCAGAATGGCACACTGATTTAATCATTATACATAGGTATATCACCTGCGAAGGTAGATTCTCATTGATTTATATATACCACATCAAGTTGTTAATGCATCTAAACGGAGACTACCCTTTAAATTTGCCTCACTTTTTACTCAAAAGCTTGACAAAGATGTCAAAAAGGGCGCAGTCACACTCTGCCACTGGAAAGAGTAGCTTGTTTCATCAAGTCCTAATTAAGACCCTGGTCATGTCTGTTATGAGGGAAGTACAACAACCCTGGAGTTGGTTGGCCCAATCCCTAAATCCTGATCCACAACCCAGCAAACAGAAAAGAGGAAAAGGGAAAAGGGTTGTTACACTGAAACAGAGTATTCCATTGATGAAACTCATGTTAAAAGGGAAATGTCTGACACAAGGGTGAAAAGGACCAGTAAGAGAAAGAAACAGACTCAACAATTTCCTGTTGATACTCCTGTAGATGAAAACCAAGACAAGGCCACCACCAACAAAGGTAAGAGATCAAAACTTGATGTAGAGATTGAAATGTTTCCTGATGCAGAAATGTTTTCTGATATTGACATTAAAATGGAAGAAGATACAGATGAAGATTACAATGTAAATCCAATTAAACCCACAGTCAAGCATAAACAGAAATTGACAAGTAAGAAAAGTGCCAAAGGAAAAAATGGTAAAGAAATAAAAGAAAGAAAAATTTCAGGTGGAGCCATGGAATTCCAAACAGCAAGAGAAGATACAGAATTTCAAAAAGTAAAGATGAACACAACAGAAAGAAGAAAAAACAGAAATCAAATACAAGAAATACTTTGTTTTTCCCTGTTTTAGTCCTTATCTTCAAAAGCAGTTTATGAAACTATGGAAATGAATTTGTTGAAAAAAAAAGAGGTTTTTGTTGGGAACATGCCCCTTCACAAAAACCTCTCTTAGTTTTTACACATATATCACATTTTAATATATTCAGATATATCTTTGAGGCCTAATTTTCTGATAAAGCTACAGGAAATACTCTGTTTTTTACCTGTTTTAGTCTTTTTTTCAAGAGAGGTTACAGAACATATGGAGATTAATTTGTTGAAACAAAAAGAGGTTTTTGTTGGGAACATGCCCCTTCACAAAAGCCTCTCTCGTTTTTTATACAAAAATCACATTTTAAGAGATTCGAAATGATCTTTGAGGCCTATTTTTCTGATATTTCACAATAAATAATTGCCTGTTTTAGTCAGTAATTTTGGGAGAGGTTTCTGAACAGCTGGAGATGGATTTTTGGAAACCAAAATAGTTTTTTGTTGGGAACGGGCCCCTTCACAAAAAAATCTCTCAGTTTCTACACATCTGTCACCGTTTGGGAGATACGAAGAAATTGTTGGACCCTATTTTTCAGGAATTTTCCAGATTTATTTTCCTAAAATATCTCATGGACAGCAGTTGACAAGCCACCTCATCAATTCGACTTGGAGATCAGATTTGATATTCTCCTTGATTATTTGAAACAAGACACTAAATATAGTTGAGGAGGTTTTTAGATCCATTTCTTTTGGATCTTGATAATTATGTATTGTTTCTGTATAAACTTTGTAGAAGGAGAAGTAAAGGGGGGGAAATTGGAAATATGGGGGACCTGTTTTGTGAATCCTTGTAAGACATTTATGTTCCATTTGACACTTAATAGCAAAGGCATATGGATGATTAGACTCTCTTTTCTACTGTGTTCTTCTCTCTTCATGCTTGAGTTCATTATTCAGACTGCAATGCATTTGTTTTCTTGATTATTAATTAATACAGTAAAGAATTTGTTGTGGTGATTATTTTCAAGTTTTTATTTCAAGTTGATGTTCTTGTTTCTTTATGATTTTTTGAAATAAGAATTTATGTGAAGTTGACAAATTGAAAACTTCATTTTGTCCTTTTCCTTATTGGTTTAATTCATCTATGTGACTACATTTTAACCAGTCAATGGGATATGTTCTGTTCTTATTCTGAATTTCTTGTTTATGTTATAACCTTGAGTCAGTTTTCAACCACCTTATTCAAAAAACCAAACCATAAAAACCTTCAAAACACTTTCCAATAAATCGATGATGCCCTAACTTTCTCTCTCGCAGTCAAGTGCAACTTTAGGGACTAACAGATTCAATGGATCATACCTTCAGATATTGAACTCATCTTCGGATAGTGGAGTCGCCAATGATGTTTTGGAAGCTGGATTCTGCATTGAGAATGAAGTCACCAGTGAAAATTTAAATTTATGGATTCTTCTACTAGTGGAATCACCTTCAGACTGATTTTTTTTTTTTTTATGTGTGGAGTCGCCAGAGAAGGAATACAGCCAATATGTGCCTAAGTGTCTGCTGCTCTCAGACTTTGGAACTCAACCATGTCGTTCTTTCCCAGGGAAAAATTTTCAATTTCGTCCCCGGCAACGGCGCTAGAATGTTAGCACTCTGTAAATTTTGTCCGACTAAATAGACAAATGACAGAGGTAATTGTTTCAACCAGCTTTAGAGCTGAGGCACTAGCCTACTCAACTCAAAGAGGGCTCTCTCGTGTCACTTGATACTTCTTTTAGGAATTGGTGGCTAGATTTGGTTTGTTTTTGAGGGGTTTTTAATAAAGTTACTGGCAAAGAAGGGGAGGAACACTCAGGGCTATGGAGTCAAAATTTCTAAAAATGAATGAAAACATTGACTGGCCAATAGAACTCTCCAGAGGATAAAGGATAAATGAGGCAATGAATCTGAGTTGTAAATAATATTTGCAGAGTGTAAGAGGAAAGGGGAAAAACGAGTAATTGCATCAGAGCATTAATAAAATGAATTCTGAATTAGTTAGGAAGAAATACACATAGTTTAAATTGTTTCATCCGAGAGCATCAAGGGATGAATTCTGGGCTTTTAATTATCTAATTTAAACAGACAAAAATGTAAATGGAATAAAAGAACACAGGAAATACAAACAATGAAGGAAGACAAAACTCATATCATAGTCATTAGAATCTTTCATAGAGACTTCAAAGCTGTTGCATATGTATTCAATTCAGCCCCAGAAAATTACAATGAAGTTCAAAACAACCAGAATTGTGCCCTTGCACTTCTGCCCTCCACTAATACACTTAGAACCTATAACACTTATACAATTAGAGTTCCTTTAGTGTGCAACCGGTTACAATAACTGAAATGAAACGTTTCATCTTCTACAATGATTACAAATGACAGTTTTCAGAAAAAACGTTTCATGATCCCTGGAGATTCCTCTGACGCTGCAACTCCTTCCTCTGCCACGTTCTCTTTGAAATTTCACTCATACTCTTTCAAATATAATTTCATTTATCCATATTCTCATTAAACATTTGGGAATAATATATTTGAAATAAAAATAATTTCCAGATATTTTCTATCCTGTAGAATTAAATTTCCATAATTTAATTCATGCTCGTGGTTCTTTTAAAACCATGTCTTGTTTTTCCCAATTCACCATTTCACTGTAAAAAACATTTAGTGTTACTATTTCACATGAAAAACATTTACCGTGTTATGTTTTTCCAATTTACCATTTCACTGTGAAAAAGCATTTACTGTGTATTTTTCTAGTTTACCGTCTTTTGTAAAATACCTTTTATCTTCTTCTTTTACTTCCATAAATCTTTGGATAAAGAATTATCCAAGTCTTCGTTCACGTGCATCTTCCCATTTAAATATTTTTCATGGAAATAAACATTGATTTCTTTAATTTGTAAAACTTAAATCTTACCTCCCTAAAACCTTTTCACCCTGAGGAGAAATTTCATTTATTAGAAATTCCATATTTGTTGTTGAAATGCACTCTTGGAAAAATGTCGCACATTAAACATATGATAAATGGTGCATTTATTACATCGGGCTTGGGCTGGAGTGGTTTAATCCAAACTGTTTTTACCTCCGATGTGCTCCACGTAAAAGCACGTGTCCACCAAATAAACCACAGTAGTTTTTCGCCTTCACATAATTAACCTCCTCGCTACTTCAATCCCCGATATGTATGTGTGCCCTCCATCCAACCTTTTACTTTTCCACATTATAAATTGAGATTCGTGCCCATGATTTGACGTGATTCCATAAATTAAATATTGGATTAAATATTAATATAAATGTTTTTAATATAAAAATATTTATATTAACAATAATAAACCCTTTTTTCTATTTTCTAAGGATTTTGGGCTTATGAGGCTTAACACGTGATTTTGTGGATAAGATGAGGGTACTTAATAAAAGGAATATTTTTTTATTTTCAAAGGGAATATGAAAATAAGGGTAAAAATGAATGAAGTGATGAAACTAAGGGATTTAGCTAAGCATTAAGGCTAAGTCTAGGTTTGGGATATTCACCAAATTTTTAACTCATGGAGGACATGACTATTTTGGATGATCAGTTGAGTAAAGGATTTAGGTGATGGTTCTTGACGAAGCTGGTGAAAAAAATTGAAAGTCTGAGTGGAAAAATAGCACAAGGACAAAACGCTTTGGGAAAAATTAATGCAAATTAGCAGGTGATAACATAGGCTCCTATTGGGGATGTTATCCTCCCTGTGAGGTAGCAAAGAACAGTAGACCACATGCCTGATCCATTGGGCTACTCCCAAAACATGTCTGTGTACCCTGCTCCGACCTGTCACCAGTGTCTGCTGAAAACCAAACTTTGCACACTTCTCTCAACTAGATACTGAACATTGATTACACCGCTAAAATCTGACTGTGCACACTACTGGAAATCCAAACTGAAAAATGCTTGACCAACAAGCTTATTTGCATACTCCTATCTACTCTAAAACTGTTGAAATGAATACTCAATCAAGTGATGCTAAAGTGCCAATGCAACCAATCAAGTAATTGGCTTCCCTATTTTTCTCCGATCGCATCTTTCTTAAGCAGGCAGACAAATGTAAAAGATGGCAGCTGAAAACACAAGTTGAATCCAAAACCTAAACTTATGAATAAAACAAACTCCTCCTTCAATTATGACTGTAATAAGATGGCCACGGGATCTTGAAAACCATGGAAATTCATTTCTTCTTGATGAGAACAAACAAGAAGAAAAGCCTCTTTCATAAGTGTGTGTTGCTCTTTCTCTATTTCTTTTGTTTTGAGGACATTTTCAAATGAAATGGCAGAAATAGGTTTTTCTACTTTCCCATGCATCTCAACAAAAACATTCATACATTCTTGAACATCTTCAAATGTGACAGCCATATTATGTGCATCCTCTTGTTCATCAAACAATTCTGATTTGGTTTCATTAAACTTCTGGAAATTTTCTTGAGGACTGTCATTTTGACTTTCAAATGAATGAATGGAAATAAGTTCCTGCTCATAATCTTCTTGCAAATGTGAAAAGGTAACAACATGCACTATTTCACAGTTTAGAGTTCCCATGGATGCATTTTCAAAACCATGATTTTCAAATGAATCAAATAAAATCACTGCCTCTTCATTATCTTTCTGTATTTTTTATTGAAAAATGGCATATGTTGTTTTGTTGCTTTCCTAAAGCTCTATGTCATTTGTTTGTTCATTGCTGGAAGTTTCCATAGATGTAGTTTCAAAATCCTCATCCATGTCTAGGCCACTTAGAATTTGAACAACCATATCATTCATAGGGGGGTAAAGACAACCTTGAAACACTTTGTCTTGTTGAAAATATTGTTGAATATCTTCATCAAGTTCAGGGGAAGGAAAACGACTTTCAGCAACAATTTCTTGATCAGCTTCACCTTCAACCAAAGGAGGGGATACTATTTGTTGTTGGGATGAATATTCATAAAGGGCTTCTATGATTTCATCATTCATACACTCTTCATCACCAAAAACATTTTTAAGGTATTTAATGAAATGTTCACAAAATTCACAACAATCTTCAAACACCAAGAATGAAGGATTATATTCTCCATAATGCTTAAAGAATGTTATGTGGAAATCCTTAAGAGAGTATAAGATGTCTGGTTTTAAACCTTCATACCATAATCTTGCTTTCCCCTTTAGAGTAGCCATAAAAATTTTCATCAAACAATCCTCATGAAATTCAAACCCCAGCTTACATATGTGCATGTGAAATCTAATCAAGTGCAAGGCAGCATCATTTCCTTTCCCATCTTCGAATTTAGGCAAATAGTTTTTCCAATTTATGTGAGGAATACGATTCGGAAAGCCAGGAATATGAAATTGATTATGTTAGTCTCTAATTTTGCTTTTGATTTAGTGATAAACTTTAATCCTAAACCCTCCCTACTGCACTTCATTGTTTGCTTTGATTTGATTTTAATCTTTGTTTTGAGTTTGTTATGATTCACATTTTAGCTTTTTGAATAATTTCTTTAAGTTTGAGGATTTAACACATGGTTTTACAAGATTTGTCACATCGTTTGCCTATTTAAATCCTGCAAATTCAAATTTTTGCCAAGTCATTAATAGTGCTACTGGAATAACATTATTCCCGTAGCACTAAATGTCATCATTCCATGATAAGCGCCAACCACCCCGATTTTGTTATGATTACATAAGTCATGGACCGATAATCCGCATGTGTCCCACGATATCTCTGGAATCAATTATACAGTTCAAATCATTACATGATGGGATCATCTTGTACCTTGCAAAGACCCATTTCAATCAGTCAGTTTCAAAACATCATTATATGATCCTATCACTCGTTGTTCTGATTTTGTTGAATTATAAGTGCAGGTGTCTTTCAGAAGAAATTGTTATATGTTAACAGTTACAGGTTGTAAATTCAACTTCCAACAGTGCCAAGTTGCAGCATCGTCTTATCGATATGGCACCTAAGAGAATTCAGCAAGTTGTTAGAGTGGAACTCGAGGGCGTTGAGCTTCTTGAAGCATATCCGCAGATGGCACAGAGGTTTAAAGACGTTGGCTGGTTGGAATTCCTCACCACCTTCAAAGGTTATGACAAACATGTATCTATGGTGTTTTCACATAACTTCGATGGTTTTGAAGTGGAGATCGAAAAGTTGTTGATGTTGATGACAGAACAGCCCATCGCCAAAGCTTGCAGATGGTAGTTGGAGGAGAACGTTAGTGGAAGAAGGAGCATGTGGTCACATAGTTTTTCAATCAATTTTTGCTACCAGATAAGAAAAAATCAGATTGGAGAAAGGGAGTCCATCACAGTTGGATCTGACCAGAATGGCACACTGATTTAATCATTATACATAGGTATATCACCTGCGAAGGTAGATTCTCATTGATTTATATATACCACATCAAGTTGTTAATGCATCTAAACGGAGACTACCCTTTAAATTTGCCTCACTTTTTACTCAAAAGCTTGACAAAGATGTCAAAAAGGGCGCAGTCACACTCTGCCACTGGAAAGAGTAGCTTGTTTCATCAAGTCCTAATTAAGACCCTGGTCATGTCTGTTATGAGGGAAGTACAACAACCCTGGAGTTGGTTGGCCCAATCCCTAAATCCTGATCCACAACCCAGCAAACAGAAAAGAGGAAAAGGGAAAAGGGTTGTTACACTGAAACAGAGTATTCCATTGATGAAACTCATGTTAAAAGGGAAATGTCTGACACAAGGGTGAAAAGGACCAGTAAGAGAAAGAAACAGACTCAACAATTTCCTGTTGATACTCCTGTAGATGAAAACCAAGACAAGGCCACCACCAACAAAGGTAAGAGATCAAAACTTGATGTAGAGATTGAAATGTTTCCTGATGCAGAAATGTTTTCTGATATTGACATTAAAATGGAAGAAGATACAGATGAAGATTACAATGTAAATCCAATTAAACCCACAGTCAAGCATAAACAGAAATTGACAAGTAAGAAAAGTGCCAAAGGAAAAAATGGTAAAGAAATAAAAGAAAGAAAAATTTCAGGTGGAGCCATGGAATTCCAAACAGCAAGAGAAGATACAGAATTTCAAAAAGTAAAGATGAACACAACAGAAAGAAGAAAAAACAGAAATCAAATACAAGAAATACTTTGTTTTTCCCTGTTTTAGTCCTTATCTTCAAAAGCAGTTTATGAAACTATGGAAATGAATTTGTTGAAAAAAAAAGAGGTTTTTGTTGGGAACATGCCCCTTCACAAAAACCTCTCTTAGTTTTTACACATATATCACATTTTAATATATTCAGATATATCTTTGAGGCCTAATTTTCTGATAAAGCTACAGGAAATACTCTGTTTTTTACCTGTTTTAGTCTTTTTTTCAAGAGAGGTTACAGAACATATGGAGATTAATTTGTTGAAACAAAAAGAGGTTTTTGTTGGGAACATGCCCCTTCACAAAAGCCTCTCTCGTTTTTTATACAAAAATCACATTTTAAGAGATTCGAAATGATCTTTGAGGCCTATTTTTCTGATATTTCACAATAAATAATTGCCTGTTTTAGTCAGTAATTTTGGGAGAGGTTTCTGAACAGCTGGAGATGGATTTTTGGAAACCAAAATAGTTTTTTGTTGGGAACGGGCCCCTTCACAAAAAAATCTCTCAGTTTCTACACATCTGTCACCGTTTGGGAGATACGAAGAAATTGTTGGACCCTATTTTTCAGGAATTTTCCAGATTTATTTTCCTAAAATATCTCATGGACAGCAGTTGACAAGCCACCTCATCAATTCGACTTGGAGATCAGATTTGATATTCTCCTTGATTATTTGAAACAAGACACTAAATATAGTTGAGGAGGTTTTTAGATCCATTTCTTTTGGATCTTGATAATTATGTATTGTTTCTGTATAAACTTTGTAGAAGGAGAAGTAAAGGGGGGGAAATTGGAAATATGGGGGACCTGTTTTGTGAATCCTTGTAAGACATTTATGTTCCATTTGACACTTAATAGCAAAGGCATATGGATGATTAGACTCTCTTTTCTACTGTGTTCTTCTCTCTTCATGCTTGAGTTCATTATTCAGACTGCAATGCATTTGTTTTCTTGATTATTAATTAATACAGTAAAGAATTTGTTGTGGTGATTATTTTCAAGTTTTTATTTCAAGTTGATGTTCTTGTTTCTTTATGATTTTTTGAAATAAGAATTTATGTGAAGTTGACAAATTGAAAACTTCATTTTGTCCTTTTCCTTATTGGTTTAATTCATCTATGTGACTACATTTTAACCAGTCAATGGGATATGTTCTGTTCTTATTCTGAATTTCTTGTTTATGTTATAACCTTGAGTCAGTTTTCAACCACCTTATTCAAAAAACCAAACCATAAAAACCTTCAAAACACTTTCCAATAAATCGATGATGCCCTAACTTTCTCTCTCGCAGTCAAGTGCAACTTTAGGGACTAACAGATTCAATGGATCATACCTTCAGATATTGAACTCATCTTCGGATAGTGGAGTCGCCAATGATGTTTTGGAAGCTGGATTCTGCATTGAGAATGAAGTCACCAGTGAAAATTTAAATTTATGGATTCTTCTACTAGTGGAATCACCTTCAGACTGATTTTTTTTTTTTTTATGTGTGGAGTCGCCAGAGAAGGAATACAGCCAATATGTGCCTAAGTGTCTGCTGCTCTCAGACTTTGGAACTCAACCATGTCGTTCTTTCCCAGGGAAAAATTTTCAATTTCGTCCCCGGCAACGGCGCTAGAATGTTAGCACTCTGTAAATTTTGTCCGACTAAATAGACAAATGACAGAGGTAATTGTTTCAACCAGCTTTAGAGCTGAGGCACTAGCCTACTCAACTCAAAGAGGGCTCTCTCGTGTCACTTGATACTTCTTTTAGGAATTGGTGGCTAGATTTGGTTTGTTTTTGAGGGGTTTTTAATAAAGTTACTGGCAAAGAAGGGGAGGAACACTCAGGGCTATGGAGTCAAAATTTCTAAAAATGAATGAAAACATTGACTGGCCAATAGAACTCTCCAGAGGATAAAGGATAAATGAGGCAATGAATCTGAGTTGTAAATAATATTTGCAGAGTGTAAGAGGAAAGGGGAAAAACGAGTAATTGCATCAGAGCATTAATAAAATGAATTCTGAATTAGTTAGGAAGAAATACACATAGTTTAAATTGTTTCATCCGAGAGCATCAAGGGATGAATTCTGGGCTTTTAATTATCTAATTTAAACAGACAAAAATGTAAATGGAATAAAAGAACACAGGAAATACAAACAATGAAGGAAGACAAAACTCATATCATAGTCATTAGAATCTTTCATAGAGACTTCAAAGCTGTTGCATATGTATTCAATTCAGCCCCAGAAAATTACAATGAAGTTCAAAACAACCAGAATTGTGCCCTTGCACTTCTGCCCTCCACTAATACACTTAGAACCTATAACACTTATACAATTAGAGTTCCTTTAGTGTGCAACCGGTTACAATAACTGAAATGAAACGTTTCATCTTCTACAATGATTACAAATGACAGTTTTCAGAAAAAACGTTTCATGATCCCTGGAGATTCCTCTGACGCTCCAGCTCCTTCCTCTGCCACGTTCTCTTTGAAATGCCACTCATACTCTTTCAAATATAATTGCATTTATACATATTCTCATTAAACATTTGGGAATAATATATTTGAAATAAAAATAATTTCCAAATATTTTCTATCCTGTAGAATTAAATTTCCATAATTTAATTCATGCCTGTGGTTCTTTTAAATCCATGTCTTGTTTTCCCAATTCACCATTTCACTGTAAAAAACATTTAGTGTTACTATTTCACATGAAAAACATTTATTGTGTTATGTTTTTCCAATTTACCATTTCACTGTGAAAAAACATTTACTTTGTATTTTTCTAGTTTACCGTCTTTTGTAAAATACCTTTTATCTTCTTCTTTTACTTCCATAAATCTTTGGATAAAGAATTATCCAAGTCTTCTCTCATGTGCATCTTCCCATTTAAATTTTTTTCATGGAAATAAACATTGATTTCTTTAATTTGTAAAACTTAAATCTTACCTCCCTAAAACCTTTTCACCCTGAGGAGGAATTTCATTTATTAGAAATTCCATATTTGTTGTTGAAATGCACTCCTGGAAAAATGCCGCACATTAAACATATGATAAATGGTGCATTTATTACATCAGGCTTGGGCTGGAGTGGTTTAATCCAAAGTGCTTTTACCTCCGATGTTCTCCACATAAAAACACATCTCCACCAAATAAACCATGGTAGTTTTCCCTGGTCGCCTTCACATAATTAACCTCCTCGCCACTTCAATCCCCGATATGTATGTGCACCCTCCATCGAACCTTTGACTTTTCCACATTATAAATTGAGATTTGTGCCCGTGATTTGGCGTGATTCCATAAATTAAATATTGGATTAAATATTAATATAAATATTTTTAATATAAAAATATTTATATTAATAATAATAAACCCTTTTTCTATTTTCTAAGGATTTTGGGCTTATGAGGCTTAACACATGACTTTGTGGATAGGATGAGGGTACTTAATAAAAGGAATATTTTTTATTTTCAAAGGGAATATGAAAATAAGGGTAAAAATGAATGAAGTGATGAAACTAAGGGATTTAGATAAGAGTTAAGGCTAGGTATAGCTTTGGTATATTCACCAAATTTTTTAACTCATGGAGGACATGACTATTTTGGATGATCAGTTGAGTGAAGGATTTAGGTGATGGGAGCTTGACGAAGCGGGTGAAAAAATTTGAAAGTCTGAGTGGAAAAATTGCACAAGGACAAGACTCTTTTTGAAAAATTAATGCAAATTAGCAGGTGATAACACATACAACAAAGGGTCCAATTCAAAGGGTCGTAACCCAACACGGAGACAAACCCACCATTTGTTTTCTATCATGTGGCTCAAATATTTTTCATAAATAAAACCTCCACCAAAATCTAATCCAAGAGTGTTGTTGTGACTATACCATACTTCAATATCAAATTTTGAGTGGAACCCTTTACCAACAGGAATAAGAACAAAATAGAAAGTAGTTACCCAAGCCAAAACACTTGTAACCTCCAACTTCAAAGTGTCATGTTCATACACCAGAGCATCCAACTCAAAGGTCCGAGACCCAGTAGAGAGACAAGCCCACCAGCTTTCATCTATCGCATGGCTCCAAAATTCACCACAATGGGGAAAAAAACCCAATACACCAGCAAGCGGGGTATAGCCACGAAATAATAACACAGAGTTGATGAACACAAAGTTCAAGAAGTTGGGAAAGGGCCCTCTAAGATTCAAGGACAAGATTCCCCCAAAACTCAAATAGTCATCACCAAATAGCATAAGGGGCCCACCATCAACCACTTCCTCTTCCCTATTAAAATTACCTTTGCTGACATAAAACCCAAAATGCAGATAATGATCTACAATTTCAGAAGTCAAACTAGCAAACACCCAAAAACGAAAGGAAGAAACAAGAGGAGGTGAAAACATGTGGGCCAAATGAATTATGGCCACCAGATACTGATTACCCAACATCGAACACTTCCCCTTCAACTCGCTCCACTCTGACTCGCACCACTTTCCCCTCTAACACAAGGAACCCATACTAGAACTGAGTGTCGACTCCATAGCTTTACCCAGATTCCAATAAGTAATTAATTCGCACAAGCCACCGATAATGTAAGCAATTACTATCTTATTAATTAAGTGTACCATACATTGTTGCATGTGACTAAGCTACCACGCACGAAGCCATATATCCCAAATATTTGAATAATCCATCATAAATTTAAGGTATAAGCAGTAATCCTTAACACCATTGACATCAATTTCCCTTTCACCAGGACCTAAGCCATATTTATCCCAATGATCCACCAAATGATTTTGATCTCTCATTATATGGTAAACTCTATCATCATTATATTCACTAAGAAAACTATGGATGAGAGAAATGGTACCTATAAATAAATTGTTTCCAACATTGGATTGCTTAATTATGGCTCCTATGACAAGCATGGAGTCTCCAAGGATAATGATTCTCTTAATTCCTTTCCCTATAGGAATCCTAATGCCTTGCCACAATGTGTAAGCTTCAGCAGAGTTGTTAGAGCAAAACCCAAGCAAAATGAGCAACAGTATTCCCTCTAGGATCACAAATTATCCCCCTTGTGCCTACTACCCTTGGAATAATAACCTTTTATTTCCACCCAATTTATTGTTTTTATCTTTTCTATTTTCTTATAGGTGCTGGAAGATTGGTTGTTGTCATTGATGTCAACCCTAGTCATGGGTTTTGGACCGCAAGATTGATGAAGGTATTTGGACATGAAGGAAAATGCACATGTAGATACAACACCCATGGATGGATAGTATACATCATGTTGTTTCCGG